>CM061914.1:4847160-4959483 GCA_031002005.1 Vandiemenella viatica
GTGTGGTGTTGTATCCGCTTGTGGCCCATGTGAAGTGTTTGCCGGGTCGCGGGCGTTTGCCATTACGTCGCCTAGCAGTAATGTGAGCTGCAAAGACTGTCAAATTCGTACGGTAACCCGATAAGATCAACGTGAGCTATTTAGGGCGACGGGTTTCCTAACTGCAAACCTGCCTTCTTCAAGACGAGGTTCGATGTCTATACTTACATTGTAAAGCGAAACTGGTACCGGCCTGCGGATTTGTGTTTTGAAGTAAACAGTTTAAAATTGATCTTTGGAATCTGGTGAACATTCTTTATTAGTATCCCTATGGGGCAAACATTTACTTTAGTAATCTTACTGAAATTTCAGGACGCCTGGTGGCGGCCATTATTGAATTTCGAAAATCTGTGAGAAAACCTACCCAGTGCTCAGCAGAACACCAGTACGTTCCTTCCACGATCTATTATTCCAGTCATCTCTGTCAAGTGTTCAAATAATTACAAGATACCGAAGAGAGTGTTCTGAAGCTTATGGCGGAGTAACGAGAACATGTGTGGGTCAACAACAAGTAAATGGCTGGAAGCACACCCAGCAACCAAACATTCCATTCCACCCAGAGTCCTAGTGGTGGAAGAATTTTCATCATCCGGGTAGGAGAGGTGGCGGCGCACAGTTCTTAACCACCAGATTGTTAACTCCTAAGCCTGTGCTCAGTGCGCATCGACCGAGGGTCATACGTCACTGTCGGTAGTGAACCGTCCCTCTTATGGGGACGTCAAGACTAGCGGCGCCGGTGTCTTTCGGAAGAGTAGACCTGAGGTGGCTGGCACTGAGTTTAACTCTCTCCCTTCTCCATCTCTCACACGCAACACTCTACATCTAACATGCACTTTATTACATGTAACCACCCTTACAACAACTCTTCCGAAACAGGAGACGAGCCCAGTTCATGTTCTCATACGTTGCTTGGGTTGTGTTATAAACGGAAGCTTAGCAATAATTAGGCAATTAACTGTTATATTTTTGTAATTGGCATCCGGCCTTGTAGCCATTCAGCAACTGACTTGCTTTTATTCCTCAAGTGTGTGAATAGAATCTTCTCGTGTTATTATTGATGATAACAAGTGACAGGACAGGACTGACACAACACACAGAACCACCCCTGTCCTAGCCCGGACTCGAACCCTGGAACACGCTACCGGGGCCGGCGAGTCAACTGCTACTTGTCGAGAATTTAGACGCTTGGTTATTAGAAATGCCAGCGCCGCCACATAATTCATAAAATCGTTCTTCGCAGATTCATGGGTACGCAGACAATCAACTATACCTTGTTCACTCTTAACTAGCGGCTGAAGGTCATTTCCCCCCCTCCCTGCTGCTCACCTCACTGCCCCCTCCCTTCCTACCTCTCCGCGCCGTACGCTGTATCCAGGCGGGTGAATGGTTAATTTCCCCTTCGCATGTAGGGATAAAGGCAGCTGAGTGGGGATAGAGCAAACTGACCTTGAGCCGCCTCTCTTAACTGAACGCGCTATAATCTGTCCGACAATAAGCCAGCAAACTAAACACTGTATTCTCTGAATGTACGACCCTGATTTCGGCCCAGCTGTAGCTATGCAACCGAATTTTCGGTCCGAGGTGGCCTTACAGGCAACGGTTGAAGACTTAATGAGTTATACCCATTTCAGCTTGTTCATAGTGGATATAGTCTTTTATTCGTTTAGTTTAACGTGAAGAATAACATTTGATGCATAGAGTTGTTAAGCCGACTGCTCTGGCCCCGGGAATTTAAAGGGTATTGCCGGAAAAAAAACAAGGTCAGTAGAACTCAGTGAGCCAGCGATTGCTTTATCCCAACAATACCTAACCACTACGAGATCTTTACAGAGGAGGCAATACCAAAGAAGACTACATATATGTGTGTATTAGCTCAAGCTAGGGACAACTAGGAAAATTTAAATTCTAAAAGAATACTCCAGTTTTACCACAGAAATTCCTGCCACCAACGAAGCGATCCCACAGTCTTCAACAAAATATATCTTATTATCGGAGGGTAAAAGTTTCCTACAGAACATCTCAAAGTCATCTCCGAAAATGGGACAAAAGATAAAATACATGTGGACCAAGGCCCTCGCCGAGATTAAAGGCTATGAAAAGTGGATACTTTGTTAAATGAATTACCTGTGTACAGTACTATTGTGAATATAAAACTGCCGGCTTCGGATCTACAGAAAATTCTGAAAAAACGAATGTAGCAGAACTGCAGAAAGAATAGGAATTGTCTAAAACTATCTTCTTCTTGTTAATAAGATGGCATGACAGGTTTTCATTGAGGATGTACCCAGCGCTGCCAGCCACTTGGCTTTGAATATCCCTAGATAGCCGCTGAAATTTCCTTAGATTGGGTACAAAAATCCGGAGACTCGCTAACTGAAAGACTGAAACAATAATTACTGAAGAGAGAGTCAAAATTAAGAATACATTTTATTTCCAGGTCTTTAAAATTCGAAATACAAAATAATATTCGACCTTGAAAGCAAGAAATATTTCTGAACATGTTTTATATATTGTCACTTTCATCGCTGTTGCTGCTATGCCTACTCTTTTTTTGGGTGGAGGGACTATACATTATCTATTTTCTTTGCTGACATTAAGTTTAGCATATCTTCGGTAACAGGAAATTTTAAATACTGCGACCCCTTTGTCTCTCGGATATTGGTTAATCCTTCTCGTTGGCACTGCTTTGTAAGCCGTGCCAACGAGTGTGTTACCATGCATAAAGAGTGCGCCGATAGTTCTGTATTAAGGTCTTTTAAGATCAGTGAAATCTATAATCAAACAAAATATGAACTTTATTTCAATAGTTGATTCACACGAGCGGCTGCAAAGAAACGATTAACAATTACTGACAATTCCGTAATGCATTAAGACTGTACGCTCAAAGTTTAACGAAACACCAATATAAGGAAAAATCAGCAAATAGTAAAAATAACAAAAATCCGTAGATATTTTAATAAAATCCGAAAATCTTAACATTTTAAAAAAATCCATATACCTACGGATAAATCCGTAAAAATGGCAGTACTGGATGTACCCCTCAAAGGAAAAACTCTCTTCCCCAGCGTGTGATCGTATAAGTTACTGCAGGTGTGTTTGAGTGTGATAGTGCACGTGTTCGGTGTAAAGTGTAGTGTGAAATGGGAGATGAAGAAGGGAGAAGGTGAACCCGGTGCTGAAGGCCTACTCTTCTAAAAGACACACACCTCAGACGTGCGAAGTTTAACGTCCCCACCGTCACCAATGTCGTATGCCTTCATTCCATACCCACTGCGGACACGTTCGGGATTTAACCCACGACTTTGGTGTTTAGGAGGTGTGCAGCTCCACCTCTCCCAGCCTGCCAGTCAAGTTGTAACGCGAGTGTTAAGAAGGCCACAGACTAACATTAACCGGGTGGCATGGTTCCCGGAGTATGGGGAAGTTCTTACGGTTACACGTATTTCCTTCCAGCTCAGGTATATTCAGGTTTCATTATCGGTGTAGCATAATGGGAGTAGTCAACTCCATGTTCGTCATTGCGTTAGGAGGTGGTCTGGCCACCTAATATTGTCATTATAATGTAATCTGTTGCCAAGGCTGGCTATTAGTCGGTTTTCAGACCTCACACACTTGTTGTAAAATGTGGTAGCTGTTAACTTGAAACGCTGTTTCAATGTTTGTAAACCGCTGACTTGGTGCAAGACAGCAGTAGGCGTTTCTCTGGGGAGTTTGCAGGCAAACCGGATGGCCCGGTTTTGCACCGTTTGGAGCTTTTTGATACGTGTGGTTGCTGCATTTCCCCACACAACGGCAGCATATTCTAACACCGGTCTGACCAGCGACGTGTAAATTCGAAGGGCCTGGTCAGCTGGTAAAGTGGATGTTGGATTGACTATGGGGTAGAGTGTCCGCATTCTACCTTCAGCTTTCGATCTGGGGTTATTGACATGGTTCTTCCAGGCTAGTCTAGTGTCAAGCATCACGCCTAGATAGGTTGCTGTTTTGGTCCATTGGATTCCCTCGTTGAAAAGTGTCAGCGGGTCGAGCTGTGGCACTTTTCTTCTGGAGATTATTAACGCTTGGCTTTTGGTGGCGTTGAAGGGCAGATTTGGTGAACTGTTTTGATGATAGGGTCGAGCCGGAAAAAGGTATGCTAGCTGGCAAGATAAAACAGTGAACTTCAGGGATAAACGGAGAAGAAAGAGTGGACAGCCTACACCAAGAAGTAATCTCTGATGTACGAGGTGTTAAAGAAACACGTGATTGGTTAAATCAGCTGACGACCAAAAAGAAGTACGATTGGTTGCAAGATGAAGAAGGAGAGAGACAGCCATGTTGTAATATCAATATTTTCAAAGCGTGTGAACCATGTGCAGTGTTTTGCCAGGTCAAGGACGTTTTCTATTATCTCGCCTACCAGTAATGTTAGCCGCAAAGACTGTCGAATTTGTACAGTAAATCGATAAGATCAACGTGTGTTAATTGGGGCGCCGACTTTTCTAACTGCAAACCTACCTTCCTCAAGATGAGGTCCAGTGAAATGCGGAACTCATACCGGTCTGGGTAATTGTGCTTTGAAATAAACAGTTTAAACACAATCTTCTGAAATCTGGTCAACATTCTTTAGTAGTATCCCTATAGTAACTGACTGTTATTTCAGTAATCTTACTGAATTTCCCGGACATCGGGTAGCGGCCATTATAGACTTTTTAATCTGAGATAAATCCTACCCAGTGCTCAGCAGTATTCCACTACGTTCCTTTCACGGTCCAAATTATTACAATCATCTCTGTTAAGTCTTCAAAAAATTATAACGTGCTGAAGAGTGCCTTCTGAAGACTGTGGCACAGTAACGACAACTTGTGCGGATCAGCAACAGGTATAAGGCTGGAAGCACACCCAGCTACCAAACGTTACATCCTACCACTCAAGATTTTCCGTAACAAAGTCCTTCGTGTCAATGCCATCACGATCTCGGAATCAAATGAACCAATGGAGAGGACCTAAATTATTGAATGGGAATACTATGCTCAAATTCAGCCGATAATACCTCCATCAGAGCAGATACACAAGTCGTAAGTTCTATAATACGCCTAAAATGCCATCAAGGCTTCTCCCTAGCTATTTAGCCCATGTAAGCCCATCATGGCGCATCAAAGCAGACACGGATGACATCTAATTCGTATTTACTCAATAAATCACACAAGGAAATCAGTTCTTAGAACGGTTGACAAAACCTATTGGAAAACATGGGCACCATGTCTCCACGAAAATGGTAATCTAATTTGAAAACCAATTTTGACATATACGTATACATGTACGCCTTCATTGTAAAATGTGTTTTCACAGACCAGCATATACTGGTCAGAAGCCGGATTAATTAATTAAAAAAAAAAAAAAATTCTTAAATCTTCGGATGTAAAGTTTTTGCAGGTGATTAGTGGACGGGCAGAAAAGCTTCTTGTTTACCCAGGGTTCATTTTCCCACTTAGTATTTATACTAATCACTCTAGTCCAGTCATTCCAAATCATCATTTAATAAGCGGGTCTGCAACAAGGATTTATCGACGAAGCGGACTTTCAAACACAGTTTGAGAGCTCACCACCAGGCGATCTAACTGTCGGCAACTCTTCGACGGCTACTTAGTCCAGTCATTATAGTAAGTTCACCTCGGAATTCGAGATACCCAGCTGTAAGTCTGTAAATACTTGTATATTGACACCCTAAAAGTGGTCTAAAAACCTACAAATGGTAGGGTGTGCGCAACTATTAAATTTCGAGGTCAAAGGTCACAAAAAATCGTTTTTTTTTTGCGCTTTTTTGTAAATATCTCATTTCCTATGGGTTTTTTGCTAGTTGTATTTATTACCAATACTGTAGAATACAAAATTCTCTACAAATTTTGTTTAATTTTTTTTTTTTTTGCGGTGAACCGTTTTCGAGATAGAGGGCGGAGAGCGCGCGGTCACAACATCACTTCAGGTCAATCGGTGCCTCCGGTCGAAAACGCGCCATATATAGTTGAACTATCGATAAATCAATGATTATAAATATTTGTCAATTTTTATTAACTATTATATTATATTTTATCATTTTTTCCCTAACCTATCCACTTTTTATTCAGTATTAATTTATTTAACAACACTTATCTGCCCATGTAATTGCAGATTGTTAATGAAAATATAGGAATTATATTTGAATTTTAACCTAATTAATATTAATAACTTCTTACATGATGAAAAAAACCCAAATAAATTATTAATTAATCTTTTTATTAAAAAATATCATTCAATGCATTTATTTTTATTAAAAGTAAAAAAATGGAATAAAGGGTACAAAAACTACAATTTATAATTTTAATCATCTTCTTCCTCTTCTTCGTCGTCTTCCGGCTGCTGGTAAATTTCAAACTGGTCTTCATTATCGTCTTCAACGACATTTGTCTCAAGTTCTTCCATGATTTCGGGGTCAAAGGTTCCATCTTCGTTAATGTCGCTCTGATATGGTAGAGCATTGAGACAAGCTTGCCCATTACATTAGCTTATTGAAGTACATTTTGTTTTTAAATGATCAATTTGTCCTTTCCTGTTTTTGACGATGACTTCTTCTAAGAAATGTAATAAAGTTTTTGGAATTTCTTGATTAACATTATCCATCATTTTACTAGGAGGTGGATAAGATTTAGTTTCAACTATAGATGTTCGGATATCTTCTCAAATAATTGCTGCTGCAGCTTCTACAATTCTTAGCCTTTCTGCTTCAGGATCTATTTTTTTACTTTCGTACCAAGCTTTTGATAGAATATTAGCTTGTGCATCACGGAAAGAAATGATTGTGAAAGCTCCAACTTTCTTCGTAATTACGATATCGGTTAAGTACTTCTGTTGTAGTCTTTGTAATTATAGTTTTATCATCTGGCACATACCCTGTCAAGACATCTCTAAGCTTTTTAGTGTGAATTGAGAATCATTATTATTTTCGATGTAATTGAAAATCTCTAACATAGCTTCTGTAACTTGATTATCTTGACGAGGTTTCTCAAGAGGCGATGATGATGATGATTTATTTGAAAAGTTTGTAAAGCAAGCAGCATGGTACTTCGCTTCAGCAGCGATCAAATCATACTGTAAAATTATACGACTTTTCACCAATTCTCCGAAATCATCCCCACGTTCTTCTGCTTTTTTGATAACAGTATCTTTGAACTCAAGAGTACTCACATTTTTTATCTTCCGTCTGTATTTTTCTCTTTTCTTTTTCTCTGCAGCCTCATCAGCAACTTCGCCACAAAATACACATTGATTCTTAAAATCAAACACTTCACCTCGTTTTTTACGGAGTACTAATGGAGAAGTTATAGTTTCTCCTTCTTCTTGTTTCCGTTTTGCTGCTTGGATACAGTTTTTACTAATGTAAACACATCGGCACTTTTCATGCACTTTAACAGAGGTTACTGATTTTAAATAATCAATTTTTCCGTCGTTTCGTTCGACACTTGCAGTTCGTAGAGATTTCATACCGCGCACTACTTCAATAAGCGATTCACCTCCCGAATCTGACTTATTACATAGAAAACACAATCAGCCATAGTTCTTGAAATTGTACGTCCGTAGTTAACAAGATACGATTCAAACTGAAAGAAAGAGAAGACGGTCTTAACTATACAATACAATTGAATATCTGTCCCTACTGGCTATAAATAGAAAGGTCCGTAGTATATAATAGGGGCCCATATAATTCCCAGGTATAATTTTTGACGTAGTGGAAGGATTTTAAAATTTACAGATTTTAAAGAAGATGCACTTAATTATTTTCTATTTAAAATGTCATTAGTGTAAATGGGAATATAATTATAATATGATTTAAGTTTTCCCTTAATTATTTTTTAATTTCAGGAAACGGTTATCAGTATTATTGAATATATATAGATTTAATGCATGAAGAAAATGATAAAATATAATATAATAGTTAATAAAAATTGACAAATATTTATAATCATTGACTTATCGATAGTTCATCAACTGTATATGGCACGTTTTCGACCGGAGGCACCGGTTGACCTGAAGTGATGCTGTGACCGCGCGCTCTCCGCCCACTATCTCGAAAACGGTTCACCGTATAAAAAATTTTTTTAGACAAAATTTGTAGAGAATTTTGTATTCTACAATATTGATAATAAATACAAATAGCAAAAAAACCATAGGAAATGAGATATTTACAAAAAAGCGCAAAAAAAACGATTTTTTGTGACCTTTGACCTCGAAATTTAATAGTTGCGTACACCCTACCATATGTAGGTTTTGAGACCACTTTTAGGGTGTCAATATACAAGTATTTACAGACTTACAGCTGGGTATCTCGAATTCCGAGATTCTTACCTAATTTAAGCTTAAATGACTGGACTAACTCGCAAGAAAAAGAGTAACGGTAGGTTGACACCCTAACGAAAATTGGTAATTTATATCTTCTCTCCTGATGACTTCTAGGTTTAAGTAATTAATGCAGAACTCAAATACCAGAAGCGCTCTCTAAGAAGGAACCAAACTGAAATCCGTATAAATGAATCTAAATACAGTTGTTATAAATTAATGTTTAATGCAATTTCTCGTAACTTGTATTATAGCAAAAAGTTGCAGTTGTCATCCTTGACCAGGTTGTTTATGATCTTTTTACCTCAAACAGCGCTAATGTTGCCTCTGGAAAATAAAAGCTTCAAACACACCCGAATGCTTACGTCACACCTCCTGATATCATGGTCCGGAGCGCAACGTGAAACTACTTTCATTCAAATCAAGTAATTAGTTAATATTATGATACTCGTGGAAGCAAATTAATTTTTATTTTAAAAAAAAGAAACATTTGAATAACTACTTCTTACGCTGTACGCAAGAATTTTAGTATTTATACTCGAAAGTACAAGTTTCCATTGCACGCGCATTTACTGCTTCGCGATATGATCGTGAGCTCTTATTTATTATCTTACTATATCAGCGATCAGAAAATAAAACGAAAACATCTACACTGGACGAATGCAAATAAACATAAAGCAACTAACAATTAATGTTGGGAAATACAAATTTTCTTTAAGTTTTCTGTCAATTCATTTCTTCGCCGTTGTTGTACCAAATAGAATTGTTACTAAACAATGCTCGTAATAATGCTCATGCCAACGTTTTTGCAGGAATATCTCTGGCCGTTGTTAGTTTGGCAACGAAGGCGGGGATTGTGACGTCACAGTTTTACCGACACAATGACCAAGTTTAGGCTTTTATTAGTATTGACACTGTGCAACAACGCATGGCTTGTCCGCTCTTATAAGATACCGTAAATAATTATCTTTGTACGGGAATTCACGATGAAACTAAAAATGCCAGTTGTAGCGAGTGATTAAGCAGCTCAGGTAAACTGATTAGCCAGCGATGCTCCTCGGGAGCAGACAGTAGCCGAGACTCGTTAGGCGGATCGCTAATTGCTGCGCAAAATAAATACTGACAGGAGCGTAGGCAGCTACAAAAAAATAAACGCAGGTCTCTGATTGGCCTCGGGCCAATCGACTACGGTGATCAACACAGTGACTTGTACACACACAAAAAAACTTAATTTGTTTGTCTACCTACATGTTAACTGAACTGATTACCAACTGTTCTGTTACTGGAATTACAGCGGAAAATAAGTAACGAAGCTAAATTTCAGTTTAGGAATTTCAACGGATTTTCGTGTTTTGCAATCCTTCGTCGCAGTTAGTACTATTTTAGATTTCGTATCTTTCAGTTCGTGCAGTGTATGTACATGTATATATGATGAAGGGAGTTGAGTATTTAATAATATTATGACTCTCGCGTATCTCTTTGATAATACTTCAGTATTTTGCGTTTATGTGTTTAGATTTTTCACTAATGCTTTTTTCCATTTTTTTAAAATAGGCCCTATACTTATCGCTCATTAGTGTTCCTCGTATTTATAAATGTGGTTATGATTATCTCACATTTATTGCGAATTCAGTTAAACACCCATCGAGATTCAGGCGTTGAAGGTTTTGTCTTTTAGCTGTCGAATTTTAATATCACTAAGTAAGGTCTAAATTAATAGTGTTTATCTATCACAGTTACATACTTTATTATTTTAAACCTGGGATAACGTTTTAGAATAATAATAATTTATTGTTGTCTTCGATACCTGGTGATAGAGTCTCTTACGGGATCTGCAATCCACCACTTTCATAACAGCCTAACCTTACCACGGTAGTCCTACCGGGTATAGCAACACTAACAGTTTAAAGTGGAAGCGCAACAATGGAACGTTATGGTGCAGGCCTACTTTGCAAGCTCTGCCAGAGGTAAAGGACAGGTGAAACGTATATAGAAATTCCCAGGTATGGTCGGGATTTCAACCAGAGACTTCTCGATTTCCAGCAGACATCTTAACCACTGAATTAACAGTCCGTTCATGGGGCATAGTAAATTTTTTAGCATTACTGCAAAGTTCAAACAGTTTCTGGGGGAGAGATTTGTTTATTTGGCTTAGTTTCACTCCGTAGAAATTACCACTTTCCTGAAATTTTGTGTCAGTCACGAGTTGGATGTCAGTGGAGAAAGTAGTTACGCATTCACTCTTATAGCATTTGATGGCGAATTCAATTATCAGTAGTCAGCAACTTTTTATTGATGTAGAAACCGCAGGGGTCAACTTTTCGAGAACACATATGCTAAGTACGAGACGATGACCAGGCTCGAAGAATTCTCGGCCGCCATTTTGAGACAGTCTTTCAGTGACACTCGGTAAGATAAGCAATTTGCATGTAGGAGACAGAAAGACCTCGGCATCTCCTGAAAATCCTGTGATAGAGGTCGGTATGGCAGACTGAAAAAATACAGAAGAAGTGTTTACTCAGAATTGGTTAAAAAAAAAAAAAAAAAAAAAGGAATGCGTATTGCGTCAATGTCTGGGATTCCCCGAATGGTAGTTCGGTGTCTGAGTGTCAAGAGTTTCGGTTTGAACGCGCATGCGCTTCTGTCGAGGCTCTATTAACCTAACCACGTTATCCTACCTAGTAAATAAGATCGGCAGTTTTATGTAGAATCCGAACGATGGAGCGTCCTAATTAACTGGTAAATTGTATCATCTAATATTTAATTTATTTAAAAAAATCCAATGGAGCATATGCTCTGGTGACAATTTCCCTACACACCCATCTTCACCCTTTCCTAAAACCACCTACATTTACCCTCTACGAATTTCAACTTTAAATTCTTTCATCGTTTTTGGTAAATTATTCATCATTTCTCTTGGTAACTTATTCCAATCCCTATTACTCTTAGCTAAAAAAGAGAATCTTCCTACACCCTTGTGCCTGAAATCGAGTTCCAGCTTGTGGTCATAGTCACCTCTTCCCTTCCCTGCATTACTTTTAATTCTTATACCAATATCTTCCCATGCCTGGTCACCAATATGCGCCTTGTACACTCCCATGACCCTCTTCACCCTCCTTCTGTCTTCCAGTGCAACTCGTTCCAGCTCTTTTATCATATCTGTTACTGATTGCGTTCTGCAATAATTTCCAGAAACATATCTAGCAGCCCTTGTTTGCACCCTCTCCAACTCCTGTATTTCATACTCAAAATGTGGTCCCATACTACTGTCGTGTAGACAGAGCGAAGTATTACCCTCAACTTACTCCGTTCTTGTACGTGAATTCGTCCTGCCTCTTCGCCGTCAACTTCTGGTTCTTCCAGTTGGCGTCTGCGAGTACGGGCTGGAACACACTTAATAACTCTCTGATGACTAGAGGACTTTGAAATGAACTTCAGAGATGAGATTGACTGGCATTTATACCTGACCTCTACAAGAACAAGTGGAATGATACAATTAACTGGTATATCATAATTATGCATAGAAGCGAATTTTACACAAATGGCTGAACAAAATAATGGGAGGTTCGATACCAGCTTCGTCCCTGAGCATACGAAGGGTGGATATGGTGGTGAAATTTTTTTACTATTGCCTAAATCATTGGACCAAAGAGTGACAAGTTTAGTGTGTGATCTTCAGAAAAACACTGTCAAGAGAGCCTGTACAGAACACGTCTCTGTTCCGTCGCTCCATAGGGGGGTGACTGATTTCTATTGGCTGGCTTGCATCACCTGCGTGAATGCAGAGCTGTAATTGGCCAGTTAGAGACGTCTTCCTGGGATGTTCCAGAACTTTCCGGACTGCGTCTCCCACGGTAAAAATTAAAACTGCTGGCTCTGTGGCCAGTCTAATTTCTGATAGTAAACAATCAACACAGTTATTGATTAGAATACGCTACCCTGTGGCACTCCCATTTTTACTTCCAGTTCTATTCATACTGCATTTCCTACCATAATTTTCTGATGTTTACCTTTTAAAAATTCTTCTATCCAGCAAATCACTTTCTCGTTCACTTCAATAGTTCCCAGTTTATTTACTCTCATGTTATGGCTCACTCTGTCAAAAACCTTTGAAAGATCTAATACTACACTATCAACGTGGCCTCCCTTGTCCATTTGATCTGAAATATTTTGCATATATCCCACCAACTATCACCCGATATGTTGCTACCAATCTGTCACAAGTTCTGTTATACTAACGTTGCTGTCCGTATGATGGCAATGGATTTTGTTCAGTGCTTTACGGATTGTCGAGATCATTATAGCCGGGAGGAGATGTGGAGTGGAGGGAAGGAGGGGGGAATAGGCGAATTAGGCGATGGCCTGTTGGACCAAACTTCCCTGCGTACGCCTGAGCTTATTTAGGGAAAGCTTGAAAACCGAAATCTGGATGGCTGGAACAGGAATCGAACTCACGCCCTCTAACCGCCAGGACAGCCTTAACCACTGCAGTCCGGTTTGCACGTATGTAACGGCGAACGCAGGATGTAGTAGAAGAAAATACGCTTATGAAGTTTAAAACGGATTGAAAATATTTTTAACTCGAAACCAACAAGCAAATATTATTATTTCTTTTCGGAACGGAGGTGATCGTAATTTAAAAATACGAGGGTAGCCCAAAAATTAATGCACCACATTTTTTTTATTCAACAATTATTTATTGAACACAATGAAACTCATACACAAGAAAGAATGATGTTTCTTCTACAGTCACTATTTTTTCACGTCATCTCCTTCCCGTTCTATGGCCTTCCTCCAGCGAGACACCAGAGCGTGTATGCCCTGGCGGTACCACTCCTTGTTCTGTTCACGACGTCATTTCTTCACTGTGCGAATCACCTCTTCTTCATTCTCAAAATGTCTCCCACGAATGGCATTCTTCAATGGCGCAGACAAGTGACAGACTGAGGGAGCTAGGTGAGGGCTATAGGGTGGATGGAGTAACACGGTCCAACTCTGTTTGGTGATGCGTTCCAATGCCCTCAAACTAGTGTGAGTGCGTGGGTTATCATGTTGAAGCAACAATCACCTGGGTTGTTACGGCTTCCAAGTCGCTGGAAGCGCTTCTTGAGTTTAGTTAATATGTTCACATATGCCTCAGAATTAATGGTGGTGCCTCTCGGCATCACATCAATGAGTATGACACCATCACAGTCCCAAAACACAGTGACCTTACCAGCGGAAGCAGTTGCTTTGAATTTTTTCTTCTGTAGAGATTGCCGTTTTGTTTCGGGCTCAAAATTGTGAACCCAGATTTCATAACCTTTCACAATCCGAGACAAGAAGGCTTCCCCCGCAGCTACAAGACGTTGCAGCAACTCAGAATTTTTTTTTTTTTTTTTTTTTTTATTTTTTTATTTTTTTCTGAGAGTTTTGAGTTCCTCCGTAAGACCGCGCGGAACCCACCGTGAACACTTTTTTTGCGTAATCAAAAGCACTGACGATTACACCCACACTTCCTATGCTGATTGACAGCTCCCGCGCCAATTGCCGAGTCGTTATGCGTCGGTCCTCACGAATGAGAACATCAGCACGCTGCATCTTGTCAGGTGTTACAGCCGTGGGTGGCCTTCCCGATAGCTGCAAATCTTTGATCTTCGCACAACCGCTTTCAGATGGCCTCACCCTCTGTGCCCAGCGACTAACCGTACTTCTGTCGACTGCTGATGCTCCATAAGCTGCACATAAACGTTTGTGAATGTTTCCAATCGTTTCTTGCTCCGCAGTGAGAAATTCAATAACGGCATGCTGCTTATAACGTACGTCACTCACAGACGCCATGTTGAACCATTGCTGCAAGTGCGCTATCTGTCGGAAGAAACGAAAACTTTGAGCGCGCACTCTGAAAACTTCAAAGAATTCATATCTAAAATTTCGCATTCGTACCATTGTTGGGGCAGAGAAAAAATATGGTACATTAGTTTCTGGGCCACCCTCGTATGTATTGACTTAATTTTATTGAAGTGAGAAAATATTAAATAAAGCCTTAGCGGTGGTATAAAAATAGTTGGTTCTACGTTGCAATGATCGGTATTTGGATCACGTTGTGGTATTCTTGATATCGATGACATTTCAGGCCAAACAACGAAAAAAAAATATTGGTGATGTTACAAATATAAATTAGAGCAGCGTAAGACCAAATGAAATAATAGCCAATAACTGTGTTAGCTGTGTTAGATTCTTATATTTTTGGTACAAATAATTTTAATATATCAGCAAGGTACCGTCACAGTTCGCCATTTTTGGCTGATCATATAACGAGCCCATTGTAATCTAAGTTATCTTACTAGTCCTAGTTGATACATCTCCCCATAAACCGTCGTTGTAAACCTATATAAACAATGTAACAACTATGAACAGGTGTTTTTCTGAAATAGCACTACTTTGAAGAGAAATTTTAAACATAATCCTGTTACTGTCTTATAAATTATCATGAAAATATCATGTAATAGTTATGTTATTTTTCATACGGTAGCACGAACTATTTATTTCTTGTATGCTTCAAACAGTATCGTATTTAGCACTCATCTGAAATCTTAAGGTGCGTTATTAAACGATGGTATGTTTATCTTTTATATTTGCGACTTTAAGCCTCGTCGACGTCGGGGTCATTAGAGGCGGAATGGGAATAGAGATAAGGAACGTGAAGGAATTTGGTCATGGCCTTTTCGCCTGGAGTGACTGGGGAAACCATGGAAAACCCAAATGTGTATGCCCGAACGGGAATTCGAACCGCCGTCGTCCGGAATGCGAGGCTACCACGCTCGGTGGTATGTTTATCATAACAAACTTACATACTGCAGGCTATAGTGCTGTAGTAAGTGCAATTTCCTGTTTTAATGTTGTTGTAAACAAAAAACGTAAAGAAATACCCCAGTTCTGATTTGTAAACAATTCTCTCTAGAATGAACTGCGAATATCATAGGATATCGGAAATCTTAACGAAAATACAATTTTCGCGTCTTATTTTGCAAATTTTTCTTTAGTATCAGAACATTTTGTTACTCTTACGTCAGGGTGTCAGCAAGTAGATAAAGAAATCAGTGCCGGATCTAGAGAGGGGGAATAAACCGGGTCACTAGCCCCTGACGGCATCTTCAGGGGGGCGGCAAATGACAAGTTCATGTGGCGGTGATCTTTCTTTTAGCTCTGCTACCCCCGTGTGGTTAATTTATAGATTTGCGACTGACAGAATCATACTGCTATGTTCTGTGTAAACACTCCATTTAATACTAATACTTTCACGCTTCCTTGTTAGAATCACTAAACTTTGTTAATTTTGTTTCAGGCCATGAAGATCCTGTCCAAAAAGAAGCTGTTGAAGAAAGCAGGCATGTTCGGTAAGTAGATCAGGCAACCAAACAACTTCTCCGCTACTGCACCTGCAAATTTTGTAGAATAGAATAAAATTAAGACATGTAAGTAACATTCTGAAACATAAGTCAGGTCGAGGTAGTTGCCCTATGAGGTTTTTTGGAGTTACCGCTACAGCATGATCGTTACTTTTCGGCAGCGAGTTACACGAATTGGCGGATCCTGTAAGACCTTTGGCATGCTCGTTTGACGTAGAGGTCATTAATGACGAGAGAGATTTTAAGACAAGGATTGGGAAGAAATTAGTCCATGGTTTGAAGAAACTATTCCGGCGTTGGTTTGGATTAATTTCGGCAAACAATGGGAAACCGGGACATGGGTTGACTGACCGAGTATCAAATTCGCGTACTCTCAAAACGTTAACCACTCAAGTACCAGGCGCTATAAGAAATGTGACTACATTAAAAATGTCCATAATGACATAGTTTGAATGTAAATGTAAATGAGCATGGAATTATTAAATGGGAACTCTTGAAGTTTGGCCTCATAAGCGACATAGTTTTAATTTGTATCATTTCTTTCATGGCTAGTCCAATCTCATCCGGTGAAACTACCAGGTAAATGAGTCCTGCAGATTTACATGTAATCCGAACTACGAAGCATCCTAGCGTTCTACATATTTACAAAGCAAAGTTTTTGGAAAATAAAAGTTAGTTTAATCTCCTGTTACGTGTATTATGTGAAACCTCCTTGTTTAAGTAACTTAATAGGAATGTTTTTTTTTTTATCTGCTTAACGTCTCTCTAACAGCGAGGTCTTTAGAGACGGGAAAGGATGGGAGGGCAAGGAATGGGAAGGAATTCGGCCATGGCCTTTTGAAGGAAGCATCCCGGCATTTACCTGGAATGATTTGGGGAACCATGGAAAACCCAAATCTGAATGCCCGGACGAATATAATGGATCTGAATATAGTCTCTTCAGTCTCCTCTTTTGGCAGAAACATGCCTTGCGTGTTCCCATAGTCCTCTGCTTCCGCTTTTCTCATCTAAAATGATCCTAGTAATCTTGTAGGAACACCAGACCAACTGTTCCACGGACGCCCACTTGGATACCACTTAGTCACAATCTTAATTGCGTGGTCTGGTGGTTGATATGGTGAGGGCACCATACTGGAATCTGGTTAAATTTGAAAGGAGTATTAACACATTGACTGCCATGATGAAACTTGGACTATGTATTGCTATGCCACATTGAAATCACGAATATTACTTGTGAGGCCAACATGATTTTTTGCATCAGATGTCTTCTTTTGATCATGTAGAACTAAGTTACTTCATAAAATATCAAGTTATGACTGATCTGGATTGATAACAGGTGTGAGCCATATATGGCTCACGTGGCCCAACAACTACATTTTAACACAATTACGATCTGTCGCCACGTGAGCCACATGTGGCTCACATCATTTAAAACACAATAGGTATAAAAAAATAGTTTTTCAAGAAATGATTCAAACTCTTAGTTTATTTGCTTATATTAGCTACATATAAAATTGATAACTTGATAATCTATCTTGCATAGCCTCATTCACTAGCTGTTCAAGTTCTTCAAAGTTTGTCTTCTTTTGGCCATAACAATAAACTAGGAAACTAACCAAATACACAAACGTAACCTCAAATAGCATACACGAGCAATCAGCAAAACAAAACAGTACTACAGCTGAGTCGTCGAAAGTTGATCTCTGACGGTTGCAGTTTGGAATCACCAGGGCTACCAAATGCAAAAATATTGATTGCTAAGAATATCAGAGTGTTCAGTGGAGCCACCACTTTTAAACCCATAGTTGAAACGCATTATGTGTGAGCCCCATGAGACTCACGAGGCCTCTAAACACAACTCTGCATGTGAGCCAGTTGTGGCTCACGCGGCTCACTGCACAATGTATACGTGAACCAGATATGGCTCACGTGGCGTCATAACCCATGCAACTGTGAGCCAACATTGGCTCACGTGGCAGTCAATGTGTTAAACTGATCTTTAATTATACAAAAGCTTTTTTTTTTTTTGTAAATATGTAGAACGCTGTGATGCTTCAGTGTTCGGATTACATGTATACTTGTTGGAGCCATTTTTCTGATAGCATTACTGGATGAGGTTGAATCTGCCCCTACAGAGGTGCATTGTGCTACAAATTGAAACAATGTTGCTTATGAGACCAAACTTCAGGGATTCCCATTCAACAATTCCACACACATTTACATTGTCTACAACCTTTGTTATTTTCGACTCTTTTACTGTAGCCACATTTCTTATAGCGCCTAGCAATTAAGTGGTTAAAGTTTGTAACTGTCATTCGAGAGAACGCGAGTTCGATACTAAATGTTTATATGTTTCTTTCCAGTCTCCTTTTATAAATGTGAAATTTGTTCATCTTTCTTTTGATCCGAGTCTGTGTCTCAGATACTAATGTGCGAACTTGTGTCCATCATTCCCTCCTGATGTTAAGTGCAGAATGAATTAAGTGATGCCATTAGGTTTCGAGTTTCCAGCTTCTGTTCTCCCTGTCTGCTAAGACGGCTTAATTAACTGTTTACAAACGAATTAAAATATTAAATAACTGGTTTTATTGTTGTGTCAAAGCTTACAATCTTTAAGAACGTAAGTAATGTTTCTCCTTCACGTCATGAAAATCACAATACGGATAGTTAGAAGGTGAAACAACTATTAGACGACTTTCTTGTTGGCATTAGGATATGTTCCCATTAGTCACTAATAAGTTTTAGTGTTTGTAGAATCGAAATAGCGTCGTACGTCAGATGTGTATTGTTCCCTACCGCTCATGACTGGTGAGGCATATTCTCGTCTACAACGAACGCCGTTACAATTTAATACATGTAATTCAACGATGTGTATTAAAACAATTTTGTAAGAGTTGTATCAATGACCTCCTACAACTAAGTCGTTAAAAATGTATTGATATATTTTAACCTCTGCCGCGTAAACACTCTTCATTTAGAGAAATTTCACAATAAACAATTGTTACTTATTGTTATAAAGAACCTGAACTTTTAAATATTATATTAAATAATATATCATTGCGGCGAAGCGATCGCAGCCGTCGGAGCTGTAGTGACTGCCTGCTGGCGACCAATCAGGTGACCGTGAGCCGGGATGTCCTAATGAGGATCGGCACTGATTGGCGAGCAGCACATCTGTGGCCTTCGCTTGTTAACGAACGCCAGCGTAGTCCCTGGAATAACTGCAGTGAACAGCTAGATGGCACCAAATGCACAGATTTTCTCTGTTGCGAAATAATGTTATTAGAGGCACCAGGTTTAAGATCATTACAGTGAAACTTTTAATAATATGATCTATGTTTAAAATTATTGAAGTCATAACTGTTTGTCACACAGCCACAGAATAGTCAATTGCTCACGAACTCTACATATCATATATATTATTTCTGCAATGTGTTACTTTGTCAAAAGCCATTATCTTCCTTAATAAATAACCGAAATGTACGAATGAGGCATCAATTTAAAGCATACGGTCACCACTTTAATCACATCATATTTTAAGAAAGGAATTTTTCGGAATTCAACCTTTAAGAGGGTGAAAATGTCAATATTTCTAAAATGCGGATTTTTGTACCACGAACCATTTATCTCCCTGCATTCTTAACTGAAATCGAAAAATGTAGTATCATTATAGACATTAAGATCTCCGCTTTTGTGGCATCACATATTAAGAAGGGAAAATTTATCATCATTTCCATTTTTTTTGTGTCACGAGCTATTTATCTCCATTGATATCCAACCGAAATCGATAAATAAGATATTGTTTTAGAGATTAAGGTCTCCAGTTTGATCAAATCATATTTTAAGAAAGGAATTTTTCAGAATTCCACCCTTAAAGGGCAAAATTATCATTATTTCCGTAACATATTTTTTCATCATGAGTCATTTATCTCCTTTGATATCTAACCGAAATAAATAAATGAGCGATCATATTAATGATTAAAGTCTCTGCTTTGGTCAAATCATTTCTTAAGAACGAAATTTTTCGGAATTTTACCCTTAAAGAGCTAAAGTAATAACTGTGAAAATCGCGCGTATGAGACAGTTCAGAGCCAAGCCGCCAGACAACAACAGCACATATCACAGAGAAATCAATAAACTGCTTCACTGGCGTCGACTTTCGTACGTAGCTATTACACTCAACAAATAAACAATTGAAACAAATGAGGCTGTTCTTTCGTCCTATTACAAACCTCA
Organism: Vandiemenella viatica; assembly: GCA_031002005.1. Lineage (NCBI taxonomy): Eukaryota > Metazoa > Arthropoda > Insecta > Orthoptera > Morabidae > Vandiemenella > Vandiemenella viatica. The sequence goes on from CM061914.1 coordinate 4,867,179, forward strand.
AATCTTACTTTTCATTGTATTCGTGAAATTTTCGCGCGGGTTATCTAGTTGTTGTGTAATTTTAGATTATTTCTTGTAGAAAGTATTTTTACTTCGATAGAGTCTTCTCGGGAGACTAGCCGAGTAATCAACACGATATTTCGGCGATCTGAAATTCCGTCGCCATCTTCTCGTGAAGTGTCGGGCCCAGGGCGAGCATTTTGGTTACAACACGGAAGGCGTTGGCTGTACTGGAGGAGGGGTGCTTGTCGCTCTTTGCGGCGACATCTGCCCCTTTAGTTGCTGTTGTTGGGTTTGTTGTCGTCTCGGTGTGGCGTTGTCATTTCCCGAGCCACGTAGGGTACTGGTTTCCTTGCTGCAGCAGTGACTGTTGCTGCCACGACCGTTTCCAGGATTCTGTTGATGGCGTCTTTTACTGCTTGTGCGAGGCCCTTCAGGTGCGGCTGGCCATGCGCGACCCTCTCGCCGATGACGCGAGAAGTTAGCTATTTGTTGGTGATATTGTCGTTGATGGTTAATGGTGAATTTTCTGATGCCCCATCGGTTGTTCTTGGAGATAATGCCAGTCCTACTGCCTTTGCGGTAACATTGGCGACCATTTTTGGTATGTTCTTTAATGCATCGGCCAACGATTGCACCAGTTGGGCCAGTGCAGTGGCCGATGCCTTTGTGGCATGAGGCGCGGTGGTGCGCCGTCGTCTTCACGACTCGGGTGCTGTTGGGTCCTGCCGGGTGATTGTTGGTGGTAGCCGGTTGCACTGTGGTGGTGGGATGCTTGCCGCCCCACGTGCTCTCCCTTGTTGATTGGCTGCTGTCGTGGCCTGCTCCTGCGAATCACTGCTGGCGACTCCGGGCTCTTGGTGTTGCGTCCGCTTGGCGACGCGTAGGTTCTTCCTCAAGACGCATCCGCTAAAAGACGCGGCGTGGCTATTGCCACAATTGCAGCAGGTGGGCTGCGTGTCACGAGGAACGGTGCAATTGGTGACCCTATGGCCTCCCCCACACCTCACGCAGCGCTCTGCCTCAGTGCATTCGCGGGCCAAGTGCTGGCACCGGAAGCACTGGGCTGCGCTAGCGGTGGTCTCTTCTTCCTCTCTAGCCGGACGGGGTGTCAGAGGATCTGCGAAGGCTTGTCCACCCGCCTCATTGGTCTGTCCTGTTCGAATACGTATAATGGTGGCCGCTCCATGGTCCCCGGCGGCGAGGGTTCAGTTGGTATGTGGCCTTTTGGCACGCTGACGACGTGCTACATTAATGACTGGCGTCCAAGCTTCACTCTCGGTTGGTGCGAATTTCAACTGCTTCTGTAAGAATACTGTCCCAGAAGTTTCTGGTACATGCCAATATTCTGGTGCTTTCAAAGGCGAAGCCATGACCCTGTTCCAGGCTGTGTTCTGCTACACCAGATATTTCGCTCTGCCCCAGACGCATGTGTCGGGCGTGTTCCAGACATCGCTGGTTAATGTACCATACCGTCTAGCCGATTTATGTCTTTCCGCATTCACAGAGAATGCTGTAAACTCCCGGTGTTCGGAGGGTCAGATCGTCCTTGGGGGAGCGCAAGATGTTCTTCAGCTTTGGTGGCGGTAGGAGGATGGTCATAATCCAGTTTTTGGCCAGAACTCTACCAATGCTCGACGTTGCAGCACCACAGTATGGCAAGAAGGTTAGGCGATCCTGCGGCTCTTTCTCAGTGTTATTAAGCCTGCGTCTTGGTTCTTGGAATGCCAATCTTATCTGATGCTCTGAGGACCCGTTGCGTCTGAATGTCTGCCGTAGATGGTTAACTTCGTCCGGTAGGCTATCGATATCACAAATCGCTCGCGCCCTGTGTACCAGCGTGGTGATCACCGTATTGCGCTGTGCTGGGTGGTGATGACTACGCTCGTTCAGGTACAGGTCTGTGTGCGTGGCTTTTCTGTACACAGAGTGTCTGAGTGTCCCATCTGGTTTCCTTTCTATAAGAATTTCGTTCTTATGTTTTTTAACTTCGTTTAGATTTTGTTAAATGGTATTATTGATCATATAAATTCGCTATAAAACTGAAACAATTATGCCAAAGAGCATGTATGTATACTGTTGCTGATCTTCAAACAAGAAAAATTTTTCTCCCAAATATACGTAGATCCAAAATCGAAAACATTTTCCCATTTCTATGCCGGCTTTCTATTGCGAATATTTTGTAAATGCTTTCGGCCTTCATCCTGAATTAGTACGCAACTCTACGTAAGTTCAATTGCACCAAACTGTAACAGTTTACTTTGTACAGATAGGACTATATAGTGTAAAATAAAATAATATAACATTCGTGCCGAATTTAAAGTCCTGTTTGGAACAGAGTGAAAAATTGACATAAAATTGAAGCAAGACATTATCTGTTTTTTTGTTGTTGTTTTGTTTTTTTTTTTGTTTTTTTGGACTCGTCGACGTCGAGGTCATTAGAGGTGGGAAAAGACTAGGGCAAGGAATGGGAAGGAATTCGTCCATGGCCTTTTGAAGGAAGCATCCTGGCATTCACCTGCAATGATTTGGGGAAACCATGGAAAACCCAAATCTGGATGCCCGGACTGGGATTCGAACATGCGTTCTCCTGAATACGAGACCAGTGAGTTACTGCACATCCACCACGCTCGGCTAGTATGGATTTCAAAATTTATTATAATCATAGGGTAAATTCATCAAAATATTACAGAAGGTGTATATGCTTTGTATTAAACACTGTGGTAATATGACATAAATAACCTGTTTGTCTGTTGACAAAGTTCTAACGATCGTCTGTTGCAGGGTTTTCCCCGGGGATCCGGAAACTTATCTTGAAGGGTCCGCGGACAAAAAAAAATAAAAAAGTAATTTTTGCGAAAGTATAAATGGTGGCGTGCGAATACTAAACTCCGGCCACAATGTGTGGAGATGCGAGTCGAGCCGTCAAATAACAGCCAATTTCTAGTTATTATTATTATTATTAATGTTATTAAGAGGTCCTTAGTGATCATAGTCTAATCTCTAAGGGGATCGCCGTAGGAAAACATTGGGAAAGGCTGCTCTACCGGGATACTAAAGGTGTTGAAAGCTGCATTCTATTGTCGACTCTTGTCTAAGAGGCATACATGTACAAAATACGGAATACTCCTATCCGTAGAGCTATGCTGCTAAGCAAGTGTAGTTTGAAGTAATATATCGAAAACGTTTGGAACGTCGTCCTTAGAGCCTCCATATGACTATATTTTTTGACGTGAATATATCATCCAAGTTCGGTATGGGTACATGAAAATTGCTCAATTTGAAGCGGCTATAGTCCGCTTCACCAATTTAGTCCACTCAAGGTCACACAGTCTTGCCTCCATCCCCTGCCCGCACTGCCCCCTTTACCCTCAGTGTAGCCAGCGGTGTTGTCAAATGTTCTTCCACTGCCAGTCGGTTCGTAGATTTCGCTGCGGTCGGTTTTGTTTTGCTAGTTTAAAGATTATTATTTTGTCTTTATGATGAGTGACGTTGTAGAACAGAATTCTACATGCAGTGCGTTGCCGAAAAGAAGTAATATCGGTGTTCGTGCAGGTCGTCCAGATATCAGAAAGCAAAGTAAAGTTGTCGTGGCAAATGTTTTCAAGTATTTCAGCAACCTTTCCTACAACGAAGAAGCCAGGAGAAACATTAACTTTGCTCAGGTACAAGCATTGACAGCGGAGGCTTGTGGTATTTCGAAGAAGTCGGTACAACGTATCGTCGGTATATTAAGTTCGGCAGAAACCGAAGATTTGAGCCCTGTTTTTGAATCACCAAGAAAGAAGTATAGGCGGGAACACAAATGCACTGAACTGGATGATTTTAATAAAGAAGTAGTTCGCAGAACTGTTTTAGAGTACTACGACAGACCCAACGGCTATGAAAATACGGTCCGATATCGCCCGTAAAATCAGCTATTCAGGCTCAGAAAGCTCCGTTCTTCGTCTTCTGAAAAGACTGGGTTTTAAATTTAGGAAATTCAACGACGGACGAAAATTTTTAATGGAACGCAGTGATATTGCGGCTTCAAGAGCAAAGTTTTTGCGAACAATGAACTCATTGCGAACAAAGGACACTAGGCCAATTGTTTATTTGGACGAGACTTACATTAACCAAAACCATACAAACAAATATATTTGGCATGATTCGAGAGGTAACGGAGGTCTTAAAGTTCCTACTGGCCGAGGAAGTCGACTTGTTATAGTACATGCTGGTTCTGCACATATAGGTTTCATACCAGGAGCCAAACTTGTGTTTCGTGGCGGAAAAAGTTCGTCTCTATCGGATTACCATACAGAAATGAACGGTGAGGTTTTTAAGAAGTGGTTTAGTGATATGTGTCGCTCGCTGGAAGAAGGATGCATTATCGTCATGGACAATGCCAGTTATCATTCCATTCAAACAGACAAACCACCATCTTCAAACTGGCGTAAGGGAGATATTATTGAATGGCTACGTAAGAATGGTGTTGAATTTTTTCCCCATGAAACTAGGGATGAACTTTTATGTAAAGAACAAGTTCGAAATGCCAAGAAGGTATTCGAATTGGATCAATTGGCAAATGAAATGGGACATCAAATTGTTCGCCTGCCACCCTACCATTGCCAGTATAATCCAATCGAACTCATCTGGGCACAAGTAAAACGGGATGTCGCTAAGAAGAACACGACCTTCAAACTTGCCGATGTGGAACGACTTACACACGAGGCTTTAGACAGTGTTACTCAAGAAGATTGGGCAAATTGTGTAAGACATTCGGAAAGATTACAAGAAACTGATTACGTCAAACAGTGCGCGAGGGACACAGAAATGGATCAGTTCGTGATACAGCTGGGAGAGAGTAGCGACAGTGATCTTCAGTCCAATGAATCCGAAGATGAATAAGTTACGGAGAGGATAATGGCTCACAGCTCTGAAAATAAGCCAGTTTGTAAGTTTTTCAATCATTTCTTTAGTAATTTTATTGAAAGCAGACATTGCGTTACCTTTATTTTTATTAAGATGAAAAGATTTTTTCAGGAAACCATTTTTATGTGTATTTTGTCATGTAATTCTCTGTTAAGATAATATTTCTTACATGAGCCTGAATTTGAATATTTTGAGAAGGTACGGTAGCTACGAGTATCTCGCTCGTCGTAATTGACGGAAGCCGTTGGCCAGTGTTGGACGCGAGCGCAACGCGATAACATTCGTGCAGATAAATTATTAAACAAACCAGAAGGATTCGTTTAAAGATGCTGTTGTTTTTTCTAAAAATAATTTCAATATTTTCTCACAAACTTTCTCGCTGGAAGTTATCACGTGAACAAACAGAACGGAAGTTAGTCAGCGACAACTTTTTACATTACACAAAAGGGACAAACAAGAGATTCGTATAACTTTAAATTTTTTTTTATAACATTCTTCGCTATATAATGAATATAAAATGTTCTGTGCTAATCTGTTAACTTTCGGGAAGCCGCATAAATTTTTTCAGGTATTTTTTATCATTGGTTTAGCTTTTTCGGTTGGTTGAAGTAAAGAAAGTATTTTCATTCGTAAAGTTCATGGGAACTAGTTTTTATTTTTTTTTAATTAGTCATGTAAATATTTCGAGTTAAAAATCACATCACCTTGTTCCACATATTCAGTATTATTTTTTAGAATTTTTCAGCACATATTACTGAAAGTTGGTTTTTCTGAAAATTTGCAACATTGTATGGAGACGCATTGACCTTCGCAGGTCTATTTTCGTGCGACTACTATAGTACCTGAAGACTACTGAACGAAGGACAGTGGGGTGGAAAGTGTTCGACAGAGAAGGCTTGGAAGGGCCAAGCATTTTAATCTGAATCTCTCCCGTCCCCCACATAACGCAAGGCAGGGTAACGAAACCGCGATCCAGAGAACGGCGACTGACTTTCAAGACCGAATTAAGTCGAAATAATATCATTTCGTAGGAAGTACACTAAGCTGGACGATTTAACATCATTTCAAGGTTGATAAAACTAAACTGATAAAATATTCGACATTATGAAAATGAATGTGTCGAAAAACATAGTAAGAGTTTATCCTTACATATCACAATGTAAATAAAGGAATGTGATATATATTTGTTACTTGGTAAAATAAATTATCATTACTGATTGATTATCATTAGTGATATGGTTCTCTAAAAAATATATTATTATTGTGCTTATAATGTGAATGAGTATCCGTTTGAACTATAACTAAAAACATTAACGATTAAAGCCGTTTTTATACTTCAGTTTTAAAAAATAATTTATACATAACCTATAAATAATATTCAATTAGAAGGAAACTATAAAATGGTGTAAAACTCGAGGTTTCGCTACAACATCCAACAGATCAATAAAAATAATTGTATGAGAAGTTCACGATCTTGATCGTTCATTATCCTTTTTTTCTGTATAAATAAGAAACAGGAACTTAAATGATAAAATAACGCCAATGCAACCGTTTTTGTAAGCTTTAATGGCGTACGCATTTCGCCTCTCACGGAGATACCATCAGCAACGAATATATGCAGGAATTTCACATTTAGTTTTCAAACTTATTAGATGATGTTCACCATTAAGTTAAAATATTTTCTGATGATTTACAACTTACTATTCAAATTAGTGTTCTCCAGTTTCGTAGCCATAGATCTGAAGAACACTAATTATCAGAAAATATTTCAATTTGAAGTTATGTTAAAAATCATATAATAAGTTTGTAAATTAAATGTAAAATTTCAACGTATATTCGTCGCTGATGATGCCTCGATGAGAGGCGAAACGCGTACGGCATTATAGCATATAAAAACAGTTGCACTGGCGTTATTTTATTTAATACTAGCGGAGTTCCCGGCGTTGCCCGGTATAGTTGGCGTAGATTTAACCGTACCCTATTTATATTCCCGCAAAACATTTGTACAAAGTTTCATAAAATACGCGCCAACTTTTTCGGAATTAATGCAAACTTACATTCACCCGCCCCCTACCAAGAAACTGGTAGGCTGAAGTTTATTTGCACGTATACTGTTTTAATTCGTCCGAAAAGATTCATGTATATCAAGCTTCGATAATTTGGTTAAGAAATTTCATTACTACATTACTGAACAACCCTAAATTATGTTAAAAACTCGCATTTGATTCAATTGCGAAGTGAATGGATATACTTGTGGCTCGAAACGCCAGATCCTTTAACTCTGCAGATAAAATATCAAAAGTGATTCCGGAATAATATTATCGTAAACAGAAGACTAATGCTGAAGGTCAGAGATATTGTCCAGAGATCGTGCTTAAAGAAAATGTCTGTTGTTTTTACGGCCAGCTATGTCGTTTAAAAACTGATATCCCGAATTAAAGGAAAGAATACTTCAAGCTATGGCTTAAAAAATTGAATATGTCGAATTAAAAAGAAAGAAGTTTTGTTTAGTGTGCAAAATAGTTATTACTATAAGTTATCTTATTGCTTTAATTAAAGGCTATGGTTAGAGACATTGTGTTGTGTGTTTAGTGCGGAGTATGCGACATCTAGTGATTCCTCCTGTGGAATTTCTCACCATACGTTCAGAATTTCATTTAATGCTCCTACATTATTTAACGTAGAAACATAAGACATGCCAGACAAGTGAATTAAGATTCTAAGCTTTAAAACGGTGAAAACTCCATCGAAATCTGCCCCGTAGTTTCCGAGTTTTTACACTATCAATATTTCCGGTTTTCGTTTTATAGATATAGATTTACTCAGCAACTGCGGAAGAATGGCCTACAGTATCATTGCATTGAAGTAATATTTCCTCGATAGTAAACAATACCATGATATGTAATTGCAGCTTTTCCTGGCGAATCTGATGCTTGAATATCTCTCGGGCATGCGAGATGAAGATGGTGGCGCGTTACGCCGTCGAAAATTCGTTCATCCACGATCAATTGACCCAGCCGCATGCCCGAGATATCTTCAAGCAAAAATGCCGTCTTTTCATCAAATTTCCTGTTAGTGTCGTTATGAGAGCGCGAACTTTTAGTTTTTGGTCTAATACAGCTGGTGTGATTGGAATGCTGTGTTCTGTTGTCAGGTCGGGTGGCACCGCAGCGCAAGTCCTCGACGGGGAAGCCAATCAACGTGGCGGAGAGGGACCCTCTGCAGAGAGTGTACCGGGAGATCGCAATCCTCAAGAAGCTCGACCACCCCAATGTCGTCAAGCTGGTCGAGGTGCTCGACGACCCCATGGAAGACCATCTCTACCTCGGTACAAGATCTCGCTTGCATTAGAGACTTAGCTCTCTGTACAACATTTGATGTTACTAGTCGACAAATCCTGACACCCTTACGTACGAAAGAAAATATTCCCACACACTTATGCCAGCAATCGAGTGATCATCTCTTCCTTTTCCTGCACCTCCGTTGGTTGTTGGGAAAATCTACACTTAAGAAACTTGCATACCCTCTCGGCATTCGACATCATTTCAGAAATACCACAACCTTGTCGTCTGGCCGTCACCCTAGAAAAAATCACACCCGGTCTACCTGCAGCCCAAATTACGAGGGTGAGTCAAATGAAAACCTTAAATATTTTTTTAAATATTATTTATTGTGCAGAAGTGGTACAAAGTTGTATCACTTTTCAACATAATCTCCGCCACGCTCAATGCAAGTCCTCCAGCGCTTACAAAGTGCGTAAATTCCTTTAGAAAAAATTCTTTTGGAAGACCGCGCAACCACTCATGCACCGCGTGGCGTACCTCTTCATCAGAACGGAACTTCTTTCCTCCCATTCCTTCTTTGAGTGGTCCATACATATGGAAATCACTTGGGGCAAGGTCTGGTGAGAATGGTGGATGATGAAGACACTCAAAATGCAGGTCTGTGATTGTTGCAACTGTTGTATGGGCAGTGTGGGGCCTTGCATTGTCATGTTGCAAAAGGGCACCTGATGACAGCAATCCACGTCGCTTTGATTTGATTGCAGGCCGAAGATAATTTTTTAGGAGATCTGTGTGTGATGTACTGGTGACAGTGGTCCCTCTAGGCATGTAATGTTCCAAAATGATGCCTTTTTCGTCCCAAAATTGAGTCAGCATAACCTTCCCTGCCGATGGTTCTTTTCTAAACTTCTTTGGTTTTGGTGATGAGGAATGGCGCCATTCCTTGCTCGCTCTCTTCATTTCCGGCTGGTGGAAGTGAACCCAGGTTTCGTCCCCAGTAACGATTCTTGCAAGGAAGCCATCACCTTCTCGTTCAAAGCGTCGAAGAAGTTCTTCACAAGCATCAACACGTCGTTCTCTCATTTCAGGAGTCAGCTGCCGTGGCACTCATATTGCAGACACTTTGTGAAACAGGAGCACATCATGCACAATGTGGTGTGCTGAACGATGACTAATCTTTAAACATTCTGCAATGTCATTCAGTGACACTCGGCTGTTTTCCATCATTATGGCTTCAACTGCTGCAATGTTCTGCAGAGTCACAACTCGTTGTGCCTGACTTGGACGAGGAGCATCTTCCACTGAAGTCACACCATTTGCGAACTTCCTACTCCATTCGTACTCTTGCTGATGTTACAAACATGCACCACCGTACTGAACCTTCATTCTTCGATGAATTTCAATAGCTTTCACACCTTCACTACCTTCCCTGGTGCAAGTCTCAAGTGGGGCAGCCATCTTTATACTGATACTGCGACGGTATTTGTGCATCTGCACTATGCTGCCACCTACAGGCCATTCTGCACGCTGCCTGTGGCAAACTTACCAACTTACAGGATAACGGCGCGAAATTTCGATTTTTTATTATAAATCCAAGTTTTTAATTTGACTCACCCTCGAAAAATTTCCAGGATTCACTTATCACTTACAGCCCAAGTTAGCAGTGCCAGCATTCACTTGAACTACATACTCATATTATTTACCACAATATTCGTAATAAATTTTATGTTTTCCTGCAGCACTTGGTGATACGTAGGCAGTTAGTTGTGTTGAGCTGTGAGGTCGCTCGTTTGTGCGTTGCAGTGTTCGAGCTTTTGGAGAGAGGGGAGGTGCTGGAGGTGCCGACGGAGACTCCCCTGAGCGAGCACGACGCCTGGAGGTACTTCAGGGACGTCGTGCAGGGCATCGAGTACCGTGAGTACCTCGAGCTGCTCGAGGAAAGGTCCTTCAGTACCTCGCGTTTGCTTTCATACCTGGAATCGAAAATATACCCCACGCAGAATATAAAATAATTACGTCCAACGTTTTGTCTAAATGTATATTTATTCCTTCCTTATTCTTTCCTCTCTTCTCTCTTCCTTCCTTTTCCGTCTCTCACCTCCTTTCTTTCCTAACCTCTCGTCTTCCCTTCTATTCGTTCCTTTAATTTTCCTTCCTTTCCCTTTATATTCTCTTCTACCCTTCCTTACCGATATTTCATTCTTCCCTTCTTCCTCTCATTTCCTACTGCATCTTACCTATCTTGTATTTCTTCCTTTTCCTTTCTTCACTTCCATTTTATGCTTTTATTCTTTTCGGGGAAATGCAAAAGTATAATTTTTAAAAACTTGATTCTGTGGGAACATTTAATCTAAACAAACGAAAAATGGGAATGAAAATTAACTTACAGTTTAATAAAATTTTCGAAACTTCTCTGATTTTTTTTTTTTTTTTTTTTTTTAATGGAAAGTCAGCCCGGCATTATTCCCAGTTCTCGTGTAAACAGACCCTTCCTAGAGTTGCAGAAGATATTTTTTTTATTATTATTTTATATATCTGCTTAACGTCTCTCTAACAGCGAGGTCTTTAGAGGCGGGAAAGGATGGAGGGCAAGGAATGAGAAGGAATTCGGCCATCGCCTTTTTGAAGGAAGCATCGCGACATTTGCCTGGAGTGATTTGGTAAACTATGGGAAACCCAAATCTGGATGCCCGGATGGGGATTCGAACCCCGTCCTCCCGAATGTGAGGCCAGAATCCTAGACGTTACACCACCACGCTCGGTAAAAAAATAAATATGATAAGTGTAATTAACATCCTAACATGAGTAAGAAATCTACTCAAATTCATTTAATTTTCACACTGTTTACATGTTGGGCTTAATTTCGGAAGTAATCACACTGAGAGACCTTTAAATCACATTTTTCATTTAGAGTTTATCGTAGCAGAAGACTTGGAGCTAAACAGAAGGGGCATATCCTACAATTTTCGCAATCCGCCTCACAATAATCTATGTCGTTCTGGCCTCTAATTCGGGAGAACGCGGATTCTAATCCCCGTTCGTGTATCCAGATTTGGATTTTCCATGGTTTCCCCAACTCACTCCAGGCGAATGCCGGGATGCTTCCTTCAAACAATAGGCCATGACCGAATTCCTCCCAGTTCGTTGCCCCCTCCTTTCCCAGCTATAATGACCTCGATGTCAACAAGGCGTAAAGTCATATGAAAAAAACATCTAAAATCCCAATGTCGTTGCCGCTTACCCAGAGTGCTGTAGGAACAAGCCCAGTGCGTGGGCACTACAGTCCCTGTGAGAACCTTGTTTTGCATAGGTCGCTCAGAAGTTTATGTGAATCTTTTATGGAATAGTTCGTCTCTGCTTGTGACGGAATTTTTTAATTCCCGCGACCGAACCCACCCTCATGCACACTATTATATTGGTGGTAGCATGAGTCTACTTTTGCTTCTAAATGTGTTGGGTTTTTATTGTTTTTGTATTTTATTTTTTATTTTTTTTACGCAGAAATTGTTAACCGTCCCAGCATTCGCCTAGGACAGCGTTTCTCAAATTATTTTTCTTGTGTCCCGGTTATTTTTAGGATAAGTAATATAACGTTCATGTACATTAATAATTAGTTACAGTGTAAGTCTTGTATGAAAATATTACAAAGATAATATAAATAACTGAAATGAGATCAAATTATTAATGAGAAGTGTGAAGTTGTTTCTTGCTTACTAAAACTTCATGTTTAGAGGTAAATATGATATATTTATTTATAAATCCAGTTCGACTTCAAAGTCTTGCTCCGGGGATCGCGTTCGGAAGTTGGGTAAAACTAAAAATCAAGGGTTACTGGTCTTCACCGCAATAAAAACACATTTTCAGTAATCAACTTTTTATTTATTGCTTTACGCTTCGTCAACGTCGAGGTCATTAGAGGCGAAATGGGATTGGCAACAAGGAACGGGAAGGAATTCAGCCATGGTCTTTTGAAGGAAGCATCCCTGCATTCAACTGGACTTGGAGTGATTTGGGGAAACCATGGAAAACCCAAATCTGGATTCCCGGACGGGGATTCAAACCGCCGTCCTCCCGAATGCGAGGCAACGATGTTCTCTGTATAGTATTCTAATAAACTGTCGGATCGTGACAATATTTTTAGACACAAATAACCAACTCATGTTATAATTGGAGCCTATTTCTCTTCTTAGTTCTTATATTTTCCATTAAAGTATGTTCACATAGGTAAGAAGAGACGAATGACACTAATAATTTTAAACTTTCCTTTGCCATCTGTGGATATTCTTATTTTCTCTTCATCCATAAAATGTCAATCGTTTGCGAAATGAATTCAGTTTTAAGCTTGCCGTCAGCAGCTAAGATTTACTTTCATTTTCGTGGGTAGATCAGCTAGTTGTACTCGTACTAACATATCCAAAAAAGAATTTAGTATCTCTTTGTGCCCATTGTCAGTTTCAAAGACCAGTTCTGAAAAGTAACGTAATCGTATCCCTTGCAAATTATGCAAGTTATGCATCATGCAAGGAATGTGAGAATTAACTACCAACGATTGGTGGTTTGAAATTTTTTTCGAATATCTTCTGAACACAAGACGGTCACCACAAACGAAGTTTTTCGATGACTCCTTTGATTTCATCCTTGGCCGTTAGGATGTTTTGTTTAAAATGGTAATTTACTAGCCAAGTAGTGTCACAAATTTGATTCTCATATTCAGATTTAGCGTATCGTAAGAACTTTATAAACTCATAGTTCCAGAATTCGAATCAATACCTTTTCTTTGGATAGCCACCTGAACTCTGTGAGAAAAGGAAATTTTGATGCAGATTTTTGCGAGACTTAACCCTTAATAGATTTCACCACTTTGATCATCTGATTTAAGCCAGGGGTCCCTAAAGTGGTCGGTATCGACCCCTGGGGGTCGATAGGAGTTCCACAGGGGTCGATTAATACGCGGGGGTCGAAAGGGGGTCGATTGATAATAAAGAGGATCAATTAAATTGTCTAGGAAAAATTGAGAATATTCCAATAAAATTCCAAAATAACTGACTACCCCCATTATAACTTCAGTTTTACCAAAGCCTGCGTCGCTTTAGTTATGTGTTAAGGAGAAAACATACTGGAGAGGAGAACATAGCAACGACGAGAGCGAAGAACAAAGCAGCGAAAACAAACAAACCAATTGGATTGTTGCGGTGACTCAAACTGGGGCGTAAAGCCGTGAGGTAATAATGGAGCAAAGCTTAGCAGCTTAGCGTTAGAACTGTTTGATTTCGCCGCTTTACTCTTTACTCGTATTGCTGGTTTGCTAGTGGTTATTCCTGTGGGAAACGAATGTAAACCAGTTTATGAATTGTGTCTCTTCTAAGGTCTGTCCTTAGGGTAAGAAAGAAGTTCAACATCACAATTATTTTATTTTACTTCGGGTATATAAGCATTTTATATTCGGGAGGACGCCGGTTCGAATCCTCGTCCTGGCATCCGGATTTGGGTTTTCCATGGTTTCCCCAAATCACTCCAGGCGAACGCTGAGATGCTTCCTCCAAAAATCCATGGCCGAGTTCCTTCCAGTTCTTTGTCCGCAGTTCCATTCCGCCTCTAGTGACGGCGCTGTCGACGAGTCGTAAAGCCACAGAGGTGAAAAGGGGGGGGGGGGGGGGGGAGAGAACGCGGATGGTTCATTATACACAGCGTCGACCTTAGTCATTGCGAGGCCCCGGGCGGCAGATTTTTGCGAGGCCCTTGTCCTTTGTACAAAATATATTAATCATAGGTATTTCTGATGATCAACGATAAATGCAAACATCATAAAAATAAACTTTGAGTTTTAAAATATTATATTAGAAGAGTTTTTAAAAGTTAAAAACATAAAGATAACAAATCATTAAGGATAAACTGAAGTACATTTAAGCCTTGGAAGATATACGCACAGGGATTAAAAAATGATTTTTGAGCCTTTTTCTGAAACTAAAATATTTAATAAAAGCACAAGAAACTAACGAATGAGCTATTTCACGTTCAATTCAAAGAATAGAAAGAGCTTAAAATTAACCTTGTGTCATCGAATTCCTCAAATATGTTTTAATATTTTTTAACCATGAAAAACTTCTCTCTGTGGACGCAACTGTATTACGTGTGGCGGCAATAATTCTCAAGACTACTTCGATAGTGGGGTACACTTCAGTAATTCAGTTAATGTTTTTTTCTATGATTTATGTCATCACTGTGATACCGCAGTCGTTTTCTTCATACAGTTCTAGTCCATCAATATCAGCTATTTCTCCTGCTATTATACAAATGTGACAGTCAATAAATCCAATTAAGAAATTTTGATTAGTTAGTATTTAATACATACTTTACCATCAATTAAACAAGTTTAATTTATTGTTACACTGACAGTTGAATATAAAATAATTTTTTAAAACACACTTTAATCAACTTGGATAGCTGCGCGAGGCCCTGGGCGATTGCCCTGTTCGCCACCCCCAAAGGCCGCCTCTGACTATACACAAGTTGCACTGTTAAACTCTAGTATGGTTTCCACTGTATCTATTGTATATCTAAATGTAGATTTTGTTCTTTTCATAGAAAATATCGTAATATACCGAAAACCGTTAAATTTCGATACTTTTTTAAAAATCTTTTTCCTTTCTAATTCTATTGAATAGGTAACTTTTAGATATAATTATTATTCCTTCCAAGTCTAGATATCTATTGTTAGCAAAAAGTAGCAACAATGCACTCTGAGAAAGAACAGGTAGTTCTTTATTCTTAATAGCTATATTGTCTCTGATACCTTGTGCGGGGATAAGTTGCGTCTCTTACTGCCACTGTTTTGTTGTGCTGCGATCGTATCGTGTTGTTCTTACTATAAAACTGAGTTTAATACCTACAATGTCGTCTACTAGTGCTAAGAAGAAATGCAGACAATATTCACACCAGTGAAATATGGTTTTGTGCCATCTTTTGCGAATGAAACTATTCCTATGTGCTTGTTATGTGAAAAAACTTTCAGAAATGATGCTATGAAGCCGACGAAAATGAAAGACCACTTGGAAAGGATCCATTCTGATAAGAAAAACAAAGATTTTGAGTATTTCGAAATGCTAAAAGAGAAATTGTGAGTTCGGCCAAATTTAAGTACATATTTGAAGTCATCTGCTAGCGCTGACAGTGAAGGTGGACTGAGGACATCCTGCAGCATCTCTCTTAACATAGCAAAGAAAGGCAAACCATACACTATTGGTGAAGAGATTATAATACCAGCTATAAAAGATGTAATTGAAAATGTTATGAAGAAAGACTCTCAACTAGTTTTAAAGTGCATACCATTGAATGCAAACACTGTGCAGCGACGTATAGAGGAAATGGCTGATGATGTGGAAAGAACTTTGACCTCTGAGCTCCAGCATTGTAAGTTTGCTATTCAACTTGACGAATCAACTTTCGGAAGTTCAAATCTTTTCATGGCTTATGTTAGGTTCCATAGTCCATCCCTGAATGACACTGTTGATGAATTTCAGTTTGCTAAATATCTTCAAACTGATTCAAAAGGTGAGATAATTTTTTTACGTTTGCAAGATTATTTGAACAAGCACAACATTCCTTTCGGGAATATTACTTCAGTAGCTACTGACGGTGCATCTGCTATGGTAGGCCGTTATAGAGGATTTTTCGTCTTTCTGAATAAAAAGATTCCTAAAGTACGTACCGTTCACTGTGTCCTACACAGGCAGCATCTTTTAGCCAAAAAATTGAGTGGCAAGCTGCATGCTACTCTAAAAATGTGTATTAGGTCAATTAATAAAATTAAAGCTCATCCTCTCAATTCCCGACTGTTTGCGAAGTTATGTGAAGAAAATGATGAACCTTTCAATCAATTACTTTTGCACGCTGAGGTAAGGTGGCTGTCAAGAGGTGATAGTTTGCAGAGGCTTGTTGACTTGTAAGACTCGTCTGCAGAGTTTCTTAAGAATGTGGATCCATTACTACATGACGAGTTAAAACAGTGCAAGAATCATCTGTTCTATTTGGCAGATCTTTATTCGAAATTTAACGAAGTACAGAAGCTTTTTAAAGGAATAAATGTTACAATTGTTCAAGCTCGAACAATTATAACGGCCTTTCAACTAAAAAAAAACCTGTTAAAATCGTCACTGGCACGTAAAGATTTTAAATATTTTTCAAACTTTCGACTACTAAAAGAAAATGAAGAGATACCCGACCGTGATTTGGAGATAGATATTAAACATCTCGATAAATTAAGAGAAGACTTCAAAGCACGTTTCGAAGACTTGGAGAACATGTATGTTCCTGAATGGTTTGCTTCTCCATTTGATGTTAAAATTGATAATGAAGATAATGAACCTGGCTTAGAAGATGAACTGATTGAAATATGCGTAGATCTGGAAGCTAAAGCGTTGTTTAAAAATAAAAACCTCAGCGAATTTAGGAGCAATAACAATATTGCTACAAAATACGCCAAGCTCAGAGCAGAAGCCGAACCTTTCTTACTTAAGATAAAATTTGTAGAGGGCAAATGTAGGTGGCTGCAGAATAGGGGGAAGATGGGGGTGTAGGGAAATTGCCACCGGAGCCTGTGCTCCATTGCAATTAAATTAACGATTAAGCTTCATACATGGTTGAAGCTGGCTTTAGCAACGCGAACGCTATTTTGACAAAAAAAAAAGAGAAAAACTCTGAACTCGGAAAACCGTGGTGATTTACAACTAATACTTACCAATTTTGAACCGAACATCAGTAATGTTGCTGCTGCCCTTCAGACCCATCCATCTCACTAATATCAACTATTTTAATAAAAAGGTATGTTAACATATTTTTAATGTATTCAATAGTAGTTGTAAAGTGGCAGATGTTTTTTCATCGAATATGATTTATTTAAATTTTCAATGATTATTTTGTGTTTTACATTTTATGATACTTACGGCTATAGGCTAGTTTCCATTCTGTTAGTAACGTTGGGTTGATTTTTTAAGGTGTGGGAAATATAAATACTTTCTTGGGTTTTTATGCAAGTCTCCTTATTGCTTAGCACAGAAATGCAAAAATGATTTAAAATTTTTATCAGTGGCGGATCCAGGAAAAATTTCGAACCGGGGCAAAAACTGTGGGAATGCCGCCCCTTGCAATATTATTTGGAGCCCCCATTTTTGCCGTCTCACCCCAAGTGTCGCCGCCTCAATTTTCGGCCAAACACATTGTTGTCACCGCACCGACTGTCGGCCAAACACATTATTGTCGCCGCCCCGATTGTTGGCCAAATTAATTGTTGTCGCCGCCCGGCGCCCAGTGCACTAGTAGAGCTAAAAAGGTTTTCGCGACTTAAATCGCCGCCCTACAAATTTGATTTTGCCGCCCCCTTCAAGTTGGCTCCCCGGTTTACCCCCCCCCCCCAGATCCGGCACTGGTTTTTATTAAACGTTTAATCTGGGGGTCGATAAGAAGACAAATGTTCTAAGAGGGGGTCGACGTGATAAAAAGTTTGGGGACCCCTGGTTTAAGCCACTATTTAAATCAGAAGATAAAAGCTCGTCTGCCTGAGCTTGTCGATGATGAAAGCAGTGAGTCCAGGAAACAACTGGCTTTGATTGATTTTAATTTTGCAACGAGGCAGCCTTTATTGGCAGTCATATTTTTAGTGCAGCCGCTACAAATGCGATGCATTTTGTCCAATCAATCCTGTAGTCATGACAGCTACCTAAAGTCATGCCGCACAAACACTGGCTAGTAGTATTCGCAGGAAATGCTTTGCAAAATAAAATGTTTTCTATTATGATTTCATCTGCTTTAAAGAGCACAACTACCATACATTGCGCACAATTTGAAACATATGCAGATTAATTTTTCTGCTAAGCAAAATGTGGGCTTTTCTTTAATTTTTCACCTAATTGTTCTTACCTAAAAACAGATAAAAATATTGTTAAATCATAAAAACACATAAATAATCAATAGCATGGTTTAACACAATAAAAGTCGCTTATTTAGCTGGTTAGTACCTAGTATCATTGTAAATACCACATGCGATAATTTTTTAAACAAAAACTTAATATTAGTTTTAATCAACAAATAAAAATAACTACTAATTTTATTACCTGCATCATAGTAGTTTGCTGTTAATTAAGGGTTTCAGCTTTCGAAGAATTCCTTAGGATGTTTAGCTGAGAGGTGACGCTTAAGCTTGGAGGGTTTCATACTTTCAGTTGATAATTAACCGCAAATTATGAGGTTTATTACTCGCGATTGTAAACCGTATTTCAGTTAACTGTCGTCATAAGTTTATTTTCTTTTAGGTTCTTGTTTGCTTCCGTCACTGCCACTTGTATCGGACGTGAAGGGCTGAGCAGATCTTTTGAGAAACTTTCTATTTTATCCTCGCTCCGTCAGTACTCGCTGGTGTACTCGGAAAACTGACTGCTGCGACGAAAACAAACAGTTCCTAGGCTGTCGGTGTCTCCCCCCCTCCCCCTCCCCAACCTTTCACACCGCCCGCGCCGCTACCGCCCGAAATATATATCACTGCCCGCAGAACGCAACGACCATGGAGGAAAGAAATATATGGAGAGGAAATACCATTTATTCTGTGAGGCCGCCTATAAGCTCTCGGCTGTTACTGCGCATGCGCAGTGGCGGCCATATTATGTATCTATACAATTGCTATTTGGAGACAGTATATTCCAAAAACTAAGCAAGATATCGAAAAATTTTATTCGTTATTTTCGATTTCTTTCGTCGTGTTACATAAAAATCCATCATCAAATTTGACTTTTTGCGAAATTTTTCTTCTGCATTTTAACTCACTTTTGAGACAGTGTATCTCGAGAACTAGGCAAAATATCTAAAAATTTATTGTTTATTATTTATTTATCTCGTTTTTTAAAAACATAAGAATCCATCATCAAATTTGACTTTGACCAATTGTTTCTTCTGAATTTCAACCAAAAATATCTCACATTTGAGACAGAATATCTCAAAATCTAAGCAGGATATCAAAAAAATTTATTCTTAATTTTTCATTTGTCTCATCGAGTTACATAATACTCCAACATTAGATTGCGGCGTCACGTTTATCCTAGAATCCTTTTGAGGTTTTTGCTCATATTCCCCGTGTCTGTATGGATAGCCTCCCCACTCCTCTCCCCCCGGCGTCACTTCAATGCGTGGTGAAGGTCCCTTGCGTTGTCTTCATATATTTCTTTCCTCCATGCTCACGACTACCTTGCACAACACTCGATTTATCGATCAGTAGATAGAGCCTCAAAGGAAGAAATCAAATACATCATTTTCGAAATCACTGACATAGTTTTATTTCGGACCTGGGAGGTCGTCAGAATTTTTTTACTCTTATCGAGAACGCGTATTCAAGAAAAACACTGGTAGTAGTAAGGGAATAGGGATTCTGGAACACCGCCAGGTGGCAGCACCGTCGTTGCCTCCGTGACGTCACAAGATGGCCGCCCGTTGGCATGACAACCGCAGCTTTCAAATTAAACATATATAACTGTTATTTAGTCTTTATTCTAGCTGTTATTTCACTTATATCCAACAATGTTACTCTGAAATCAGCGATATTATTTCCGATTGTGTCCTATGTGATGTAGATATTCCAGCTACACAAATGTTGCAATGTAGCATATACACACATCCTGCCACCAGGTGTCTCCACCGAACAGCCGATGCCACGAGAAACTTCATCTGAGCATGCGCCGGCCAGAGATATTCCACTTCGCCACGAAATCTTCTATCCTTGTCTTGCGGGGGAAAACCCTACGCTAAGGCGTATTTGCACAGGTGTTGACATGTTTCGTACTTGCTCGGCCGCCGAGACCCTGTTGCGACATGTGCGATAACTTGCATAACTGTCGCTAGAGGTCAGCACACGGCAGAAGACATTTGTCGCTAGATGGAGCGGGTGTAGCAATATGCGTGAAATATTTCGATGTTTGCGAAGCCACTCGCGTGTTTGACCGGGAGTCCGACAGGTTACGAAATGGCTCCATTACAGAGCGATACAGCTAGGCTGGTGTGTGTTTACCATCCACCATTATGAAAGCATAGCTGGGTGCCTGGCTGGCGGACAAAGAAATTAGGGCGTCCAATACATATTGCAGAGTCTCAGGCTTGCAAAAAATTTCATGTGTATTTGTTATTTGTTCAGGTGTCCTGCTATCGGGTTGCGCCATCGAAACCGTTCCACCGAGCGTGGTGGTGTAACGGATAGCGTTCTGGCCTCGCATTCGGGAGGACGGCGGTTCCAGGCATCCATGGTTTCCCAAAATCACTCCAGGTGAATGGTGGGATGCTTCATTCAAAAGACCATGACCGAATTCATTCCCATTCCTTTCCCGTCTCTAAAGACCACGAAAAAAAAATCGACTGCCGATGTGCATAGTATCCCGTTTCTAGGGCGTCCAACACAGCGTTCGTATGATTGCAGAATTTTGTACAGAGTCTCAGGCTTGCAGCGAATTTCGTATGCACTTTGTTCAGGTGTCCTGCTATCGATAAGGAATTCAGGTTGCGCCATATGCTCATTGCACTGCAAAACCGCCCCAGCGGGATACATAGAAATATTTCAGCATTCACTTCGGTTCAAGAAGAAATTATTACGAGATGAGAATAATTATTATATGTCAGTTTTCGTAGTACAAATCTAGGAAACATTTTTTATGGTAGCCCAATCACTCGTGTTTTCAAAACGAAAATCGAAAATTTTGTTTTCATTCTGGGCGAACAGATAAACTGCTTGAGTCTTTGTATTTAATTAAAAAATAGACCATGTGAAAGCGTAACTTTTACGTTTAAAACGTGATAATGAACCATGGAATGTCCTGACATAGCTCAAATTCACATCTATACAATGCAGTTCTGATATTCGAATTTGGCAGAGGGTGCTTTGCACAAAAAATAACCCTACAGACATTTATGAAGTGATTACATGTTAATCTCTCGACTGATATCAAACCAATCAGCCAGTAATTTTTTCCAGCCTGTCTTTGGACAAGAGCCCACTTGAAAATATTTGTGACAAAGCCTTTCCCACACCAAGGCTATAAAAATCAAAGTTTCTAATTTGACCATGGAATGGAACGAGGGGAGAAAGAATTCGTATAAGCACCAGTACAGCACATTATTTCTCTAATCTCTGCTGTCACTGGTATAAAAAAAATATTTCATCACACTCGTAATTTTTTGCCAACAAGCTCAAACCTATATTGTCTGTCTATCCAGACCAATCTATGTATCAATTCTGTAATGTTTTCGTAAGCAATCACAAATTGAGTGCCCTTAGCAATCCCTTGTGATACATCAGTGATTGACTAGAAACAGAGAGATATATGCTGTGCCATGTACTTACCCACCTTTAACTGTATTTTACAGCACAGCAAGTATGTTCCAGGAACGAAACATCGTTTGTTAATCTTACTAATTTCACCCCTGCCCTTTGTGATAAAAAATCGAGTCAGTGTAAGGCAGTGCTAAGCACAGAACATGCTGATTCGTCATAAAATGCCTATGACCAAGGTGGAGATACTCCCTTATAGAAGAAATCCAGTGCCCGCTTCTACTGATATTCTATTCCTAATTCTTTCACCAAGATCCACCCCTAGCCTCATCACCAACATACCCACAGCACTTCCTCAAACCACCTACTGTTTTCCAGTGATTCCCAATCCAACCCCTGATCAGTTACAGACAGGGTTACCTTCTGTTCGTGCGTTAAAGTAAACCAAAAATTCGCAAAGTCTTCTCCTAATCAGTAGCAAGGTATCAAAATGTTCACTTAAGGTGGTTCTACTGCAGTTTTCCAAGAAAATTCTCCAGGAATTTATTTTTCAACCAATCAGGTGTCAGCAGAGTTCTCCATTCGGTTTAAATGTTCCCATCTGACGCCAAACTTCGGATTCAGGACCAAGTGTGACATTTGTTTGTAATTGCATGCTTTGTTCAAGTAACCACGATAGAGTTATCATAATGCTCTTAGCTAACTGATAGTTTCTTGGTCATCAAACAGACATCATAACCCACATTTTCATAGAAGATCCCCACACATCGACAAGTATCCAAAACGTCACCATAGATTCTATTACGCCTAAGATAGTGCTCACACCTGAACTGTCGTAAATTGTTAGGTCAAAGTGGGTGTTTAGATATTTTTTCCACTCAGACCTCATCACCTAAAGTCTAGTGCGAGATTGTGGTCATGGTCAACTTAGGCTCCATACACCACTCAGAATTATTCCACCAATATCCATTCTAACAGCATTATACGCCACCTACAGCCCCTCAACACTCTTCCTATCTTCCAATGACATCCATACAACACCACACAAGCAATGGTCTGACTGTGGGTTTGTACCCAAGTCCTTCGCTTCTCTGGTACATCACCCCTCTCTGTTAAATTATTTTTATGTAGTGAAAATCAAAATTCACATGCCAACACAAACGGCAGTAAACTGTAAAGAGCACATCGAAATGGGAGATTGTCTAAGCCCTGAAACAATGGTTAGAAGCACACGTTGATAATTCTATAACCATATATTTTAGACTCAAATCCACAGAGGAATGACACACGCACACACTTGTACATGCATACAGCAAGGTCGACAGAACTAACAGCAAGCATCACGGAAACGATGAAGTGGGGGGCAGAATTGTTGTTACAACTGATTAACTGGACAGAACTATCGTTACAAAAATCATCAGACAGACGAGTTACTTACGCTTACATGCACAAAGAGAGACGCAGATACACATGTCCAAGACTACACAATTACCGGTACCAATCATGGAAACAAAAAAGTGGTGTATTACTCTCTTGCCTCATGACTGGCTGAAAAACAGAAGTCTCCTGACATATCATCAGCCTGGCGAGATAGAAGGTGTGCAAAAGATGGCATGTTTTCACCATAAACCTAAGTGTTTATACCATAAATAGTGTTCATCGCGCCCCAGTTGATTATATTTACCGTCAACACGTCTCTCCCACACCGCAACCCTTTCTACCATTCAGTAAAAAAGTGACGCAGGTACCATGAGTTGCAACAGACACTTGACTATCAGATCTCACCCACAAATCCATACATCTCAATACACTAGCACAAACAAACATAAGTGGAGGGACTGCAAAATCATTCGTCAGACAGACGTGTTTATAGAAGGTATTACCATATTTACACATACAGACACAGAGAGAGACGCACAAACACTCACATTTCCATGCCTTCAGCGAGCTAGACACAACATCCAGCCCCAATCATGGCGACGAAAAAGTGGGGTAGAACCCCCATGGCTCATAACTGACCAAAAAAATCATCAGTAACATATGTTCCAGGCACCATTCTCTTCACATCAACATCATCTCATTTATTTCACACTACAGACCTCACTACCATCCAGTATCATGTGTGCTAGGTACAAAACTGTTCACATCAGCACCAACACGTCTTTTCTGCCATTCAGTAACATGTGCTCCCCATGTACCACGAGTAGCAGTAGACACTTGGTCATCAGACAGATACCATAACTCCCATATTCATACTAGGTCTCACCCACAAATCCATCTCTGGTACATCACCCCTCTCTGTTAAATGATTTTTATGTAGTGAGAATCAAAATTCACATGCCAACTCAAACGGCAGTAAACTGTAAAGAGCACATCGAAATGGGAGATTGTCTAAGCCCTGAAACAATGGTTAGAAGCACACGTTGATAATTCTATAAACATATATTTTAGACTCAAATCCACAGAGGAATGACACACGCACACACTTGTACATGCATACAGCAAGGTCGACAGAACTAACAGCAAGCATCACGGAAACGATGAAGTGGGGGCAGAATTGTCGTTACAACTGATTAACTGGACAGAACTATCGTTACAAAAATCATCAGACAGACGAGTTACTTACGCTTACATGCACAAAGAGAGACGCAGATACACATGTCCAAGACTACACAATTACCGGTACCAATCATGGAAACAAAAAAGTGGTGTATTACTCTCTTGCCTCATGACTGGCTGAAAAACAGAAGTCTCCTTACATATCATCAGCCTGGCGAGATAGAAGGTGTGCAAAAGATGGCATGTTTTCACCATAAACCTAAGTGTTTATACCATAAATAGTGTTCATCGCGCCCCAGTTGATTATATTTACCGTCAACACGTCTCTCCCACACCGCAACCCTTTCTACCATTCAGTAAAAAAGTGACGCAGGTACCATGAGTTGCAATAGACACTTGACTATCAGATTTCACCCACAAATCCATACATCTCAATACACTAGCACAAACAAACATAAGTGGAGGGACAGCAAAATCATTCGTCCAGACAGACGTGTTTATAGAAGGTATTACCATATTTACACATACAGACACAGAGAGAGACGCACAAACACTCACATTTCCATGCCTTCAGCGAGCTAGACACAACATCCAGCCCCAATCATGGCGACGAAAAAGTGGGGTAGAACCCCCATGGCGCATAACTGGCCAAAAAAAATCATCAGTAACATATGTTCCAGGCACCATACTCTTCACATCAACATCATCTCATTTATTTCACACTACAGACCTCACTACCATCCAGTATCATGTGTGCTAGGTACAAAACTGTTCACATCAGCACCAACACGTCTTTTCTGCCATTCAGTAACATGTGCTCCCCATGTACCACGAGTAGCAGTAGACACTTGGTCATCAGACAGATACCATAACTCCCATATTCATACTAGGTCTCACCCACAAATCCATATGTCACCTCACACAAGCATAAGTGCAGGAACAGCACATCATACATCCAGACAAACGAGATAAAGGAAGGTATCACCACATTTACGCAAAAAAAAACACACAGAGATAGAGACGCATACACACGTACATTTCCATGCCTACAGCGATCTCGACTCAACAACTAGCCCAATCGTGGCAACGAAAAAGTGAAACAGAACACCAATGACTGGCCAAAAATCATAGAAAGACACACATACACACACACACTCACATGTCAAAGCATTCACGCAGTTCCATTCATCACCATACATAACTGGAGGAGAGAGACTGAACATGCTAGATCCAAACTGAAGAGTTACAGGATGTGTGAAGTTTGAAATCACAGTCACATCTCTCCCACACCGCAGCCCTTTCGGTCATTTAATAACATGTGACCCAGGTACCATGAGTTACAATAGACACTTGTCTATCAGACGGGTATCATAACCTCCATATTCATACTAGGTCTCACCCACAAACCCATACGTCTCCACACAAGCACAAACATATGGGAGGAACAGCAATTCATACGTCCAGATAAATGAGTTTAAGGAAGGTATCACAATACTTACGCATACAGACACAGAGAAAGACGCACACAGACACATATATCCATGCCTACAGCGAGCTCAACACAACAACCAGCCCAATCATGGCAAAGAAAAAGTGGGACAGAACCCCCATGGCTCAAGACTGACAAAAAAAAATCATCATTAACATGTGTTCCAAGTAACAAACTCCTCACATCAAACTCATATCATTTAACTCACACTACAGACCTCTCTGCCATTCAGTATCGTTGGTAATATGTACAAAGCTAATTTCATAAGTTACCACATACATACAAGTAATTGCAGGAAAGGGTCCCGACACACGACATCCACACTGAGGTGTTACATGATAGGCAGATGATAGCATGTCTTTACAATACATCTCAGTGCTCACCACACATACTTGATTTTTAATGTGCCATCAGTATAGCTCAGGGGTCCCCAAACTTTTTATCACGTCGACCCCCTCATAGAACATTTGTCTTCTCATCGACCCCCAGATTAAACGTTTAATAAAAACCAGTGCCGGATCTTGGGGGGGGGGGGGGTGTACACCGGGGTGCCAACTTCAAGGGGGCGGCAAAATCATGTTTGAAGGGCAGCGATTTATGTCGCGGAAAGTTTTTTTAGCTCTACTAGTACACTGGGCGCCGGGCGGCGACAACAATGTGTTTGGCCGACAATCGAGGTGGCGACACTTGGGATCAGACGGCAAAAATGGGAGCTCCAAATAATGTTGCAAGGTGCGGCATTCCTACAGTTTTTGCCCCGTCTCGAAAATTTCCTGTATCCGCCACTGATGAAAATTTTAAATCATTTTTAGCATTTTTGATGCTAAGCGATAAGGAGACTTGCATAACAACCCAAAGAAAGTATTTATAGTTCCCACACCTTAAAAAATCCACCCAACAACACTAACAGAAAAAGGGGTATTTTACACTGTTATTATAATCGTAAAAAATAATTAAAAAATTATAGATAGATGGAAACTAGCCTATAACCGTAAGTGTCATAAAATGTAAAACACAAAATAATCATTGAAAATTTAAATAAATTATATTCGATGAAAAAACATCTGCCATTTTACGACTACTATTGAATACATTAAAAATAAGTTAACATACCTTTTTATTAAAGTATCTGATATTAGTGAGATGGATGGGTCTGAAGGGCAGCAACAAGATTACTGATGTTCGGTTGAAAATTGGTAAGTTTTAGTCGCAAATCACCACGGTTTTCCAAGTTCAGTCTGTTTCTCTGTTTTGTTAAAATAGCGTTCGCGTGGCTAAAGCCAGCTTCAACCATGTATGAAGTTAGGAATGCAAGTAAGAAAGGTTCGGCTTCTGCTCTGAGCTTGGGGTATTTTGTAGCAATATTGTTATTGCTCCAAAATTCGCTGAGGTTTTTATTTTTAAACAACGCTTTAGCTTCCAGATCTACACATATTTCAATCAGTTCATCTTCTAAGCCACGTTCATTACCTTCATTAAGTTAACATCAAATTGAGATGCAAACCATTCAGGAACATGCATGTTCTCCAAGTCTTCGAAACGTGCTTTGAAGTCTTCTCGTAATTTATCGAGAAGTTTAATATATATCTCCAAATCACGGTCGGGTATCTCTTCATTTTCTTTTAGTAGTCGAAAGTTTGAAAAATATTTAAAATATTTACGGGCCAGTGAAGATTTTAACAGGTCCATTTTTAGTTGAAAGGCCATTATAATTGTTCGAGCTTGAACAATTGTAACATTTTTTCCTTGCAAACGGTTCTGTACTTCGTTAAATTTCGAATAAAGATCTGCCAAATAGAACAAGATGGATCTTGCACTGTTTTAACTCGTCACATAGTAATGGATCCACATTCTTAAGAAACTCTGCAGACGAGTCGTACAAGTCAACATGCCTCTGCAAACTATCACCTCTTGCCAACCACCTTACCTCAGTGTGCAAAAGTAATTGATTGAAAGGTTCATCATTTTCTTCGCATAACTTCGCAAACAATCGGGAATTGAGAGGATGAGCTTTAATTTTATTAATTGACGTAATGCACACTTTTAGAGTATCATGCAGCTCGCCACTCAATTTTTTGGCTACAAGATGCTGCCTGTGTAGGACACAGTGAACGATACGTACATTAGGAACCTTTTCCTTCAGAAAGACGAAAAAATCCTCTATAATGGCCTACCATAGCAGGTGCACCGTCAGAAGCTACTGCAGTAATATTCCCGAAAGGAATGTTGTGCTTGTTCAAATAATCTTGCAAAAATAAAAAAATTGTCTCACCTTTTGAATCAGTTTGAAGATATTTAGCAAACTGAAATTCATCAACAGTGTCATTCAGGAATAGACTATGGAACCAAACATAAGCCATGAGAAGATTTGAACTTCCGAAAGTTGATTCGTCAAGTTGAATAGCAAACTTACAATGCTGGAGCTCAGAGGTCAAAGTTCTTTCCACTTCATCGGCCATTTCCTCTATATGTCGCTGCACAGTATTAGCACTCAATGGTATGCACTTCAAAAATAGTTGAGAGTCTTTCTTCATAACATTTTCAATTACATCTTTTATAGCTGGTACTATAATCTCTTCACCAATTGTGTATGGTTTGCCTTTCTTTGCGATGTTAAGAGAGATGCTGTAGGATGTCCTCAGTCCTCCTTCACTATCAGCGCTAGCAGATGACTTCAGATATGTACTTTAATTTGGCCGAACTCTCAATTTCTTTTTTAGCATTTTGAAATGCTCAAATTCTTTGTTTTTCTTATCAGAATGGATCCTTTCCAAGTGGTCTTTCATTTTCGCCGGCTTCATAGCATCATTGCTGAAAGTTTTTCACATAACAAGCACATAGGAATAGTTTCATTAGCAGAAGATGGCACATAACCATATTTCAAATACTCGTGTGAATACTGTCTGTATTTCTTCTTAGCACTGGTTGACGACATCGTAGGTATTAAACTCAGATTTATAATATGAACAACACGATACGATCGCAGCACAACAAAACAGCAGCAGTAAGAGACGCAACTTATTACCGCACGAGCTATAAAGAACTGCCTGTTCTTGCTCAGAGTGCATTGTTGCTACTTTTTCTAACAATAGATATCTAGACTTGAAGGAATAATAATTACATCTAAAAGTAACCTATTCAATAGAATTAGATAGGAAAAAGATAAAAAAAGAAGTATTTAAATTTAATGGTTTTCGGTATCTAATCTACATTTAGATATCTACATTTAGATATACAATACCTACATAGAGTGGAAACCATACTAGAATTTTACAGTGCAACTTGTGTATAATGAACCAGCAGCGTTCTCTCTCTCCCCCCCCCCCCCTTGTGGCTTTACGTCTCGTCGACAGCGCTGTCATTAGAGGCGGGATGGAACTGCGGAGAAGGAACTGGAAGGAATTCGGCCATGGCTTTTTGGAGGAAGCATCCCGGAATTAGCCTTGAGTGATTTGGGGAAACCATGGAAAACCCAAATCCGGATGCCTGGACGGTGATTCGAACCAGCGTCCTCCCGAATATAAAATGCTAAAATACCCAAAGTAAATAAAAAATAAAGTTTTAATACTTGTTGAGTTCATCACGTAGCTTAGCTAAAATAAAATAATTGTGATGTTGAACTTCTTTCTTACCCCAAAGACGGACCTTAGAAGAGACACAATTCGTAAATTGGTCTACATTCGTTTCTCACAGGAACAACCACTAGCACACCAGCAATGCGAGTGAAGAATAAAGCGGCGAAATCAAACAGTTTGAACGCTTGGCTCCATTATTACCTCACCGCTTTGAGTCCCAGTATCAGTCACCGCAACAATCCAATTGGTTTATTTCTTTTCGCGCTCTCGTCGTTGCTATGCTCTCCACTCCAGTATGTTTTCTCCTTAACACATACCTAAAGCGACGCAGGCTTCGGTAAAACTCAAATTATATCGGGGGTAGTCAGTTATTTTGGATTTTTGTTGGAATATTCCCATTTTTCCTAGACCATTTAACTGATCCTCTTTATTATCAATCGACCCCCTTTCGACCCCCGGGTATTAATCGACCCCCGGAGAACTCTTATCGACCCCCAGGGGTCGATACCGACACTTTGGGGACCCCTGGTATAGCTGGTGGCTGGAACTAAGCTCTTGACAATTTTTTGGTCAAAAGTCATTTGTTAACAGCAGCTCATCAAAGATAAATTTTGGGCGAACCTACCCAGGCGGGCGCGGCGGGAGGTGGGCCACCCTTCCCCACTGCGGACAGAAATACCGTAATACGCCGGTCTAAAAGCGCGGACCGCGATGGTTTACCGGTAACCGCATTTTTAGGACCGCACTGAAGACCGGAATTTCATTGCGCTCGAGGCGGTAATATGCGCCGGTATACCGACCTACTAAAACACGATGTACGCGTCCGCTGCGAGGAAGGGTGGCCACCTCCCGCCGCGCCCGCCTGGGTAGGTTCACCCAAAATTTATCTTTGATGAGCTGCTGTTAACAAATGACTTTTGACCAAAAATTGTCAAGAGCTTAGTTCCAGCCACCAGCTATACTGATGGCACATTAAAAATCAAGTATGTGTGGTGAGCACTGAGATGTATTGTAAAGACATGCTATCATCTGCCTATCATGTAACACCTCAGTGTGGATGTCGTGTGTCGGGACCCTTTCCTGCAATTACTTGTATGTATGTGGTAACTTATGAAATTAGCTTTGTACATATTACCAACGATACTGAATGGCAGAGAGGTCTGTAGTGTGAGTTAAATGATATGAGTTTGATGTGAGGAGTTTGTTACTTGGAACACATGTTAATGATGATTTTTTTTTGTCAGTCTTGAGCCATGGGGGTTCTGTCCCACTTTTTCTTTGCCATGATTGGGCTGGTTGTTGTGTTGAGCTCGCTGTAGGCATGGATATATGTGTCTGTGTGCGTCTTTCTCTGTGTCTGTATGCGTAAGTATTGTGATACCTTCCTTAAACTCATTTATCTGGACGTATGAATTGCTGTTCCTCCCATATGTTTGTGCTTGTGTGGAGACGTATGGGTTTGTGGGTGAGACCTAGTATGAATATGGAGGTTATGATACCCGTCTGATAGACAAGTGTCTATTGTAACTCATGGTACCTGGGTCACATGTTATTAAATGACCGAAAGGGCTGCGGTGTGGGAGAGATGTGACTGTGATTTCAAACTTCACACATCCTGTAACTCTTCAGTTTGGATCTAGCATGTTCAGTCCCTTTCCTTCAGTTATGTGTGGTGATGAATGGAACTGTGTGAATGCATTGACATGTGTGTGTGTGTGTGTGTGTGTGTGTGTCTTTCTATGATTTTTGGCCAGTCATGGGTGTTCTGTTCCACTTTTTCGTTGCCATGATTGGGCTAGTTGTTGAGTCGAGATCGCTTTAGGCATGGAAATGTACGTGTGTATGCATCTCTATCTCTGTGTGTTTTTTACGTAAATGTGGTGATACCTTCCCTTATCTCGTTTTTCTGGATGTATGATGTGCTGTTCCTGCACTTATGCTTGTGTGAGGTGACATATGGATTTGTGGGTGAGACCTAGTATGAATATGGGAGTTATGGTATCTGTCTGATGACCAAGTGTCTACTGCTACTCGTGGTACATGGGGAGCACATGTTACTGAATGGCAGAAAAGACGTGTTGGTGCTGATGTGAACAGTTTTGTACCTAGCACACATGATACTGGATGGTAGTGAGGTCTGTAGTGTGAAATAAATGAGATGATGTTGATGTGAAGAGAATGGTGCCTGGAACATATGTTACTGATGATTTTTTTTGGTCAGTTATGAGCATGGGGGTTCTACCCCACCTTTTCGTCGCCATGATTGGGGCTGGATGTTGTGTCTAGCTCGCTGAAGGCATGGAAATGTGAGTGTTTGTGCGTCTCTCTCTGTGTCTGTATGTGTAAATATGGTAATACCTTCTATAAACACGTCTGTCTGGACGAATGATTTTGCAGTCCCTCCACTTATGTTTGTTTGTGCTAGTGTATTGAGATGTATGGATTTGTGGGTGAGATCTGATAGTCAAGTGTCTGTTGCAACTCATGGTACCTGCGTCACTTTTTTACTGAATGGTAGAAAGGGTTGCGGTGTGGGAGAGACGTGTTGACGGTAAATATAATCAACTGGGGCGCGATGAACACTATTTATGGTATAAACACTTAGGTTTATGGTGAAAACATGCCATCTTTTGCACACCTTCTATCTCGCCAGGCTGATGATATGTAAGGAGACTTCTGTTTTTCAGCCAGTCATGAGGCAAGAGAGTAATACACCACTTTTTTGTTTCCATGATTGGTACCGGTAATTGTGTAGTCTTGGACATGTGTATCTGCGTCTCTCTTTGTGCATGTAAGCGTAAGTAACTCGTCTGTCTGATGATTTTTGTAACGATAGTTCTGTCCAGTTAATCAGTTGTAACAACAATTCTGCCCCCCACTTCATCGTTTCCGTGATGCTTGCTGTTAGTTCTGTCGACCTTGCTGTATGCATGTACAAGTGTGTGCGTGTGTCATTCCTCTGTGGATTTGAGTCTAAAATATATGGTTATAGAATTATCAACGTGTGCTTCTAACCATTGTTTCAGGGCTTAGACAATCTCCCATTTCGATGTGCTCTTTACAGTTTACTGCCGTTTGTGTTGGCATGTGAATTTTGATTTTCACTACATAAAAATAATTTAACAGAGAGGGGTGATGTACCAGAGAAGCGAAGGACTTGGGTACAAACCCACAGTCAGACCATTGCTTGTGTGGTGTTGTATGGATGTCATTGGAAGATAGGAAGAGTGTTGAGGGGCTGTAGGTGGCGTATAATGCTGTTAGAATGGATATTGGTGGAATAATTCTGAGTGGTGTATGGAGCCTAAGTTGACCATGACCACAATCTCGCACTAGACTTTAGGTGATGAGGTCTGAGTGGAAAAAATATCTAAACATCCACTTTGACCTAACAATTTACGACAGTTCAGGTGTGAGCACTATCTTAGGCGTAATAGAACTAGTGTGTGCACTTTTGGATACTTGTCGATGTGTGGGGATCTTCTATGAAAATGTGGGTTAAGATGTCTGTTTGATGACCAAGAAACTATCAGTTAGCTAAGAGCATTATGATAACTCTATCGTGGTTACTTGAACAAAGCATGCAATTACAAACAAATGTCACACTTGGTCCTGAATCCGAAGTTTGGCGTCAGATGGGAACATTTTAAACCGAATGGAGAACTCTTCTGACACCTGATTGGTTGAAAAATAAATTCCTGGTAAAAGGGAGAATTTTCTTGGAAAACTGCAGTAGAACCACCTTAAGTGAACATTTTGATACCTGGCTACTGATTAGGAGAAGACTTTGCGAATTTTGAATTTTTGGTTTACTTTAACGCACGAACAGAAGGTAACCCTGTCTGTAACTGATCAGGGGTTGGATTGGGAATCACTGGAAAACAGTAGGTGGTTTGAGGAAGTGCTGTGGGTATGTTGGTGATGAGGCTAGGGGTGGATCTTGGTGAAAGAATTAGGAATAGAATATCAGTAGAAGCGGGCACTGGATTTCTTCTATAAGGGAGTATCTCCACCTTGGTCATAGGCATTTTATGACGAATCAGCATGTTCTGTGCTTAGCACTGCCTTACACTGACTCGATTTTTATCACAAAGGGCAGGGGTGAAATTAGTAAGAT
Source organism: Vandiemenella viatica (assembly GCA_031002005.1). Taxonomy (NCBI): domain Eukaryota; kingdom Metazoa; phylum Arthropoda; class Insecta; order Orthoptera; family Morabidae; genus Vandiemenella; species Vandiemenella viatica. The sequence continues at coordinate 4,900,414 of CM061914.1, forward strand.
TAACAAACGATGTTTCGTTCCTGGAACATACTTGCTGTGCTGTAAAATACAGTTAAAGGTGGGTAAGTACATGGCACAGCATATATCTCTCTGTTTCTAGTCAATCACTGATGTATCACAAGGGATTGCTAAGGGCACTCAATTTGTGATTGCTTACGAAAACATTACAGAATTGATACATAGATTGGTCTGGATAGACAGACAATATAGGTTTGAGCTTGTTGGCAAAAAATTACGAGTGTGATGAAATATTTTTTTTATACCAGTGACAGCAGAGATTAGAGAAATAATGTGCTGTACTGGTGCTTATACGAATTCTTTCTCCCCTCGTTCCATTCCATGGTCAAATTAGAAACTTTGATTTTTATAGCCTTGGTGTGGGAAAGGCTTTGTCACAAATATTTTCAAGTGGGCTCTTGTCCAAAGACAGGCTGGAAAAAATTACTGGCTGATTGGTTTGATATCAGTCGAGAGATTAACATGTAATCACTTCATAAATGTCTGTAGGGTTATTTTTTGTGCAAAGCACCCTCTGCCAAATTCGAATATCAGAACTGCATTGTATAGATGTGAATTTGAGCTATGTCAGGACATTCCATGGTTCATTATCACGTTTTAAACGTAAAAGTTACGCTTTCACATGGTCTATTTTTTAATTAAATACAAAGACTCAAGCAGTTTATCTGTTCGCCCAGAATGAAAACAAAATTTTCGATTTTCGTTTTGAAAACACGAGTGATTGGGCTACCATAAGTTTCCTAGATTTGTACTACGAAAACTGACATATAATAATTATTCTCATCTCGTAATAATTTCTTCTTGAACCGAAGTGAATGCTGAAATATTTCTATGTATCCCGCTGGGGCGGTTTTGCAGTGCAATGAGCATATGGCGCAACCTGAATTCCTTATCGATAGCAGGACACCTGAACAAATGCATACGAAATTCGCTGCAAGCCTGAGACTCTGTACAAAATTCTGCAATCATACGAACGCTGTGTTGGACGCCCTAGAAACGGGATACTATGCACATCGGCAGTCGATTTTTTTTTCGTGGTCTTTAGAGACGGGAAAGGAATGGGAATGAATTCGGTCATGGTCTTTTGAATGAAGCATCCCACCATTCACCTGGAGTGATTTTGGGAAACCATGGATGCCTGGAACCGCCGTCCTCCCGAATGCGAGGCCAGAACGCTATCCGTTACACCACCAACGGTTTTCGATGGCGCAACCCGATAGCAGGACACCTGAACAAATAACAAATACACATGAAATTTTTTGCAAGCCTGAGACTCTGCAATATGTATTGGACGCCCTAATTTCTTTGTCCGCCAGCTATGCTTTCATAATGGTGGATGGTAAACACACACCAGCCTAGCTGTATCGCTCTGTAATGGAGCCATTTCGTAACCTGTCGGACTCCCGGTCAAACACGCGAGTGGCTTCGCAAACATCGAAATATTTCACGCATATTGCTACACCCGCTCCATCTAGCGACAAATGTCTTCTGCCGTGTGCTGACCTCTAGCGACAGTTATGCAAGTTATCGCACATGTCGCAACAGGGTCTCGGCGGCCGAGCAAGTACGAACATGTCAACACCTGTGCAAATACGCCTTAGCGTAGGGTTTTCCCCGCAAGACAAGGATAGAAGATTTCGTGGCGAAGTGGAATATCTCTGGCCGGCGCATGCTCAGATGAAGTTTCTCGTGGCATCGGCTGTTCGGTGGAGACACCTGGTGGCAGGATGTGTGTATATGCTACATTGCAACATTTGTGTAGCTGGAATATCTACATCACATAGGACACAATCGGAAATAATATCGCTGATTTCAGAGTAACATTTGTTGGATATAAGTGAAATAACAGCTAGAATAAAGACTAAATAACAGTTATATATGTTTAATTTGAAAGCTGCGGTTGTCATGCCAACGGGCGGCCATCTTGTGACGTCACGGAGGCAACGACGGTGCTGCCACCTGGCGGTGTTCCAGAATCCCTATTCCCTTACTACTACTGGTTTAGGATACGGGAAATCGGATTCGGTATTCTCTCACTAAATTAACATTTTTATTTGGAACTAATAAAATCTATTCTATTATATAGACATATCAAATAGTATGTTGAATGATGAAGAATATTTTTATCATTAATAGTATTAATTGATATTACTATTTATTACTATAATTATTATTCTAGTCCCGTTTGATTTGGTGAATTCGTGTCAAATACTTTTGTAATCAAAGTTTTGTCTTATATCTTTAAATGAGCAATTCTAATAAATATATCTTGGAAACCGCTCTAATAATTTGGATGAAATTTCATATTTAGATAACATTTTATTTTTTAAGTTTGCCTAAATAGGTGTCTTGCCTGAAAAAAAAAAAACACGATTTTACAAAAAAAAAAATCAACAATTCTTGGTATCCCGGGAGTGACTCTAAGCCATCTTGTAGAGGTTTCACCTACCAGTAAGCCAACTAATGTTAGTTAAGTTCTATTTGGTTACAGCAAAGAAACTCTTATATGTTTAAACGAACAATTCTTCATTATCAGTCACCGAATGGTAATATAAAATTATTGAAACATGTTTGCATCAAACCACAAACCAGTCGAAAGATTGACGTCAAAAAGAAAAAAAAAGAAAAAATGCAAGTATATTTATTAATGTAAAGGTATTCTGTTTTGAAGAATAGTAATAAACATCACTTTTATTGTAAAAATTAGTTATCATTTAATACTACATGTATAATGGTAAAAACATTTAAAAAGTAGATATTTAAAAAATATATTTTGGATTTGTGAGATGTGATTTTATTCAAACTTTTTTACTTTAGAAAACTTCTTCGAAGTCAATATTATGTGATCATCATTTACTTTTTTAATGTAGGGCTATGTGTTGTTTAACATAAACATAAATTTTACTAAATCTAAGAACTCATGAAAAAGCCTCGAAAGATTCTGTTAAATACAATCCTGCGCTTTGGAGCGTCTGACCTTGTGCTCTGTTAATGGCTGTAATGGACGTTACTTTTATTGAGACACAGTTGAATCAGAAGGTGTGAGGTTAATGCAAAATATGAGCATAGTCTTACGTGAGTAAAACGAATTTAGCGTGGATGTACTCGTCTAAGTGAGTTACAACTAATCTTAAAACCATTACTTAATCCCCGATTAGCATTGAGATTTGTATGGAACATTATAATAGCATTTTTCTTTAAAAGTAATGTATGAGATGGTAAACCGAACGATCTAGGAAATGGCTCTAGCAATTTGGATGAAATTTCGTATGTTAGATAACAGTATTATCCGCCGTCAAACATGAGCTTAAGTGACAGCGGACATTAACTCAGCTGTTTGGCACAAAGTATCGCATGTGCAGAACGTTGCAGAGCAACCGCACACAATAAGCTCAGGCTGTTAACACCAATACGAAGCAGCGTACGGGCGAGGCGAGGCGAGGCGAGTTGGAACGTACGTACACTTTGTTTCACGAACGCTGTTCGCCGAGGCATCGAACGAGATCTGTCCATTCGTTTGTTCTGACGAGTTGGTAGTGCTGTGATGTTAGAGCGTGGATATGAGTCGCGGTGACAATTCAGCAGTTGCTATTGCTGCATTCATAGCGATTGCCAGTTTAGATAAAAAGAATAATAGAGTGGTGGGCAACTAGACTTCATCGGAATAGAGTCCTCACTAGTGGTAAATTATTTTTAAACAGTGTGATGGAAGAAGAAGAGATTGGTCATTTTAGAAACTTTGCAATGTCATCCACTGACTATATATATTATCAATAGAGTCAATTTGGGAGAAAATTTCGAAGAATGATACAAATAACATTGAGGTACTTAGCAACTGGTGATTCGCTGATTTCAAGAATTATACCAGAAGTATGGCGAACTATATAAATATTTACAATTGTAAAAACGGAGAATAATGCCGACTCACATTGGAAGTGTTGTAATTTCCAGAATAGAGCTAGACACCCGAGACACTATAATTTGTGATTCGATGATAAGTTTAATATTTTGAGAAGACGAATGTTGTGTTTCGTCGTAATGTAAAAGGTAAAGCCAGAGGTATTCACAGCTTTCAGGCCGTATTACCGTATTTCACGCCAAGCATGCTGGGTTTTTTTATCGTCCTTCTTCCACAATATGGATCGTCTTTCATAATCCTTAATAAAACAGAGCACCTTTTCGTTACACCAACTGACGATTAAAAATAGAACAAAACAAGGCAATTACGAAAAACTTCTTAACTAAAATATAGTGGTTTTATTTCATTCCAATGACCAGTGTATTTAAACGATGACTGAGTGCCAACCTGGCAACGTGAACGAGGGAGGCAGACGCGCGACTGCAAATGCCCGTCCACATAACATGCGGCGCACCCCCGAATTCTCTTTGAAGTACCGTCTCGGGACGGATGGCGTTCGTGCCGCCTCGGTCGTTCGGTGAAGGCCCCGCGTGGCCTCGTACTGGTATGCACCCTCCTTTACGGTAGCGAATTTTCCCCCACCACGCTCAAAGAATCTTCACTTCTAAAACTATAAGCAAGAACGATGTTTAGTATGTAGAATGAGGCCCGTCTCAGTCCATTTCATGTTTGCAGTGCACTACCAGCGGATAATCCACCGCGACATCAAGCCTTCGCAACCTGCTGCTGGGCGAAGACGACCGCGTGCAGATCGCCGACCTGGGGGTGTGCAACGAGTTCGACGGCTCGGACGCCTCCCTGTCCAGCACTGCGGGAACCCCCGCCTTCATGGCCCCAGAGGCGCTCACCGCCACCAGCGTCAGCGGAAAGGTACATGCTGTCACACTTATCTCTCGCCCTATTAGTATATTTTTTGGTTACTGTGCAAAGTACGCCAGTAGAAAAAACTGTTAATTCTGGTTGAAAATACTACTAGCTTCTTCCTTGGTGCTTACTCTTTAAGGAAAAGTGTACCTGAAAGCCGTAAAATACGTAACAAAGGTGTAATCCGCGCCGAAATATACATTTACGCACATTACTAACTTGGCGTTGATAGAGATCTTGAGCCGCCTGTGACGTAATTATAGTCAGAATTTGGCGTAGCCCTTGTCTTCTTCACTCAAAATCCTCTAAGCACCATGGAATATTAGTAGTCATTTGGGTCGCAGCCATTCAGCCGAAACACAATACGATTACTCATATTACGGCATTAGCGGCAATAGACGTCTCGTTCCGTGTGTGACGTCATTATAGTCAGAATGTGGCATGGCGGCTTCCTTAGTCGTTCAAAATCCACTTATAACTACGGAATATTAGTGGTAATTCTGGTCCAGGCTGCATTTCATTATGATTTGTAAATAATTAATTTGGGTCTATTGGAGATCGCGATTCAGCAACAATAAACATTAAATAATATCGTTGTAATACTGCTCTAGTCAGTCGCAAGATGTATTATTTTGAAGCAGTAATTCCGTTGTAATACAGCCTGGGCCACTATTTTCAACCAGAAATTAGAATATAATTCAGCCTGGACCAGCATTAAACCTTTAACTGTACTTTGGAAAGAATTTCTAGTGGAGTCTTGCGTTTAACCACTGCAGTATTATGATGCCAACTCCAGGTGGAATCACGATCTCCAGTAATCCCATTAATTTTGTACTCATATTATGTATTTAGTAATATCATTATAACAATTAATGTAATTAATTGCAATGATATTTAAATGTGGTTCCACAGATTGTAGTATGTGTAGTGAACTTGGTAGTAATAATATCTTGGTTTGTATGTCTTTAATAATATATCTTTGGCTGTGTTGAGTGTGGTCGAGTACTTGCACAGGAAGACTCATGGAAGAGCACCGCGAGTGGTATTTCTAGGCCTAATATTAGGGGAGGGGAGGGCAGGGGGGATCCAGGAATTTGGTTTGGGGGGGGGGGCTTGGCTTGAGTGAATTTTGGTTCAGAGTGTTTGGTTGCCTTCAGTGGATTTTCGTTTTGGTAGGGGGGGGGGGGGCCTCTACGGGTCTCGAATCCGTAGAGCTAAAAAAAAGTTCTCCAAAATTACAATGTCGGGGGTGGACCTAGATACATTTGGGGGGGCTTGAGCCCCCTAGCCCCCCCCCCTCCTGGATCCGCCCCTGGGGGAGGGTATGCAGGTAATCACATGCAGTCTGAATTACGCAGTTTGAATGGCGCGAGCTATGCCCGGTTGGTGCTATACACATAAGCACTTCAGCGCCACTGATGCCAGACAATTTCCCATTGCATTGTGGTAGTAGTAAAGTCAGGTTTATTTTAAATGTGTTGGATATAAGTTTTGTTATCTGTATTTTACAAGGTAAGTGCTACTGTAAGCTGCTTTAATGTAATTATTTGCAGATCAACTACTAGCCTTAGATGTAACCTTTCATTTAATAATAGATTTGTCTATGTATTTGAACTAAGAACTGAGTTATGCTTAGATTAATCCTTAAGCTCACTTTGGGGCAATGGCAGGTGGGTCTTAAAGTGCATGGAATTCTCCCTTCATAATAAAAGTAGCATGTTATGTTTTCAATTCCAACAATTTTTTATATATTCAAGATGACTAGAGATTATGAAATAAAAATTCAGAAATCAAAATGGACTCAAGAGGAACTTCATATGTTTCCTGATGCCATCAGGAAGAAATATAAGATTAGTATCAAGGACTTATGACATTCACGAAGCTACTCTGCGTACAAAAATGAAATTGAAAAAAACCAAGGGCCATAAAATGCGAAGAAACACCACATTTTTTGACTGAACAGGAAAATGATATTAGGGATCATGTTATTACAAAGGCCAAGCTATTTTACACAATTACAAGCTACCAGCTGCAGAAGCTTCAAAAAAAAAAGCTGAAGAAAAAAATACAAATAAAGAAGAAAAGTGAACAATTCTACTACTTAAAAAAGGCTCAAATAAGAAGCAGACGTCATACAATAAGAAACTCAAACTTTAAAGTAAAATTAACATTAAAGATGACCTAAATCTCAACTTAAAGAACATTTGTGATGACAATCAAATGGATGATATAGATCTAAGATGCCTGTTTAGTTTGCGGAGAGTTTAGTGTCATAGGTGGAGCCACGAAGAATTTGGGAGCTGGAATATTTCAAAAGATTAGAAGTGTGATATTTGCTATATATGGAAATGCACTTCATTCACGCATAAAAATAAATAAATAAGAAATGTTATCATTATTTTCCTCATTAGTGTACTGTTTATATATTATTAATAAACTAAACTAATAAAAATAGTGTGTATCCTCCATTTTTATGCATTGTTTGTTTTGGGTGTTACTACCCCATACCATGCATGTCATTACCCCAAAGCCTAAGTGGTGGGGAATACCACACATTTACACTTTTTATTTTAATCTAAAAAATTAAGGTAATGTTCATAACTATTTCCAATCATTTGGGATATGTCGAGAAATGTCCATAGTATGGTATGCATCTGTTTTCATAGGTGTTTAATGATGTAATGAACATTTTAAAATGATTTTTTCTTAGGTGTATGTATTTCTCCCACTTTTCCCTATAGCCAGAAAATGTTATGCTAAGGAATGTATAATGTGTGTAGTGTAAGATTGTGATTTAAGAGTATTAAATTGAATGTCAGTGTTAATAGAACTGTGTTTGATTTCTTGATGCTAGTTTAAGACATCCTGAACATTGTGAGCATATTTGCTATCACAATATTAACAGAAATATGGTAATTAAATACAAGAGCTGTTCAGCTTTCTGTGTTAGAGGTGGATGGAGTATAGCCAACCACAAAACGCTGAAGGTAATTAGCAGTACACATTTGGCAAATTCTGCCAAGATTAGCAGCTCGCATTTGGCTCAACCTGCCAGGAGACAGGAGATTCTAGTGTCTTGTGTCGAAGTACAGGCTAGCTCGAGAATTAAGTACAACTACGAGGGGCCACAGCCTCGTGCCTTCAGTTTGATGCTCATTTCCTGAAAAACTTTTGGTGATAGTTCCAGCATTCTGAGGAACTTTGAATGAGAAGAGACCTGTGTTTTACAAGAAGTAAAAAATGCGAATGTGTCTCGTGTATTTAAAAATCTCTTTATGTTTATAATCCCGAATTGAACTAGGATATCATCTTCAAATATGATTTAGTAAATGAATAACACTGTGGAGGATCAGAAAAACTTATACCATTCTTCTGAAAGTGTTGTTCGGAAAAAAAAGAAGCAAATTTGTATGACAGAGAAAACTAGAAACAGTTACAACTTTTGAGAAAACACCAGTTTCCAATCTACAAATAAGTAAAGACCGTTGCTGTTTTTATAAAACTATGTCTGTGTGGCAGAAATATCTGTTAAAGACCTCCAAAACACTATGAATGATGCTTCTTCGCCTCTCCATTAATGGGGACGATGTAGTCCCCTGTTGGCTACACAAATGCCACCAATGTACAGCTCTTACAATCTAGCAGACTTCAGAAATCCATTGCCATCAAGATTAGATCAAACTCATTCTTATCAACAATTTATGAAACTAGAAATATAAGCTTATGCACTTATCTCCATATTACTGCAAGTTAAAAAGCTACTGTAAGACCGTAGGCCGATACTGGGGTTAAGTATCGCCTAAGTGCCTTAACTTACACTCTTGATAGCACCTCACTGTTCGATGAAAACTTACTGAATATGTTAATTTGCTTTGACCATGTAGCCAGGACGACTCAACTAAATGCCTTAGGTCGCCACAAAATTTGTTACCCACAAATTTTGAAAAGGGTTTTATGTTAACAACTGAAGTACACAAGTTCACTGTTAGTAAAATCCAAAGTTTTATTTTTCAAAGTCAAAAGTTCAAAATTGCATTTACAGTTGAGCAGGCATATCGAACTCTCTTTTCCAAAAGTCTGCAGATTGTGGAGAGAAATTTTGAACCGACCAAACCCCTTTAATAAATTTACAAGTTCTTAATAGTCATTGAAGTTGCGATATAACACGACACCAAAGTTTCCACACGTTCGAACTAGCCGGCGTGGCGAGTTACGACCAACCGAGACGAACGACAGACAGACGCAGGTTCACTCACATAATGCTAGACAGGAACAGACCGCGGGCAGGAACAGACAAACCATAATGGCGGCGGGGTCTTTTTTATAGAAACGGCTAGAACCAGTGACGTCAGCAACTGTATCACATCTTTTTGCTTCCGCGTAGCTCAAAGTATGTGTAATTTATTTGACGATCCCGACTATTAAAAATGTTTAAACTTTGACAGTATCTGGACTTATCTACTAGAAGTCCAGCGGCAGTCTCTTGAGAAATTTAAAGTAATTAATTTTAAAGTTTTAGCTGTTTAATACTCCGCGTAGTGATACATTCAAATTTGGGTAAAATCCCTAAGTGTTCTAGAACTTTTTACGCGCGTGCACAACAATCCGCGACAATCTACTTTACAAAAACTTAATTACCGGACAAATGCTAAAACTTTTTAAGAAAACCCATATATGTATGAAATCGTCTTAATTAGGGCTATCTGCTGATGTAAAACTTAAATTGATATCTCTTTTAATAAAAAAGCTTATTTTTTTCTCTCAATTAAAATCGCTAATTAGACTTTGCTGAATTACTTAATTTTATTACCAAAATATCGGGGATAGTGCTGACTACAGCTGGTGATAAAAGTTCGGTTGTAGCTTTACCCGATTTATAGATATTACAAATCTTAGAATTTCACCATTCTGATCGCGTGCTTCAAAACTTGAACAAATGGGAATATCTCCTAAACCAAACGTTTCCCGATATGATAATTACACTTTAAAATGATTTATATGGCAAGTTGTTACTATGAGCAAGATTACAGGGAAATTACTTAAAGTTGAAAATTGTACTTCTCGAAATTTCTAAGTCCCGCCTAAGCAAAACTAGAATTTGCCAAAATTCTAAGGTGCTTACACTACCCAAAGCTACTCAAAGATACAGGCCTATCATCCTACATCTTGAGTTATCTGCTTATTGTATGCCACTCTTTGGTTTGCTTTACAGTTGTTGCCTTCACCTGTTTGCTCTGCTATAAAGTGTCCAGTTTCCCATACCTTAAAAGATACTCAGTATTATTTTATATGTAAAATTCTGAGTGTAGTGGGTGAGCAGTTACACTCTCGTCTCAAATTCAGGAGACCGCTGGATAAAATTCTCGTCCGGGCATTCAGATTTGAATTTTCCATTGTTTCCCAAACTACTCCAGACCAATTCCAGGATGCTTCCTTCAAAAGCCATGGTTGAATTCCATTCCATTCCATGCCTCCATAGGGCACAAATGACCCCTATATTGATGCCCCCTAAAGCCACAACAACAACAACAACCATGCCCCCACTTGTATCCCACTTATAATTACCTCAATGTAAATGAGGCATAAAAAAAACCATAAGCTCCTTTTCTTTCTTCAGGTTGTTTTTATCTGGTGATTTATTCATCTGCCAAATTTTAATACCATTCTGTAATAATGCTATTCAAATGCCTGTGTATCCATTCATCCAACTATAACAGCCACTGTGATTTTATTTTAAATATGTCAGCATTATTTTACTTCCTCCAGGAAATGTGTTTCTACTGTATTATTTGGTGCACAATTGCTGTTATCATTCCTGATACAATTCATGACCCACATCCCACTTCTGCTTATATTTGTACTACACTTCTTATAATTGCTAGATAGCATTCTTTTAAAAAAAAAATAGTGTGAGATAAGGTATTGAAAATTGTGACTGAGATACTAATGCATTGGAAAATTGGATATGCAAGTAAATAATAATAATTATTATTATTATTTGTTGAAGGTAAGGCAGTATGAAATGTCCAAAAGATTGGTGTATAAAATTTTGGATACAACTGAAATACAATTCAATTATGTCACTGAAGCTCAGATATTATGTAAAACTACAGAAGTTATTTTTCTACAGCTGTACATCAGTGGATAGAGTCTAATAACTAATTAGTTTGACTTATGCGTGCCGACATTCAGAGCTTGATTAACATTTTGTAGAGTATGCAGTTTCCACTGTTTTGCAAGTTTTTCTGTTAGAAGAAATTGGAACTTAGATGGAACTGAATTTCAAAATGGCAGCATAGGCATAGTATTCCAGAAACATTTTGGAGAATCACTTATGCCTTTATGAGATGAGACAGCAGTAAAGTCATTCTGAGAATTATGGTCTTATGAGAATTGAAGAAAAGGAAACTGATTTAATTTAATGATGCACATGCTATGGTTTATGACCACATGCAGTGGCTTATCATGTTTAGTTCTCTATCTCTGTAAAGTCTTGGCACAATTCAAAACTAAATACACAGGCAGTCAGCAATCAAAATGATCATGAATGAGCCTCTGAAAATGTCACTATGAATCGAGCCAGAGTCGACAGACATAAGCCATTATAAGTTTTTAAATTTTCACTCTCTCACTATCTAAACTGGGAGCATAAAAGTAAATTCAACACATTTCTTTTTCATTGCACTGCTGTGACTGCAAGTAACTGCTCCTGACAGTTACAATTCAGCCAAAATGTTATTTGCTAAAGTGAAGAAACGTAGAAGAAATCGTGCTACCTCCTCGGGGCAATGTCAGAGTTGTTTTAGACATCCCTAATAAAAATACTCACTGAATCTGTAAATGATGTTCTCAAGACAATCCATTTTGTGTTTTACCTTCTATTATATAATTTCCTAAGCTCACTCACTTACCTTGATAGCTATTGGCTGGAGAATGGTGTCACATGTCAGCCTTCGATCGCAAATTAACAGCTACCAGAGATTTCATTAGAAGAAAATCGAGGTTATGTCCACAATTTTATAGCTAAGTGACTGATATCAAATTAATTGTCATAATACATTCATTAAGTTTGCTTATTATGGTTAAAAAACACCGACAAACTTTATGGCTGAAAAAACCTGTAACTGCTTTTCAGTAAATTGCTGCTAATGAAAGCAAAATAAAAAACTTAAAAAACCTGAAATTACTCATAATCTCCGTTGTAACCATGTGTGACAAATGCCATTCTACCCTAGGTTAAATTTCTATTTAATTAAAACTTTCACTAATGTTGTGGCTTGACCAAAGGTTATACATTATGATTTATTTGCTTTTTACGTATTTTTCAGACCATATTTTTTAATGGTCTTGGTTCATGTTTAATGTATGTGAGTTATTAGGTTGTTGTGAACATCAAACAAACATGTTACCAAATAGAGAAGTCTGGCAATTCTTTTCTTTGGAGTTGCCCAACTCTTTCATAATCTGGATTAAGTTCTCTGGCTGTTACAGAAACTATGACCTAAGATTACTTTATGAATGCCCTGTCTCACTAAAAACAATTTGATGATTTCGAAGCAAACAGAATTTTTCAAATTTTGAACAGTGAACTTTATGGGTCAAATATAAGTCAAATTTATATTTCAGCAAATTCAGGTCTACAACCTTTGATACAATTGTACGATAGCTCGACCATCCCTGTCCATTTTTAATACCTATATCTATGAATACTTCTGAGTTCTTCAAGAGATTTAAGTCACCCTAAGGGTGAAGCACAGGTCAGGTTCATATTTGGTTAGATCAGGTAACCCTTTGGCCCTAAAAACTGGAATTATTGTAGACCTGTGATGATATGCATAAACGGTCACCGGCATACACTGGCGGTAGAATAAACTATTCACATTGGTTTTAATATCTCCAAAAACCCTAATAGGGATTTAAAATATATTTTTTGCAGGCTGTGGACATTTGGTCAATGGGAGTTACCCTATACGCTTTCGTCTTCGGTGACATCCCATGGAGGGATGACAACGTGGTGCTCCTGTACCACAAGATCAAGTCGGATCCTGTGCGCTTTCCTGACAAGCCTGTTGTCAGTGCAGACCTGATTGATCTCATCTCATGCATGCTACGCAAGGACCCTGAGCAAAGGATCACCCTTCCAGAAATCAAGGTTTTTAATCAAACTGTTTATTTCATTCATGATAATTCTTATCAAAATCTAAATTCAGGGTATTGACAAATATCATATTCATAAACCACATACTATTACACACAAAGTGATATGATAGTGGAATATTAATTAACTTTTTATTGCTTGAATGTTCATAAGACTTTTGCTTTCTGGCTTAATTGCCGGTTCTCTGTTTGCAGATGCACCCGTGGGTGACAGCACATGGAACAAGTCCACTGCCTTCTGAGGAGGAGAATTGCCAGCTGGTCGAGGTGACTGAGGAAGAAGTGATGCAGGTGGTGCAGTCCATTCCTCGACTAGACACACTCATCCTCGTCAAGACTATGCTAAAGAAGCATTCTTTCCAGGTAATTACCTTGCAACGTATTTTAGAAGATTTTCTTTTAGTAAACTTTAATACAGTTGTAACGAACTCAGATGCTCCTTGACCCAAAACAATCAATGCTAGCATGTAAAGCTACTTATGATTTGTATGTCAGCAGTCACTATAAATAGTTTTCAAAATTTTGTTTGGTAAAGATCCATACTTGTCTTCCTCCCAAGAAAGACAGTAAGTCCAATATTTTTTCGTTACAAATTTGTATGTTGTTTCAATAGCCATAAAACAAACTAACACTCCATCCATATGCAGCTCTTAACACCAAGCAAAGTTTTACAGTATGTGATAGCTGAAGCTGGAAAAAATAGAAAATAATGCCTGGATGCTGGTGTTACTATCCACTCATACTTCAGAAGCAAAAGTTCCTTTTCATGCTGCAAGTTTGGTTCTTAGGATGAATGGAATAAGAACACTGATTATATTCAAGGAGGGCTGAATCATGCTGACAAATATCAATTGTATTTGTATAGCCAAATATTAAATAACCCACATTTACGTCAGTAATGGATGGTGAAAGGAACAGTGAAGTATGGTTATATTTTAGAGACAATTTAACCGATGCTTATAACAAAGAACCAGAATAAAGTCATCTAATGTTGAAGTGTAAGGTGGCTACTTCCCAATAATATATTTAACACTTAGATTAAATAATAATATTTGTAAGGAGCAGCTGCTATAACTATGAGAACAAATAAATAGGGCAATTTTATCTCATATTCAGGGCAATTTGACAAAAAGTATGAGATGGTGTAAATACCATAACAATAATAAAACTAAAATAACTTTCAGGAATTAGCAAGATTTTGTTTCCAGAAACATATTCCTATCTATGATTTGGGAAATCTTTTAATAATGTCTATGTAAAAAGTAACCACACTAGATATATGAAAAATTTAAAAATAACACTCCTATCCAGTACAGATGGTAATTAAAAATGGAAACACTACTTTATGAAAACTATGGATACCGTTTGTTTATATCTGAAGTACTGAAAGCTTAACTAAACCAGCAATCCTATCAACTGGTAAAATCTGACTATACTTTAACTAGACTCAAGCTGGTATGAAGAGCTGTAGAAATTTTATGTGGCTTAGCAAAGTTGTAGCAGCCTGAGCGTCCTATAAGGAACCTCTAAAATGAGTTTGAATAGAAAAAAAACTGGAGAGTTGTACAAAAAATTACATAATGGACAATCAGCAGATAAAATATTACTTTTAAGAACATTAAACAAGATGGCAGATACTTCATATTCCGCAGCAGCTGGTCGGCAATAAACCTTTCAGAAAGAACATGATACTCTCTGATAACTACCAGGTTTCTGGGATAGGATCATATACATCATTTCTAAAAGATGAGGCAAGCCATCATTCTCCCTTCATACTCAAACAATATTGATAAATGAGGAATCATTTTAAAAATTAAGTTTTCCACTTTGGTAAAATCATTAATAAAGAAAATAATTTTTCAAAATTTAACACATACATGGCAGAATTTATGAAAAATCAAGGTCATGGGTAAGCTTCTATGCTTTGCTGGTGTCAATAAAGAGTGATCACATTACTGCTAGATAGCAGGAACACATATGACACTGATATTGATAAACTGTGTTTGTGTTTTCTAGAGTAAGAAGCTTTTCAAATATTCTTGTTTCCATTAGACAAACATATCACCATTTCTAGTTGTTGTAAGTGTTTTGATACAGACCTGTTTCAATTGACATATAAACAAGACATGTCGAAAAAATCTAAAGTTAAAATTTGTAAAGGGTAAATTAGTAAAATGTAGGTGGGTGCAGGAAAGGAGGAGGATGGGTGTGTAGGGAAATTGCCACCAGGAACATGCGCTCCATTGCAATTTAATTAAATTAAAAATAATTATTACAAATGAGCTGGTTCTTCTTTAATTCTACTATAAATCCCCAACCTTTCTAGTTCATAGTATATTATGTGCAAAATTTTTGCATGGGCCACCTAGTCATTCTATAATATACATATTCAATAATGGCACAAGAATTGAACTTCAGAATCTAATTATAACAATTAGCATGAATTGGGATAAATAGAAAAGTAACTCCTACATATGTATGCAGTTTGTACACAAAGAATCCTGCCTCTGTCAGGAGATGAAGTAGATACACACTAATATCTATATGTTGGCAACACTGCTCAATCTGGAACTTCAAGTAAAGTTGTCAGAAAATTTTGAGCAATGTGTTGTATATGTGTATTTCCTGAGGAATTTTCATAGATTTGGTTCCACTTAGAACTGCAGATCCCTTAAACACTACAGCATAATTAAAAGTCATTACATGTAGCAAACTTCTATAAATTATCTAGTGATAGAATGATGTTTTTCTCAGAACAGAATACAAATCAAAGTTTTTAGAGACACTAACTGTGTGATAATATTCGCTTTTACTCTGGTATCCCGTCCTGACATTGCGGCAGGCGACATGGAAATCGACATAGTATAGACGGCGCTGGCATCAGCGCAACCAGCGCCACCGCAGCACAGTTTCCGCCACGGCCAATCAGAGCCGACCCGGCTCGGATATAAATAAGCCAGCGCAGCTCCATTCATCCAGTTCGGTGTTCGCTGCGCTTCCGGTCGCGTCTCCGTTAACTGTGCTTCGTCTCTTGGACTCTCTACAGTGTTTCGTCTCGGCTACGTCTACGGTACTCGCTCTTGGACTCAGTGAATCGCTTTCGGACTCGTGACTGTGCTTATCCTCGGTGACGTTCGGTACGCTCTCTTCGGACTCTGTAAACCTCACGTCGGATACAATCAGTGCGCGTCTTTGGATTCCGTTCGGCCTGCTCTTTGGACTTGTTCGGGTTCTTCGTGACCATCTCCTGCGGACCGCCCCATCGCCGTTCAACTACGGCCGCCGTACGGACATAGCAATTGGCGACGAGGAAAAAGGTTATCAGCTGGCATCATGGACACCGTGACTCGTATTCTGGAGCAACAACAACAGCAGACAGCGCTGCTACAGCAAACGCTCCAAGTAATACTCGAGAAACTGTTAGCACAGGAGGCCAAGTCAGTCCAGGCCTCGGAAAATTCACACATCCGGCCGCCAGCGTTTCCACCATTTAATGACGCTAAGGAAGACTGGGACACATATTTGCATCGGCTCAAACAGCATTTCTCGGCATTCCAGGTGACGGACGATGCCTTACAGCGCTCGCTGTTTCTGTCGTGGGCATCACCCGACACGTTCTTCCTCCTGAAGAAACTAGCCCCATTATCAGATCCGGTCGCCCTCACATTCAACGAAATGTGCACTCTGCTAACAAGCTACTACTCTCAAAGATACCACGTGGTGGCCTCCCGCCTTGAGTTCCATCAGTATCACAAACAACCGGGACAATCATACCGGTCATGGGTGACTGATCTCCAAGGTCTTAGCCGTAAATGCGACTTCACTTGCTCAAACGCAAAGTGCAGGGCTTCGTATGCAGACTCCCTGATCCGCGACGTCATAGTGCAGCTAGCTCCAGACCCAGAGGTGCGCACAGCGGCACTGAAGCTGGACAACCCATCACTCGAGGACATTCTACGCATCGCGCACTCGCATGAAATTGCGCAAGCAGCGAACGAGCGCCTCATGGCTCGCCCACAAGTAGCGGCGGTCAAAACATCACAACACAACTCCCGCGCACAAGGCAAACCCATGGCGCGCTCCAGACACCAACAAAGCAGGACGCCATCGCTGTCCGACGTATCTATGACGTCCGAACCCCGACCCCCACCCCGCCGACGATTCCAGAGGCCCCTGCCGTCTTGCCCACAGTGCTTCACTTCGCACTCACGGGCAGATTGCCCCGACCGTTGGGCACATTGCACACGCTGCGGTAAAGAGGGACACTTGCGGTCAGTCTGCAGAAACCGGGCACCTCGCCCCAACCCGACAGCCCGCATGCAGCAAGAAACGGTCAACACACTACAGACCGCAGCTCATACTGGCGACCCACTCTCACAGAAGCTATTCTTAACTCTGAGAGTCGCCAACCAGGACATTCGTTTTCAAGTGGACACGGGGGCAACCGTCTCGCTGATAAATCAAGCCACCTACGCTCAACTAGGCTCACCACCGTTGTCTCCACCTTCACGGCGTTTGGTATCGTACGGGAATAGAGACATTCCCCTGCGGGGTCAGGTCTGCATCACGGCTGCCTACAAACAAGTCACCAGACCAATCACCTTTTTTGTGGTGGATCAGCCCTCGGCTACTAATATTTTTGGGTTAGACGCATTCAACAGATTCGGATTCTCAATCGTGGACGAAGTCCAGGTCATATCGGACTCGGTCCCATTCCAGGACCTGGATGACCTCTGTACTCAGTTCGCACCCATCTTTACGCCAGACTTAGGGTGCGCCTCAGATTTCGAGGCTCACATCACCCTCCGGCCCGGTGCAGTACCTCGCTTTTGTCGTGCCAGACCTATTCCGGTCACCTTACGTGCAGCAGTAAAACAGGAACTTGACCGGCTTCAGAAGATTGGAGTAATCGAACCTGTCAAATCCAGCGCGTGGGCTACACCACTGGTCATCATCCGGAAACCCAATGGCACCCTCCGGTTATGTGGAGATTTTAAGGCTACGATCAACGCCCAGTCTCAAGTCGAGACATATCCAATCCCACGACAAGAAGATCTTCTCACTAAACTTGCGGGCGGCGAATATTTCTCGAAGATTGACCTCGCAGATGCATACTTGCAGCTTCCACTAGATGAAGAATCGCAAAACATCGTCGTCATCAACACACCGTTTGGACTCTACAAGTACAAGCGCCTCCCGTTTGGCATCGCTTCTGCACCGGCAATATTCCAAAGATACTTGGAGCAGCTATTGCGACACATCCCGGCATGCGCAAACTACCTGGACGATATCATTGTCACAGGAACCACTCGCCAGGAGCACCTACAAAACCTGCGCACGCTATTTGCAGCATTACAAGAGGCAGGGCTGAGGTGTCGCCTCGAGAAGTGTCGGTTTTTTCAAGAGGAAGTAGAATATCTCGGCCATTGGCTCAACAAAGAGGGAATTAGACCATCAGACCGCAACGTGGCCGCCATAGATTCCCTACCCCGCCCAAAGAATCTGCCGGAACTACAAGCCTTCCTCGGCAAAATAAATTACTACTCAAAGTTTCTGCCACAAGCGGCACACATCTCACAACCCCTCAACCAGCTCCGGAAAAAGGGCGTTGCCTACAACTGGACCCCGTCTTGTCAACGGGCCTTCGACCGGCTAAAGCGCATGCTAAGGTCTGCTCCTTGTCTGACGCCGTTTTCTCCTACGCGGCCCCTAGTCGTGGCAGCTGACGCCTCAGCATATGGAATCGGGGCGGTACTCGCACATAGGAATGAAGACGGCTCTGAACAACCGATAGCGTTTGCTTCTAAGACATTGACGCCAGCACAACGCAATTACTCCCAGATCGAGAAAGAGGCATTGGCAATAGTCTTCGCTATCAAGAAATTCCATGTATATCTATTTGGAACCAAGTTCTCCCTCATCACCGACCACAAACCGTTGGTGGCAATATTTGGACCTCGCTCAAGCCTCCCAGAGCGAACGGCCCAACGCCTCCAACGATGGGCGATGTTTCTGAGTGCTTATAATTATACAATCCAATATAAGCCAACAGCACAACACTCCAATGCCGACGCCCTATCACGCCTGCCTGCCGGCCCTGATCCGGAATTCGACCAACAGGAAGTACTGTGTTTTCATATCGACACAGAGAGGAAGCAGACAGTGGACGGGTTCCCCATTACAGCAGCCCGAATCGCCTCCGCCACCCAGCGGGATCCAATCTTGCGCCAGGTCCTGCGCTATATCATTCACGGGTGGCCAACATACCTCACACGCAGAATGGACAACGAGTTGAAGACATGGCGCCACATATCTGACAGACTCTCGGTCACAGACGGCGTCATCCTTTTGGACGCAGAAAACGACACACATCGTGTAGTCATCCCAGCGGAATTGCGCTCACAAATTCTAAAGCTCCTGCATCGAGGACATTGGGGCATGTCCCGTATGAAAAATCTCGCAAGAAGACATGCTTATTGGCCAGGAATCAATCGAGACATCGAGAAGATGGTACGCAGCTGCACAGCCTGCGCCCAACATCAGGCAGCGCCACCGCAAGCTTTCGCCCCCTGGCCCACACCCCGCCAACCATGGGACCGTATTCATCTGGATTTTGCAGGGCCATTTTTGGGAACTATGTGGCTACTTATAATTGATGCCTATTCAAAGTACCCGTACGTTGTTCGCATGGCATCCACAACGACGGAAGCCACACTAAATGCATTAAGCCAGGTTTTGGCCATCGAGGGGTTACCACGCACCCTCGTCTCAGACAATGGGCCCCAATTCACAGCATCCACATTCGAAGAATTCTGCGTGGCTAACGGCATCAAACATATCTTCAGTCCTCCATTCCATCCCGCCTCAAATGGCGAAGCAGAACGGCTCGTAAGGACGTTCAAACAACAAATGCTGAAAGAGGTACAGTCAGCTACGACGTCTTCCGCCCTCACCCTCTTTCTCAGCACATACCGGACAACACCAATTAATGGTCGCAGCCCAGCAGAACTGCTCCATGGGCGACAACCACGAACGATGCTGCACCTCCTGGCACCATCACCGGCAGAGCCCCGGTCCAGACCGTCCCATCGGTACACGCCAGGCAGCGCGGTCTGGGCACGCGCCTACGGAGGGAACGCTACTTGGGTGCCAGCAACAGTAGTGGGGACACACGGACGCCGTGTCGTCTCAGTACAAACGCCACACAGAATAGAACGCCGTCATCAAAACCAGCTGCGTCCTCACATCACAACAATATCAGGAAGAATATAGTATACCACCATCAGCGCCATTAGCAGAGGTCCCACAACCACCCTCCCCACAACGACGATACAACTTGCGCCCAAGAAAGCCAGCAGTGCCGGACGAGAGTGACGTCGAAATGGACACATCCATCAACCATCCAACAACCACATCGGCACCCACGTCACCACGTCCTCAACCATGGAGTACGACGTCGGCGCATGATGCGGCCGGGATACCACAATCATTCCAGCCTCATCACCCCAAGCATCGTCCAGGGCGCTTCCGTCCGTACGCGCCAACTTCAGGGGGGAGGGATCTGGTATCCCGTCCTGACATTGCGGCAGGCGACATGGAAATCGACATAGTATAGACGGCGCTGGCATCAGCGCAACCAGCGCCACCGCAGCACAGTTTCCGCCACGGCCAATCAGAGCCGACCCGGCTCGGATATAAATAAGCCAGCGCAGCTCCATTCATCCAGTTCGGTGTTCGCTGCGCTTCCGGTCGCGTCTCCGTTAACTGTGCTTCGTCTCTTGGACTCTCTACAGTGTTTCGTCTCGGCTACGTCTACGGTACTCGCTCTTGGACTCAGTGAATCGCTTTCGGACTCGTGACTGTGCTTATCCTCGGTGACGTTCGGTACGCTCTCTTCGGACTCTGTAAACCTCACGTCGGATACAATCAGTGCGCGTCTTTGGATTCCGTTCGGCCTGCTCTTTGGACTTGTTCGGGTTCTTCGTGACCATCTCCTGCGGACCGCCCCATCGCCGTTCAACTACGGCCGCCGTACGGACATAGCATTTACCTTCACCAATGCAGACAACCATGATAAAGAATATGAATAGTACAACTTCATGTTATATCAATGGACTCAGTTGACTAGTAACTAAAAAAGTTAGCCAATAGTTAATACCACATTATAAATCAATTATGTGGTTAACTTCAGCATGTACATGCCTCCCAAACCACATGGTCCCTTTTCTAAAACATGATTAAGGTTGACAACCAAATATTGTATATGTTTTTATTCATTATGCATGTTTTTCACTTGTCGTGGCTTTCAATTTTGGTGAGTGATGAGTAACTTCCCATATCCTTTGCTTTATATAAATTAATTTCAGTGTGTCAATAATATTTAACCTGCATAAAATTTAAAAAAAACCTTCACATTGGTAAGTTAAGGAATGGTATTAGTTACTACACGAGTTTAAACATCTCCTAGCCAGGTATTTTATGTTCTTATGTGAACCTGTAATTCTTTTATGGCTTAATAGGGAGTTTCAGTTGATGAATGTATTATAATTTGGCTTTTTACTGCAGAAAAACAAGATGTGTCCTTACAAAAGTATACTTTCTTTTATTCACTAACCAGATTTTAGCAAATGTGGAAATAATTTGTAACTCCTAACTATTGGAAGAAAATACTTACTTTGAAGATAAAAATATGCTCTTTGTTGTGTATATTTTCAGAATCCATTTGGATCACGAAGAGGAGGTTTGAGGCCTGGTGGAGGATCAGTAGGAGCACCGGGCTCAGACGCGGGACGATCCGACAAGTTTCAGAGGTCAGGCCGGTCACATTCGGCTCCAGGGTCCTATGATGTGCCTGCAGAAAGGTCAGTTGGGAGGATATAGGATGATATTATATGATATCAAACTAATAATAAGTTATCTGAAATTGTGGTATAAAGAATATTACAAGTTATTTCTTATGCTGGATATTGGCATACTAAAAAATTTCTTTCATTTGACCTATTATTTTCTGTTCCCATTATCTCTGTACAAAAGCAGTGAAATATACAGGGGTTTCTAAATGAATATCGGGGTTTTAACGCTTTGTAGTATTTATTACATAAAAAATTAAATTATAATTAATTCATGAAATGAAAGGGCAACTCAGTTATACCTACAAGCTTACAAGTGTTCAATGTGAGTTCCTCACATCACAAGGAACACATCCAGTCAATAGCCTATTTCTTCCCAAACATTGATTAGTGTTTGTGGTGTAATTGTAGCAATTGCGCAGTAACTACAGATTTAGTTTTTGCAAACGGCAGAAGACAAAAAGCTTTCTGTTCACTAGTTGCCAATTTAGCTACTAGCCCTGTCTAACAGATGACAGAGGAAACATTGCACACACATGCGCACAGGTACCAACAAACAGAACTGTTTGAGTTGCTCTTTCACTTCATGTATTAATTATAATTTAATGTTTTATGTAATCAGTACTACAAGCTGTTAAAACCCATATATTCATTTATAAATACCCGGTACTATAGTCATGTAAATGTTACTTATTCTTCTGTACATAGTCATATATGTCTTAGAAATGTGTACTCCAGTCACCCCCTTTTTTTTTCCCCCTCTCTTGCCATGTTCTACAATTCCTCTTATTGCTGCATCTCCATTCAAGTAGTTCATAAGAGGATATGATTACAATAGTTATTGAGCTTTCACTTTCTACCACTATACAGTTATCTACAACTACTACTCGCCCAACATAAAAACAAGTGCTATGAATCTTGAAATGTGACAAAATTGGTTTTGAAAATTTTTTCCGTAAACATCTAACTGCTCTATTCATCTTATTATTTACTTGTTATGTTCCTTCTCATCCAGCATTTTATAATGAGTTCTCTGTGGTTTAAGTCTCTCTACCTCCTCCTTAAACTAAATGTAGCTTTACAAGTTTAGATTGCATCTCTCTTCAAAGTGTCTTATTCTTTATATGTTTAATCCTACACAGTTTTTTCCAAGAGCAGTAAAATAGTGAAAAAAGTGAAGAAATATTTATTCAAAAATTAAAAATAAAGAGAGGTTTAGAACCTACATACAATAAGGGGGAGGTGAGGTGATTAAAGAGTTTGGTGAGAAGAGAACATAACAGAGTTAAGAGGTGGCAAGGCAATAGAGAATAATTAAAATAAGGACTTAATAATAACAAAGAAGGTGGATAAAGATGAGTTTACAAGGATATTATTCATGAACATGAACCACTGATTGATGCATCTAGAAATTTCTGTCTTTGTTAGAAAATTGAGACAGTTATATATAAGGATGGAGAAGAAGTTACTGAGGGTTTGAAACAGGCAGAGATTTTAAGTATCTGTTTTAGCAAGACCATTAGGGACTAGAATTCTGGAATGGAAGGGTTGAACAAGGAGCACAAGCTTATCATACAATTAGAGGTGAGCAGACTAAGACATCTGAAATTCATCCTGCAGATACGTATCACCAAGGAATTGAAAGCATAATGAGGTTGGTGTAGATATTATTACTAAGGATGCCTCAAAGGTAGAAGGATTAAAACATTATTTAAATTGAGTCTGGAAACTTGCCACTTACCAGAGGACTGGAAAAAAAAGTGACAGTTGTCCTGGTTCATTAAAGAGGCAATGACAAATAAAATAGAGAACAACAGGACAATCAGTTAAACACCAATGATAAGAAAATTAGTGCAGAGATTTACATGCAACCACATCAAAAATGTCTGTGAGGAACATAAGTAATTTTAAATTTAACAACATGGCTTTACGCAAGGCTATTGATACAAATCTCAGTTGGTAGGCTATATGCAATATATTTTGGATTAAATAAGAGAGGTCAAAATGATAGCATACCATTAGAGCTTTAAAGTGCTTTTGACAGAGTGAGCCTTAAAATGGTGCTAAATAAGGAAAAACTATTGGAGTGGGTGAAAAAATGATTTGCTGGGTACACAAATTCTTAAAAACATAGAAAGCAAAATGTTAGGGTTGGAAATACAGTATCAAACAAAGTGGAAGTGAAATTGGGAGCGCCACAGGGTACTGTGTTGGGACCATTGGTATTAGTTGTTTTAATGAATGATTGTGTTGATAGTTTACTCTCAGAAGTTAGGTTGTTCTCAGATTACATGACATAATACAAATAGGATCAAAATGTTAGAAGACTGTGAACAGCTACAGGTTAATCTGGACAGGATATTTAGTTGGGTAGGTGAACATGGGATGAAGATAAATGCAAAGAAGAGCCAGCTTATTAGGTATACAGCTAAAAAAACTAATGACTGATTATGATTATAAGATGGGGAAAGAATTGCTTGTTGAAGACCTGAAATGTAAATACCTTGGTATAGCATTTGATAACAAATTCAGCTGGGTAGGACACATTGGATAGATATGAAAAGGTTTCAGAATCCTTTACTTGTTGTAGAGAGTGATGAAGGATATACCAGAGAAGTAAAACTTACAAAACTTTCATCAGACCATTGCTTGAGTATTGCAGTGTAGTATAGGACCCACCTTTTGGGTATCAAATGTAAGAGTTGGAGGGGGTGCAAAGAAGGGCTGCCAGATTTATCTCTAGAAATTATTGTAGAACACAATCAGTAACTGATATGATAAAGAAAATGAAATAGGATTAATTGGAATTCAGGAGGAGGGTAAAGAGATTCATGGAAATGTACAAGTCATATATTACTGATGAGGCATGAAAAGATATTAGTGAAAGAATTAGGAGTGGTGAATGGAAGGGAAAAGATGACTCTTGATTTCAGATATAAGGGTGTGGTATGATTTTCTTTCATAAGTAAGTAATAAATTACCATGAAAACAATGAATAATTTACCAAAAAAAGTAAAGTTTAAATTATTAGAGGGCAAAAATAGGTGGGAAATGGAAAGGGGGGAAATGGATGTGTAGGGAATTGCCAGTGTAGCCTGTGCTCCATTGCAATGAAATTAATTTAATAATTTGACTAAAATCTTGCAGTTACAGTACTATATATAGTTATTCTCATGGAATTTAGTACTGTCCTGCCTGTGTTGCCTGCTTATTCTCTTGAATTAATTCTTATATTCTTAATCAGTGTATTGCACTCGCTGTCAATATCCACATTTCAATAAACTTTACACATAATTATTTCTGAATCTGTGTGTTACTATGGCATACACTATCTTATTTAAGTCCCAGGGCTGGATTAAGAAAGCGCGAGGCCCGTAGCAAATGTGATTGTTGCCGTACGGGGGAAAATTGTAGAGCTAAAAAAAAAAAAAAGAAGAAGAAATGGGAGGCGCAAGGCCCCCTAGAAGGCGGGGCCCATAGCATTTGCTACCTCCTGCTACGTGGTTAATCCTGTACTGTTAAGTCCTGGGTATTTTCCTTAATGTCACAAGTATGATGAAAAAAATGTTGATCCTGCTTCAGTTACTTAAAGATGTGAAGCAATTATTTTCTTCACATTAGGATTCTGCTGAGAACACTCATTGTGTCCAACTATTTACACAGTTCATGAGACATCTATAGAAGTCTGTTTCTAAAATTACTTTCAATTTTGTCTTCAATATCTTGGACATCTTGACGATTTCTACCATTTTTATTTTGAGAAAAACAAAAAACCAGAAAGTTGTTTGGTCTGGAGGTACATAGGTTGTTTAACTATTGGGATGTCATGTTATTTTTTTATATATAAAGCATTGTTTTATATTGGTCATGTTCTATACATTGATTAATTGTGACATACTAGCTACAAATGATTTCAATAAAAAAAACTTATAGAAATGTTTCCAGAAGTGATAGAAGATGCATCGTTTTCGTAGATGAATGTATTACATCTTTATGTAATATATTATTGCTGAAGCAGAATTCTAATATTGTATTTCCAAACTGATTTATTTCTTTTGACCAAAGTCAGTTTATTAATACAGCAGGAAAATAATTTAAGATAGTATGATATCTAACAAGAATAGGAAAAGAAAACTCATCATTTATTTAATCCAGAACAGCAGGTATGTGACACAAATACACACATTTTTTTGATGTCCCTTAATCCTGTATGAGAGAGCAAGTGAAACAAGTGGTGCATAGGTGTGTAATAGAGGATGATACTCACAAAAAACACATAGATTCCCTATCTTATAATTTCAATTTTAAAAATGAAATATTTCAGGAAAACATGCAAAGATGTATTATGGATTGGTGCACAGGAATTTGGACCCTAAGTTCTAAAGTTTCTTCCTACATAATATAGAAACTGTGTCTCATATATTGGTATATTCCTTAGTAATCTACCCTGTATTTGTCTCTATTGACCTCAATGTTAATCTATTGTAAAAGCACTATAGTTATATTCACATCACCTGGTGCATAGACCTGTAGGTACTCCTTTAACAGTGCATATCATGAAAACAATAAATGAAAGAGTGAACACAAACAAGGTTAGAGAAAATAAATCTATCACTTATCTGAGTTGAAAGAAGGGAGTTTGTGAACACACACAAAAACAGCAATCAACAGTATTTGAGGTAATTCTTTAATCATAGATGGGTGCAGTTAATCAAAAAGTTAACTTGTTTAATCATTAATCAACTATTAAAAAATTAGCTTTGATAATCATTAAAGCATTACCTTTTTGCAAATTTAATGTGAGTTACAGTTACCCAATAAAAATAATTCATCAACAATAAGTCTGTCCAAAGTCCCTCTGAAAATTGAGTTCTTAGTGGGGTTTAATATTTTAGTCAGATTCTACCAGATGTGGTGGAATCAAGTTGGCCACTGTCAGGGCGTAGCCGGATAGTGGGGGTCAGGTACCGGCTAATGCACCTGAGCTAGTCGTCTTCCAAAATATTCTAAGTCCAAAAGGTTCTGTTACCGTATTGAAATATTGATGCTAACTGTTAAAATTGAGCACAGTCGCCACTTACAGTTTCTAACCTACTGCAAGAAAGGTGTTATTGTAGAAATGAAAGTCACAAGTTGAATCACTGGATTATATATTCTCAGAATTTTCACGTAAATATTACAAGTCACAGTTAGCAAGGCAATCGGATATAAATGTTCACCAAAGATCACAGGTTGAGAAACAAGAGCAAGAACCGCACGAAAAAACCCACGAAACTGAATTGAAATTTACATCACTTGGCTAGAACTGTTCGTCTGAATGTTCCAACATGGCTGCCGTGAGGCGTGCGTTAGTCCATGTAGGCTCGTTTCCCGCCTATCCTACCATGACGTCAGAGTTCCCAACATCCACCGCTCTCCACGCAGCGCCTAGCACGAACGTGCTCTCGCCTCCGAGTTGTAACTAAGACTGAAGACCAAGCATACAAAGCGTATTAATGTCCCTGGCCACTTCACTTATATAGGCTTGCCTCACGTGAGGCCGTGTTACTACAGTGTGCATCCGAGCTACTATACATAACCTTACGTTTTACCTAATAACTTTTATTCTATATGTTTAGTCTCAGTGAGGAAATGGCAAAGTTATGGGCGTTACGAGTTGAAGTGTTTAGTGTCCAAATATCGTGTTAAATGTGTCTCTCAGAAGAATTGTCAAAATGGTGATTTTCCGAAGTCTTACGGCGTTAGTCAACGTTTTGTTACCCTTTTAAATTGGCTTTGATTATTAACTCGAAATTAGGCTTAAAATATTATTCCCGATTTTAGTATCTCCCAAAATATCGACTTTTTTAAATCCGTTGAGTTATGGTAAAACCAGTAATTTCTAACAATCAGTTGTAATTATTATTTATGTTTTATGGTATAACTCTGAGGTTTTATGGATTATCCAGCCGGAAAAATTATCAATGTGTAGCCTAAATTAAACAGCGTATTTTAAAGTTTATTTCATCTTTGTAAGTGCCATATCTGAGACACAATAAATTGTTTAGTTATTTACACGTGGGTTTGATGTCGAGTGAATTTAGAAAACCTATAACGTCGGTTCTACTGCTCTGAATAACATGGAATTAATGTGTAGGAAGCTAAAAGAATGGATTTTTAAGATTATCTACTTTTTAACCCGGAATTAAAGTAGGCTTTTGAATAATAAAATGTTGAAGTTGGGTGTTCTATTTTACGTGTTCAGATTATATTTAAAAATACTTAGAGTGTTGGAAACTATCAGATTTACTTGAATTTACTTCTCTTTATGGCTGTTTTAATTTATTAGCTACTTTATACTGTGTGACTGTGTTTAAAATCAGTGAAAAAGTATATAATGTGTGCAGTGTCTGTAGAAAGTTACTTCAAAATTGGATTACCAGACAGAAGGTCAGTAAAATGTCTATAAATGTGTTTATAAAATTAATTATGTGTGTTTACTATCATTTACATGCTCTTAGCGCTTTTGACATGGTTTATAAGTGTTAGAATTAATTCCGAAAAGTTGAACAATTTTATCGGTTTACCGGTATCTGTTTCTTCACTGATATCTCATATTTTACGGACTGAAACTGCTTAAAACCTATTAAAACTGAAAGATTAGTTTATTTCCTACGTATTTGTCTACTTTTTAACTCTTGAAATTACTTAAAAGACCTAAAATTGTTTATGTGAACTGCTTAGAAAAATGTGTGTTCAAACTTCTACATAATTACTTCTTGTGATTATTAAATGTTTGAAAACTATCAGAAACCTGTAAATTATCCTACTAAACTATCTCAGGGATTATTTTGTTCACTTTTAGGACTCTAAAATGGTCAAATTATATTCTACCAGATGTGGTGGAATCAAATTGGCAACGAAAAGTTTAAATGTAACACTGTCAAGACATATACTGCTGTCAATAACTACAAAGCAGATAGGAAAAAAAAAAAAAAAAAAAAACACACACACACACACTTCTGCTGCTATCGACATCAGAAGAATCAACAGCATTTGAAGAAGAATTTTTTTTTTACTTTTTTCTTCAAACTGTAAATATTTTGATGTATACATCCTCTTCATGTGTAGTTGAAGATAATTAAGGTTAGAAACATGAGTCTTGATTGTAGAAAGTTTAGACAAACACAGTTTGAATTCATATATCAACTGTTCTGTAATTTAAATGTAACATAATCGCACAAATGTAGCCAATGACTTTTAATCACCTCGTTTTAATTTGATAGCATTGCTGCTATCACAAACAGATTATAGATCTTCAGCTTCCATGTTGTAATCATGTAACAAATGTCAATTTCATTTATTTCACTAACAAAGTCAAAACCAGCAAAAACTAAAAAGTGGCATTTTTTTCCTCGCAGTAAAAAATTTAGGTTATAAAAATATTAAAATCAATCACAGTTCGAATTTGAAATGACTAGTGATCGTTGGTTTGCACATGTAAAATACAAACACTCCTCAACTCTAGCATTCCTATTCACACCAGTACCCTGACTAGCATAACAGTTATATATGCATCACAGTCGCACTTGCGTTACCTAATTCATTTGCTATTCGACTCGCTGAATGAACCAGCATTACATGGCACATAATTCAAACAAACAAAATGATGATGATGACCAATGTAACAGACTAAAGTTAACGGAAGTTCAATTTAATGGAAGTTAAGAGAAATGTTAATGATTTTTTAGGTTAACTTAAAAGTTAAATTTTTGCAACTTTTTTAATTTCATTAATGAATGATGAAAGGATTTACGGTTTTCTGCCCAGCTGTGCCTTTAATGATGTGAGACTATGTTGAAACATTTAGGGTTATTTATGTTCTAATATTCTCTATGATAGTATGACTAACCAAATTTATCTGTGCCTACAGGAAGCCAGCATCTCAGGAAGTTTCACCACTTCCAGCACTCACTGAGGTATCTATCCTATCTGAGATGGCACCACAAGCTCCACCTGGTGAGCAGAGGTGAGACAAGGGATGAGGTGGCCATCTGGGCCGCCTTTCAACCCAATGCTACACGTCCGATAGCTCAACAGTGGAGGATTACCGTTTACCATTCTACTCCTCCCACAGTCTCTCAAAGTTGTCCAGTGTTGCGACTTCACCACTTAGTGTCTTTCTGAGGAAACTGAAGCAAATTGCATTCTTAAGTGCTGTACAAGAAACTAATAACTTAAACATCCATGTAATTTTTATATTATTGACAACCTTTTTTTCTATCAGAGACAAAGATTTGATTAGCAGCTATATCTGCAGATTATTTTTAATGTGTATTTTGCCAGTGTAATTTATAGAGGCATCAAAACAAATGTTTTATGAAGAAAATATTAAATGAGATTTTCTAAATCTATTCTTTCTTAACTGGATTTCCCCATAAAAACTATGTAATGTTTACCTTAGTCTCCTGCAGAATTCCAGATGCAAGAATAGACTGGTGCTTTTTTCAGATATCAGATAACTAAGGTAGACATTTATCAAGAAATTTAGTTGTAGTTCAATCATTCAGCAAAAGACAGGATGTGTTACATCAGCTCTGAAAGAAATGTGAAAGCAAATAACACAGTTAATATCATAAAGTATAAGTTTTATAGCTTGATAATGATCATACATGTTAACTATAATCAAATATTTCTTTTGCTATTATTCCATTTCCTTAATATGATGTGTATATTATTTGTTTTTATGCCAGATGACTTAATTGCTTCTGAAAATATTTTGAATCTTTCACCTAAATGTGACCAGTATCCTATTGCAATAAAAATCTATGAGATAAGTGAGACAACATGTAAATACGTTTTTAGCAAACTTATTTTTGTCTGTTGTTTACATGTAAAGTATTGTGACTGAAGATAAATTATTTAGAGATACAAAGAAAAGAAATTTACGACACCTAAAGACCAGTCCATTAAAACTGATTAACTCTTAGGGCACGAAACATAATAAACTGTATCCTGCATTACTTCACTCAGTAGAAAATGTTAGTAATAGCTTTATTATGTAAGATCGTAATCTTTCTCGGCGTTGTATATTAATAAATTTCTCTCGGGCTTCCAGCCATGTTAAGATGTTACATTTGTGGGACATTTCGAAGGCGTCCTTCTCTGCCTTCATTCTCAACCAAATGTCAATGATTAACTGTTTGTTTATTCAGCCGCTGCCACGGAAACGGTGGAAGACAAAATCCAACACAACTCGATTATGTTATTCACTCTTCTGCTCATTACCGACGCGAAACTGTTTCAGAATTTTAAAAGCCGGGTTCCAGGCTGCACTGAGTTGATAACCAGTGTCCCTGTTGACTAATAAATCAGTTGATCTTATTTCTACAGCTTCTGTAATAACGCTGGCCCAAAAATCGTGCGTTTAAACAGAAGGAAAATCGACGGAGAGATCAGATTGATGCCAAAGGCCTTGTGTTTCTGCCATTTGTGGGTGCCCTAAGTTTCAAAATAGGTAGACTGTTATCACAACACGGAGTGAAAACAATTTATAGACCACCCACTAAAATTAGAAACTTGGTCGGCAGTGTTAAAGATGACCTAGGTTTACGAATCCCTGGTGTATATTATATGCCATGAGAATGTGGCCACGGTTACATCAGACAGATGCAGTGATGCATTATGCAGCAATGTGATGAACATGCCAGAAATGTTCATCTTGGGCAAGAAGATAAATCTGCAGTAACCGAACATATTGTGCAAGAGGGTCACACATTTGAATTTGAAAAAAATAACAATTTTAGCCCGGGTCAAAGATTTTTGGGCCAGCATTTTTACAGAAGCTGTAGAAATAAGATCAACTGATTTATTAGTCAACAGGGACACTGGTTATTGACTCAGTGTGGCCTGGAATCTGGCTATTAAAATTCTGAAACAGTTTCGCGTCGGTAACGAGCAGAAGAGTGGATAACGTAATCGAGTTGTGTTGGTTTTTGTCTTCCACCGTTTCTGTGGCAGCAGCTGAATAAACAAACAGTTAATCATTGACATTTGGTTGAGAATGAAGGCAGAGAAGGACACCTTTGAAACATCCCACAAATGTAACATCTTAACACGGCTGGAAGCCCGAGAGAAATTTATTAATTGATTTATAATGTTTGAGGCATTCTGAAACAATTACAAATATTATGAAAAAAAAAAGCAAATAAAATATACTTTAGGCCAAAGATAAGTCCTGTTCTGCTAGCAGTACTAACAAAGGTTTTCTGCCAAGTGTTGTTAAATAATAATTTTGTAAAGCATTATTGGCCTACTGAATGAGATTTTGATTGCTGCAGAATTCCCTTCTGTTATGTCTAAACATATATTTATAATCCATCTGCATGCAATTTAATGTTTGATCCTAGTCATGAAGTGTTCCTCAAATATTTTAGCGTACAGAAAAGAATATTAGCATTTTTCCAACTCAAGATTTGCTACTGACTGATAGTTGTAAAATGTTAAACACTCACATTATTTTAATTTGGGAGCCATGCTTGGTGTTAATGCCATTTCTTTCGATGCATTACAGTAATCTGTCTGATGCAAAACTGCCAAAATAAAAAATACAAAGCCATTTGAAGCTCATACTGTGAAGTCTCCAAATCACATTTTTTCATTTCTTTTGCAATGAAGTTAGAAAAACTAAACAAATCGGGTTATCTCAGAGCATATTCCTCACATCTCATAAGTAACAGAGTAGGAAATTTCTGTACTATGATTCACAATCCAAACTTGCAATAGACAATGGTAAGAAAGTTTTACAAAAATATGCATGCATAGAGGAAACTTGATTTTTTGGGTGCAAAATGAATAATTTATTGAAACCATGGAAAAGGCACAATGCTAGTGGAATGCCACACAGAAACAAGTGGGCAAAATGTAAATGTTTGGTATGATAAAAAGTAATTATTTATCTTGCTGGCTACCTCAAGCAAATTTCATACCACAAAAGAAATCACACACAATATCTTAAAAATAATAATATCAAAATTTTACTGGAATGTTATAACAAGGTAATACAGTTATTTTCCAGAAGATTTAATTATCATTAATTTCTTGCAACTCAATTTTACTAGATACCTGCTTATGATGTAAATGCATTTTTACTTTAAATTTGTTTACTTTTCTGCAGAGTGGTGTAGCTAGGTCAACAAGGGCCCCAGGGCAAAATTATTTGGGTGACCTAGGCAGTAACGTATCTAGGTTCACGAGGCCCTCAGAGCTAAAAAAAAAAAAAAAAAAAAAAAAAAAAAAAAGGTTTCCCATTTTCCCTCAAGGCCCATGAGCCCCCCTGGCCCCCCTGAACATGGCACCACCTCTATGGCCGCTTTTCTCGTATATTATTCAGCACCTATGACAATCACTTATTTTAGTCCATCAGTGTCTCACCTGCTAATACCAAGTTTCCCATTCCCTTATACCTGTAATCAAGTATTAAATTATGGTCATTGTGTTTGTTTCCTTTCACATATTACTGATAACTCAGAACCTTTTATTTATTAGCAATGAATATCTTATTTAAAATTCGCAGTTTTCTTTATGATTACATGACACATACATGATTCTTTTATTCTTGTTTTCCCATTTTAGCTCAAAACTTAGGCCCTACCCACACCTTTATTTAGTTTTTGATATGTGTCTCTAAATTTTAGGACAGTAATTGTAATCCATCCCTAAATATATATATATATATTTGATCAACTAAAACAGAATTAACTATTTTCTTCAATTACTACTTGCTTAGAGGGCCTGTAGGTATCCTATTGCAGATGTTTGATTAGATTGAATTTCGTGGATTCTGAAGACCATTCTGTAGTACAAACTCAAAGTTGATCTCTTGTTTTATGATGACAGTAGTAATGAGAAGGAAAATTCTTTTGCACGGTGATAGTAAGGAAGGAATTGGATAATAAACCCAATACTTTCTATAGATGATGGCAACAGGTCAGCAAGCAATACATAACGTAATATTTTAGCGGTAAACCTTATTTGTGTTAGTAGATGAGATATACAATGAGCAATTCAGATGAGCATAGGTGGGAATATCATATTAACTCACCATGTGTCTCACTCCGAAACACAATTAAGGATTACCACCGAAATACTATCATATGTGTTCATCGCTGCCCTCCTGTGTTCATCTACAGTAGGTGCTGGATTTACTTACCATATTACTATTATTGTTGCAAGTTGAAATATTTTCCTATGCAGTGTGCATATGATAAACATTTTTTAACATTTCTAAAAATCACACAGAATTAAATAGAATAAGTTGCTAATGATAAAGAAAGATCAAACTAAATAAAATGGAAGCAGCTTCTATGCAATATAAATAATAAAGGAAAGGGAAATTAACCCACCACATGCGATGAGAGAAAACACAAAAGGTGGACAAACAAATATACAATATTTTGGTTATGACCTTATGTAAGTAGTAGAGAAACTGCCAATAGCCATGATTTCAACAATCTCAATGACTGCTTTGCTGTGACAGCAATCAGAGCTTTCCCCGATAACACCACGGCAGCAGAACTCCAGAGATGTGAACTAGCGTATCAAAATATCCTGGATATCAGAAATCTACCTGGTCTTAACCACCGATAAAATCCAACCATTTAACCCATCACTTTTTAATTTCATTATTTTTTAAATTATTTTTTATTATTATTTTTCTTTGGTTTGTTTGTTTGTTTCTCCCTTCTTTCTTTTTAACTAGCAATAACTTTTTGCATTAGTACTATGTACCCTTGCTACATATATTCATTTTATCATCGCTTGCAATATATTATGACATTGCCAATATATCAATAGTCTACTCCTTAGCCCTTCCCCTACCAATTCTCCCACTACCTAGCTAGTCACTGGGTGATGTTCTGTGTGCGCACAAGTCCAGAACCTAATGGCCTATTTCTCTACTACATGAAGAGGGCCATTATCGAAATATTGTATATTTGTTTGTCCGCTTTTCATGTTTTCTCTCATCGCAGCCATCAACTTTGATATGTGGTGCATTAATTTCCCATTCCTTTATTATTTAATGATGAAGAAATCCATGTACACCTGTATTTGAAAACTTACATCGTGCACCAGTTCTATGACTCATCATTGATTTTCCATTCCAGTGGAATGAGTGTAGCAGCTTACAAGCTTCATCCATAATCTCCTGTCTTAACACCACATTTCTTCCAGTAATTTCTTTCAATCTGGACTGTGACTAACCAGATGTTTTTCTCTGTGTTTAATCCTTCATTTTGGTATTTTTGCATTTACTGTCTATTCAAAATGTCCCTTGGATAGTCTACTTGGCACCATTCTCATGATTTGGCCAAGCCATTTGGCTCTCTTAAGATGTCTAGAATGCTTTTTTTTTCTGGTCCTAGTTGAAGTCAGATTGATTTGTTTGTGATTTTTTCTTGTCTGGTCTGCTGTATGCTTTACCTCAGAAACTTAAGTCACTTATTCTATGTGGCAGTGTCTAATTCTTAGGGTAGGCTGGGAATGTGGATGGTTTTATATAAACCTACTTTTGCTCCATTAGGAAAAGTATGTCCTATAACATTCTTGAAATAGAATTGTAGAAGTTTGCAGATCTTGCTTATTTCTGGAATTGGCCTATTATCAGCCAACATAAAGCTGTGAAAGTATATAAAGTTTGGAACAGTTTCAATTTCATGCTTCCCTAATTTTAATTTGACTCATTTATTTTCTTTGTTGTCTGCCAAACACACAGCTTTTGTCTTACTTATCAAAAACATCTGTTAACCAGTCAAGTACTTGTTGCAGATATTCCTTATTCTCCCATCAAATTATAACATCAACTGCATAACCATGTTCTTTATTTTCATTTTGACCGACTATAATTTCAATTTCATCCATAATGCTTATGAAAACTAGTCTCAAGGCAATCTGTTCTGTTTGTATAAAATGGGACTCTGAGTATATTGATACAATTCTTTAACTGTTTTCACAATGCCCAGATACCCGACAGGTCCGGGGTACATTTGCCCCAATTACCCCCCCCCCCCCCTCTTTCTCCCCCATTCCCTAATATCAGCCCTGAATGGTACACCATTCTTAAACAACATTTCCCAAACCTTCTGACAATGAATGTGATCATTAGCATTTTATAATCCAAGAAATGTTAGTGTGATTTTTGTTTTCTTTCCAAGAATATCTCAGAAAGCATACTTGCAACAAAGATAAGATATATAGAACTTTGTTCAGATCTAAAGCCATGTGACTTCTTCTTTAGATTTTATTTCACTGTTTTCCTTGTCCAAGGTAACAATCAATCCCTTTCTCCAACCATGTGGTATTCTGTTCTGTTCCAAACACATCAAGACTATGACTAACTGTAACAATATAATATAAAAGTGAATGCATACTTTACAAAGAGAAGTTACAGAACATTTCTTTATGTCACTCCCAGTAAACCATTCCAAGTAATTTTTAAAGCGTGTGTTTCAAGTGATTGTAACTTTCCTTCTCTATTAAGAGAAAAGGTGAAGCAACTTTATCAACAATGATCTTCAATATAATAGTGAAATCAAACATTACACTGGAAACATCATTTATGGCAGTTTATCTAAAGCCAATTAGTTCACCTGTGGAGTGAGTAATGATATATATCTTTTAAATTGCTTGTAACATAGATAGTTAGAAAATACTACTGTTTTAACATGCACAGCAGATTTGTGTTTCTAAATTTACTAAAGTAATCATTTCCAGCAAATTTTTTTCTCTCATTTCACCCAGTGTTCAGGTGAAACTTACATTGCTGCAGTGCGATGATTCATGTAATGTGTACATTACGCTACATTTTTTTCAGCTGGTAAAGAAATCACAATGGCAACATATTTAACAATCATCTTTTGTCAGTAATCCCATGATATTTATTAATATACAGAAATTAATTAAAATATAAGTTTTAAAAACAATCAATTCAATACAGTGTATGTAGGAATAAATGGATTAGAAATGTATTCAGAGTACATCCTGCAGGAGTTGAGTAAATTAAATATATTGTTATTTTATGTGAATAGACCTATAAATATCAAGCAAAACTTAGTCATTTTCTGTCTGAGTTTTTTTTCCATTCCAGTATTCTGGTACCCGTTTTCAGAAGGCCAGTTTTCTCTCTTCTGTCCATGTTGTGCCAGTCTTCTTGGCATTGATTTCTTGCAGGACTACCCAGTTGTGTATTTTTTGTCTAAAGATTTTGCGATCTAGGATTTCTGATCTCTTAATATTTGCTTTCTCCAGTATTAATTGATCGAACCAGCTGTGAGGCTGGTTGCATGGGGTCGAATATCTGCTTACTTAATCTGTGATCTGACATTCTGTAGATGTGACCATAGAATTTTAGTCTGTGTTTTCTGATCTCATTGGCTATGTTTGAGTGGGATTCTACTGTTTTGTTTGACTTTAGTCTGTAGCCTTCTTCCGTTTAGATTGGTCCAATAATTTTCCTGATGATTCTTCATTATTCTTTCTGGATGTCCTCAATGTCCATCTTAGAGTTTAGTGTGAGTATTTCTGTGGCGTAGAGAACGTTTGGTTTAATAACTGTATTTTAATGCCTAATTTTTTATTTGATTCCTATATTCCTTTTGTTGTAGACGTTGCAGGTCTGTCCGAAGGCCTTTTTTCATCTTGTTGAGTCTGTTTTGTTGTGGCTTCTTTTCGAGTCCTGTTGGACTCATAACTTCACCTAGGCATTTAAACTAAGTGACTCTGTTGATTTTCCCATACTTTGTGTCTAGTGTTTTATGATCAGTTTGTGTGAAAAAAAAAAAGTTTTTCAAAGGAGATTTTAAGTTCAATTTTTTTCTGTTAAATTGTTGAGGGATTCTATTTGTTTGAAGGCTTGTTGTTTGCTTTCTAACAGAATAGCCAAATCATCTGCGAAGGCCAATCATAAGATATTTAGTCAGTTTCTGCCTAGTTTTACTGGGGTGTTTGTTTTCTCCCATTCTCTAATGACTTTGTCAAGGCTATGTTAAATAGGATTGGTGAGAGACCGTCATCCTGTCTAACTCCAGTTTTTGTCTCGAATTCTCTGTTAAGCTCTGCCATGAATTTTACTTTGTTTGTGATGTTGATGAGTGTCTGATTGATTAATTCTCTTCATTTATTGTCTAACCCACGGGTCCCCAAAGTGGTCGATATCGACCCCTTGGGGTCGATAGCAATTTTCCAGGGGTCGATAAATACTCGGGGGTCGAAACGGGGTCGATTAATATTAAAGAGAATTAATTAGGGAAAAATAGGAATGTTCCTGTAAAAATCAGGTCAGTAAATAAAAGTAAAGTTCATCCTCTCAATTCCCGTCTGTTAGCGAAGTTATGTGAAGTAAATGATGAAACTTTCAACTAATTAAATTTACACACTAAGGTAAGGTGGTTGTCAAGAGGTTTGCAGACGCTCGTCTGAAGAGTTTCTTAGGAAGGTGGATCCATCGCCATATGACAGTGCAAGAACCATATTTTCTATTTGGCAGACCTTTTTTCGAAATTTATTCCATCTATCCATAATTTTCTTATTATTTTTTGAGATTATAATAGCAATGGAAAATATTTCCTTTTTCTGTTAATGTTATTGGCTGGATTTTGTAACATATGGAAACTGTAAATTTGTTATGCCTTACAAATGTCAAAAATGATTTAATGTTTTTATTAAATATTTAATCTGGGGGTCGATAAGGAGTCTAATATACTATGATGGGGTCGACGGGATAAAAAGTTTGGGGACCCCTGGTCTAACCCATATTCATCTAGGAAGTTCAGTAGGCTTTCCCTTTCGATGGAGTCATATAAATTCTTGAATTCTATGAAGGTGCATATGGTTTTCTTGTGCATGACTGATCTGTACTTAAGGATGGATTTTAGGTTAAAGATTTGCTCTGCGTAGGATTTGTTGGATCTGAAGCCGGCTTGATATTCGCCAATTTTGTATTCGATTTATTCTTGTACTTTTTTTACAGAGACAAGCAGTGAGAATTTTGTAGGGGACTGATAGTAGAGATATTCCTCTGTAGTTGTTCACATTGGTGCCATCACCTTTTTTGTGAATTGGAAGTATGAGAGCGCACTTCCAGTCTTTTGGGACTTCATTTGTCTCCCAACAAAGTCCAATTATTCTGATTAGTTCTTGGACTTAACTCTGGTCTCTGGTTTCAGAAATTCCATCACTATGCCATCTTCTCCTGATGCCCTCCTGTTTTTAAGTTTCTGAATATGCTCTCTGATTTCTTTTAGTGTTGGTGTTGGTGAATCTGGATTGATTTCTCCTTATTGTTCTGAAAACCCTTGAAGTGGTTCTGGGCAATTTAGAAGTTGCTCAAAGTAGGCAGCAAGGAGTTCACAGTGGATAGTTTTCTCTTTTCATCGATTTCTGTTTGGTTTTCTGGTGATTTGTGTGCATTATACTTCTTGTACACAATTTTCCTGTTCTCTATTACTTGGTTGCATTCTTTGTTCCACCACGGGTATTTGTACTTCTTTTTTAATGGAATTCTTTCTTAGCTGTTTAGGTGATTTTATCTTTGATTTCTATCCAATTATTCGTGGGTTTTTCATTCCACCTCTTGGTGATTTCTGATGAATGTAGCTTGGTAAGATCGAATTTGGGCAGTGGTGTTATGTTTTTGAAGCAGTTTTGAGGTATCATCCTGATCTTGACTCTTTTGAGGTAGTGGTCAGAGTCAATGTTTACCCTCTTTTCTGACTTGAGCATTGTGGATATCTTTCTTCAAGTTTCCTGATATGGCTACATGGTCAATTTGGAATTCTCCAATTGAGTTTACTGGTGATATCCAGGTTTTTTCCTTGCTTGGTTTCTGACAAAGTGATGTAGACATGATCCTGATGTTGTTCTGTTGGCATATCTTTACTAGTCAGATTACATTCCTATTGTTAAATCTATGGGCCAGGAATTTTCTGATGGTTTCTTGGTATTCTTTCTCTCTGCCTAGTTGTGCGATGTAATCTCCGAGGAGGACTACTAAAGCTTTTTGTGGGATTTTGGTGACAGTAGTTTCTAGTTTGTTCCAGAAGTTTTCTATGTCTTTTTGGTTCTTTCCGCTGTCTATGTTTTTTGGGGCATGAATGTTGACGAGGGTATAGTGCCTGTTTTTGTATTGTAGCCTTAGAGTCATTAGTCTATTGTTAATGGGTGTGACTTCTTTTACTGTATTCAATATATATATATATATATATATATGTTTAAAACTAAGGAAGGATACAGAAATATGACCCAACACTTATCACAGATAAAGGCAGCTTAATCTCCAATAAATTCCTCCTACCAGACCCAGCACTTATTATATCTACTATTTATATTTCTTATACTTCTTATATTCTTAAATTCTTATATTTT
This sequence comes from Vandiemenella viatica, assembly GCA_031002005.1. Classification (NCBI taxonomy): domain Eukaryota; kingdom Metazoa; phylum Arthropoda; class Insecta; order Orthoptera; family Morabidae; genus Vandiemenella; species Vandiemenella viatica. Next base: position 4,940,620 of record CM061914.1, read on the forward strand.
ATTTTTCACTTATAGTTTTTCAAAATTTGTTTTATATATGTATCCTCACTCAGTTATTACATTGGTTCACCACTTTCAGTGATAATATACCACCAATAATATCGATTATTGATCAAATATTTGAGCTTTCCCTCCCCCCTTTCCTACACTACCATCTGTACCAGCAGCACCAGTCACCAGACAGCCATCTCCGTGTACACGTCTGACTCCGCCTGGTGTCTCACTTCAGCTATATGCCGAAATATTGCACTTTTCTTGTGTTTGTTCTTTTTTGTGTTCGTCGTTCCCAGCCACATTCATATATGGTAAGTGTTGGGTCATATTTCCCTATCCTTCCTAAGTTTTATTGCCTTAAAGCATTTTCATGTCAGTTGCTAACAAGTTGCTGGAGGCCATGTTATCCAACTACATCAGGAATATCTATGAGGAAAGAAAGCAGCTTGTTAATTGGCGACATGGGTTCAAGTGTAGGATACTTTGGTATGAGGGAAATCACACTCACTATTTTTTTCTTAACTTTTTCATCGTAACTTAAATAAAACACAGTTATATTTCAAAGAAAATTTTATTTAATACATGATCAACAGGACTTAATTGACTGTAGAGTTATGCCAAAAGCTGACAATGTTTGTAAGCATGAAGTCACTTATAAAAGAGTTATTTTTAAATTTACTTCAATTGTGGTATTGGTGCTTAGATTGTACAACTGCAAATTATTTGATAAAACATATAGCAGTTACAGTTATGTTGAAATACAGCCTGTACCAGAAATAATAATAAAAAAATGTCTGGTAAATCTAAAATCAAAGTATCAAAAGTAGTTATTCATGTGATTCTCAATGGGCTGAGAGGAAATGTGTAAGGAGTATCATGGCAAATAAATTTTAAGGCACAAGGTAACCAAACAGTAACAGATCTACAAATTTTACAAGTTGGGGCAAAACCTTTGGGATTGTTGCCCCTTAAAATATAATTTTGCCAACCCTATCATCGCTACCTAGGGCAGTAGTGAAGCTGAATAAAAAGGGTCATCTTACATATAAATTTGCCATTTGCTGCCCTTTCAAACATGATTTCGGCACCTCTCTGAAGTTGCTGCCCAGGGCAAAAGCCCTACTTCGTGCTCCCTCCCTCTATATCTGGCACCAGGGTTTCTTTTGCCAGGTGGACGATTGCCATGTCTTAGAAGAAATGATAAGAGAGGATGCGAAAGTGAGAACAGTTGTGCAGCAAAGTTGTGTACTGGGACTTTAGCTGTTTAATATCCCAATTAATGACTATCTTTTTGGGTTTCACTCAAACATTATATACTCTGAATGGGTACTGGTAAAAGAATTATGAATAGTGTACAAATGAGAATAGTTAACCATTACCACATACTAACACTTGATTTCAGGAACTTTAATTTGTTTTGTATGTAAGGCAATAAAGGAATGAGATAAATTGTTGAACAATTTACATGACATACTAAAAGAAACAAAAATAAAAATTCATAAAAGGCAAATGGAGGTGGGATATCACTCAAAGAATTTCAGATAAAAATAAATCAACAACAATAACAAATCACTCAATTCAAATGTAAGTGTGAAAGAAATCTTCATTGACGTAATATGCTACATTCCAATTAAATTAAATGTTTCAGGATATTGTGTAATAGAATTACATAAAATGATGATTGGTAGCAACTGCAGTTGAATCTCAATGGGATATACAGCAAATAAAGCCTAAATCTGTGAAAACATCACTATTTAGATACACTGACTTGAAAAAATAAAGACCTTGTTTGATTATAATTATGGTAAATGGGAAAATGCTCATGGCAGGCATACAATTTAATTCCTGGGAACATCATTTGATAATAAGCTCAGTTTGTCAGGATTCATTTGACAGACAGCTGTAAAAGATTTCATGTATCTGCATCTTTTTGATATGGGAAAGAGGTAATGAGAGTGGCTCAAAAAAGCTGCTTTAGGGCCTTTGATCAGCGAGCCTTATGATTATCAAATAGTGGAGTTGTCAAAGAGCAAACTCAGTTTTAACACTGGTTGCATTTCCTTGGAACATTGCAGGCACATAGAGTTAGTAGTGGGAATGTATTTATCGTGATCAGCCATTTCAATTATAAACTGGTGTGCCCTCCTAGAATTATGAGTCCATATAATATTACAATAAAATTCTCCATGCAGAATTTCAACAAAATCTTGAGTGTTTCTCTGCTGACTAACTCCAGTGACCTTACCTATGTCCTTGTCCCATCTGTCTGGGAATGAATTAATCTTATTTAATGATATTTTATTATATTAATGATGAGGCCTTAGTTAGAACCAGGTTAAATGTTAAGTACATTATTTGTAAGGAAAGATACTTCTCAACAACTTACAGCTGTGTTTTTAATTTAATTTAATTTAGTTGCAATGGATTGCATACACTAGTGGTAATTTCCCTACACATACATTTCCCCCTTTATTGTACCCTCCTACTTTACATTATACAAATTTTGGCTTTAGATTCTTTCAGTGTTTTTGGCAAATTATTTATCATTTCTCTTTGGTAACTTATTCTGATCTCTGACCACCTTATCTAAGAAAGAAAATCTTCCCAAACTCTTGTTCCTGAAATCAAGTGCAGCTTGTAATCATGGTCATCTTTTCCCTTCCATGCACTACTACTAATTCTTATATGAATATCTTTCCACACCTCATCATCAATATGCACTTTGTACACTCCCACAGTACCGAGTGCAAGTGAATTAATTTGCCTTGGAAACACACTACATATTTTCCATCATTATCTGTGACTCGGTGTTGGAGATAAATGGTGAGTGCAAGGATTTGTTCAGTACTTACATTAGTTACAGTTCACTTGAGGAATATGTTGCAGCAAATCTGGTTGTCTCAAGCATATCTGCTACTGCAGGCCTGCTGACTCAGCATGATCATGCTGGCTTATTACTCTCATAGGAGGTAGCTGATAGAAGTTGCTAAACTGTAACCACCCACAATTTGTTTGAGTAACAGACCTCATCATGACCTGACTATCACAAATCCAATATGAAGTATTCATAAAATTCTAAATATATACATATTTTTTTAATTTGTTAGCAATTTATGAATGAGCACTCTCACTACAGATTTTTCCACTTCTTTGTGAAATGTTTCATTATCTAATACTTTTATTTATAAATTTACAAATAATCTAGGCACATCCTGTCTTCAGCTGAATTTTATATCTCGATAAAGGGACCGTAATGAAACTTTCTCAATACTGTGATAAAAAAAATTAAATGTTACATACATGTTTGAGCTTTTGCAGATATGTAAAAGAAAAATGCAATTATTAATAGATCATGTAGAAGTGATAATTTTTTGTTACTTCTTAAGCAATAATGAATAGTTGGCCAATTTTTTTTGTATATTATAATGTTATTTGTTCAAATCTATTGAAATGATGTGTGCTCATTGTTTCATTTTTGTAATGTAATCGTTGTTACACTTTAATCAAAATGAAACAAAGGTGGAAGAGTAGTAGTAATTTGGGACCAGGAAGCTAATGTCTTCTTTCAGGAAGTTATGATGAAGTTACATGAAGTTTGGAGATTTCTTGATCAAATCATTAATATTTATCTTCCATTGTTATAATATTAATAAGATATTAAGATTTCAAATATTCTAAAAAACTTCCTTCATATACACATAAATGTGATCAGTTTGCCTACAATTAATGTAAAAGAAATAACAAGAGCACTGTAATATAATCTGACATAGTATAAAAGAAAATAAAGAATAGGCTCCATGCAGGTATGTAAATTATTATAAAATCAAGGTACAATATAGGCTTATTAGCGCACAGGTTTCTCATTGGTCTATTATTATTGTTATTATTATTATTGTTATTCCCCTGCAACTTACCAAAAGTAGGTGGCGGAGGGTGTGTTAAACCTATCCAAATGTGTAATCGTTTATGCATTGGTATGGATATACGGGATATGGCAGGAGGCACCTGTGGGCTATTTTGTGGAACCATCCTGACATTTGCCTGTAGTAGCCTGGGAAAACCATGGAAAACACAATTCTGTATAAAAATGTAAAAAAAATGAACACATTTGGGCTTCATTTTAAGCTAATTTATTTATTTTCAAATAGCCTATGGCTAATATATATATATATACAATTACAATTTATACATCATATTAAACATAAAACAGAAAAAAACCCAAATATAAACTAAGTGTTAATTTCAATGAACTCCTTCACTAGAAAATATTACAATCTCTTTTCTCTAACCATTTACCCAGCTTTTCTCTCAAACTTGCAACAGTTTTGGCCCTTTTTATTTCATCAGGTAATTTGTTAAATATTTTTAAACCTTTGGAATCATGGAATAATAAACATTATTTGGGTTTTTGGTGAACTGTCTGATTGATTGTATATGAATATTATCTTCCAAAATTGCATGTCATCTGACTTCCTCTCATTTATTACCGATATGAAAATTGGCCTCCTAATTAATGTAAATACGATACTATCTGAACCAGGTATAGAACATCAAAAGGGAAGTTATTATGAGAAAATTTAATATGAAATTATAAAAAATATTTCATTTTTGAGGAAATAAAAAAAAAAACTTTTTCCTTAAATAATGAATCAAAATGTTCTTAAAAATTTCTGATACATTGTATGGTTTTTATGCTGAAAATATCAGAGTTTCTGTCTCTTTTTTATTATTTTTTTAGTATTTTATTTTTTGACAAATGTTTTGTTTATATTTGCTTCTCTCTTCTGTCAATCAAAATCAGATGGATCACTTCTACCAATTGTATACCAAAGTTGTAACTATATAGAGCTAATAATTATCAATATTCACACGTTCTTAATGCAAGCAAGAATTTAGACATTGTGGTAACAATTTTCAGTGTCAAGAAATTCAAGACATAAGATTTAATGTGTTTCTAACACAAATCATTAGTCCACAGTTTAAGAAACTGATCATTAATTAGTTTTCCTTTTAAAAATACCTGTACTTTTTTTTATCTCAGATATATTTCAAGATTAACTGTGACTCTTAACTTCCATTCCAAAATATGTGAAGGAAATAATACAAAAAAATTAAGACTAAAACTTTATATTAAACCACATTAAATCATTCTGTGTATGATAACATTTACATCTATAATGTAATCACGGTTATTAGATAACACCTTACAGGAATATTTCAAATAAATGTAGGAAATAACATTTAAATATTACCTGCAGTTTGTGACATAAATATACTTTTCAGAAGCTAACTGCATGTCACATAAGGTTAGTTATTTTAATCAAGCAAATTAGGATATTCCACAAATTCTGTTATTCTGCTGGCAAAAACTGTTAAATATGACAGGATATGAGAAATTGGTATTATGATAGTTTCAGTAAAACTGTAGTGTTCTGGTCAACTGAAAACTTCACATTTTATCTAAATCTATATGAGTTGAAATGACACATATGTACATCAAGTACTTTTGAAAGTAGTTCTTTATGCCCTGTTAAGAATCCAATGCAGATATTTTATTTATCAATTTGGTTTCATAGATCCCTTCTGAGGAAGGACCTCTGGGATGTGAAACATGTCATCATTAATACACATACATACAATATGAGTCATAATCATAATGAAAACAATCATATGTTACAAAGAAAAATAAGGAGAATAAAAATAAACAATAATTTTTACAACTGAGTTTTGCAAGAAGTCATATTGAATACAATTACTTATTTTGTTGAAATTCTTGAATGGGATAGAAGGAGATGCCAATAAGATAAATTTCTCAATTTGTCTTTAAATATATCTTTATTGTCTGTAAGATGTTTTATACTCTTGGGAAGATTATTAAACAGATGTATCCCAGAATAATTAACTCCTCTTTGTACTAATGACTGAGATATTTATGTTTTGTGCAAGTTAATACACAACATGAACATTAAGGGAAAGTGATAGAAAATGAAGATGTTAAACAACAGCAGTTTGAAAGATACAAAAAAAAAAAAAAAAAATCACTTTTAAGTATAGAAGAACTGTATAACGTATATATGCATATGGTAAAAAACTTGAAAATGAATCCATAATTAGTCATGGAGGATGCCATAACTGTGATAGTGTTTAACCAGCATGTAATTCGAATGATGAAAAAGCAAAATGTGTTAAACTTGTGTTAGTATTTTGACAGTGCTGTGGGAAAAACTGCAGCAAGATAGAAGAACACAGAGGGAAATAAGGACAGTAAAGTGGAAGAAATAAAACTGGTAGGAATAAACACTGGATTGTTAGATCGTAGGATCGTATGGATCATGAAGGAGAAATGATGGTATGTGGAGGAACAAAGTTTTGAAATAGTAACATTTCACTTAGGAGAACATATTGACAGATTTTCACAATTTTGAGGAAAAACAGAATTGCTAGGTCAAATTTGTGGTTACATAATTTTCTCAAGTTGTAAACAATTATTATTTTTTAAATGATAACACAAAAACACAGTATTTTAACTTTAATCATTTTACATTTTCATGTGTACAGTACTGACAAAACTTTTGAAGTACTAGACAGTGCACCATTATTATTATTATTATTATTATTATTCCGAATAACCCATTTGGAGGGTTCGATAAATTAACTTTGGCTATGTTTCTTTGTATTTAATTTTCCTTGCTTCCAAACTTCCTTCATTCTTTGAGAGTGTTGTTCCTTTTGTTCCTGGGTCCATTTCCTTCCCTTTATGTATTTATGTCTCTCCTGAAAACCTGCCTTGTGAATTACTTCTCTAAAAAGTGTTCTGTTGTCTATTATATCTGCTTTCACTCCAGCATTTTTCATGTCCTTTTCAGTTTCAGTGAACCATGTGGGTTTGGATTTGTATTTGTTCAGTAGATCTGTTTTGTTAGTCTATTACTGTCCAGTCTGTATATGTGCCCGTAAAATTTAAGTCTTCTTTTCCTCATTATAACTATTAATTTTTCTATTTTCGAATATAGTTCTCGGTTTGGTCTCAATTTGTATTCAGCATGACTATTAGGTTTGGGTCCCAGTATTTTTCTTATGATTCTTCTTTTTACTTTTTCCAGTTTTTCAAGATCCCCATATCTTGTTAGCTTAAGAGTTTCTGCCGAATACAGCGTTTCTGGTCTAACCACTGTTTGATAGTGCCTTAGTTTTGTGTTCCATGATAAGGATTTTTTGTTCTTTGCCATATGAAATGCTGTTTCCATTTGATTTATTCTAGTTTCTATTGCAGTCTTTTCTTTTGTGTCACTCGTTATCCATTCTCCTAAATATTTAAAACAATTTGTTTTAGCTATTGCTCCATTGTGAAGTTTAAGATTTTGAGGAGCATCATTGATGTTTGTCATGAACTGTGTTTTTTCATAAGATATATGTAATCCTACTTTGGCTGCCTGTTTCTCTAGTTCTTCGATTTGTTCTTTTGCACTGTCCAGTGAATCAGTAATTACTGCCATGTCATCTGCAAAAGCTAGACAATCTATGGTGATTTTATTTGGATTTCTTCCCAGCTGAACACCCTTTGTGTTGATGGCTTTCCTCCATTCCCTCACTACTTTTTCTAATGCACAGTTGAAAAGTATTGGAGACAGACCATCTCCCTGTCTCACACCTGAATTAATTTCAAATGGCTCGGAAATTTCTACCATAAATTTTACTTTGGTCGTCGTATTTGTTAGTGTTCCTTTAATTATTTCAGTTGTTTTATTATCGAGTCCTAATTCTTTCAGAATATCTATTAGTACATTTCTGTCAATTGAGTCATAGGCCTTTTTAAAGTCCACAAAGGTAGTTACATATTTCAAGTTCCTGATTTTTCTCATTTCTATTGTGTTATTTAAATTAAATATTTGTTCTGTGCAAGATCTGCCCTTTCTAAATCCTGCCTGATAGTCTCCTAATTGTGGGTCTAGTATACCTTCAGCTCTCTTTAAAAGTACCTTGGACAATATCTTGTAGGTCACTTCCACGGGGGAAATACCTCTATAGTTGTTAGGATCTGTTTTGTCTCCTTTTTTATGGAGGGGATGTATTAAAGCCGAAGTCCATTTTTCAAGAGAGAGTTTACATTAAGTGTGGCTAGGTAATTTATGTTTTTGTGCTTAATTATGTGGGTTTGTTCTTTAAGGCAGGTTTCAGAATGCTCCGACTCGTCCTTTGCACAATGTTGTAGGCTCCCAGAATCCGAATGCCTACTTTTCATTTCCGTGAAAATGGGAGACTGGTTACTCCCTGGGGTAAAATCTCTTACAGAGTGCATATCCATTGTTGATCGTTTGTTGGGTTAGTGGAACGAGTCCCCTAAAAATACGTCTCGAGGTTGTTAGCTCCGAGGAATAGGTTTTCAGCCGCACCTCTGGTGAACAGACGCTGACCATTCTGCCACTTGTTGCAAGTCAGACGTGGGATGGATTTTTCTTGAGTTGCCTCTTCCGCTAGTTCCGCCATACAGAGATTCATTCTCTCTGCCATCACTACCGTTGAGTTCTTTGCTGTAGTCCTAGCAAGGAGCCCTATAACAGGGTGTTACCATCTGGAGCCAGATGAACCCTGTTTTTTTTGTTTTTTTTTTTACGAGATTGATACTCCTCCCGCTCCTCCTTCCTTACCCCTTGCGGGTTAAGGCCCCGGGCTTGCGACCGGTATAGTGGAGTTAGTGCACCATTATATTATTAAAGAAATGACACTGAGTTATTTTTACCAATTAAATTCAAATCTTATTTGTCCCAACTCAGGTATAGAACATTTTGTTGAAGTATCTTTTCTACATATTTGGTTGCGCACTACCCCAATTTCGAATTAGAAAATATAGAAAAATGCTTAACTAATTAATTACTCCTAAATCATCATTTAGAACTATCTGCCATCAGAATGAGAGATGTATTTGCTTTCTCACTATCAAGCATCTTGTTACATTAGGCTTTGTTACCTCAGCATTGTTTCCACAGCTAAAAATGAATTATTCAGTTCTACAATTATGTATTCTGAATGAAATTTAAATCTTACACTTCTGTAAACATTAACACTAATAGTAAACACAAAACTGGAACCTAGTTCCACTTAGTTATGGCTGCTTTTTTTTTTTTTTTTTTTTTTTTTTTTTTTTTTTTTTTTTTTTTTTTTTTTTTTTTTTTTTTTTTGTTGGTTGGTTGGTTTTTTTAGTTTATTTATTTATTATTACCAAAATTTCAAAAAAATATTATATTTATAGAAGTTAGTTTTTGGGTAACAGAAATTCTGTTCAGTGATATTGTTGCTTGTGAATCATACAGCCTGTATATTCAGGTTACTACATTATTAGAATCATCTAGTGTTAGTTTTAGTAAACTGGTATGGATGAGTATACAAACATTTCTTTTGACAGAGTTGTATCTCAGTAATAACATTCTGGTTGCCAGATAAATATTCTTTTTTCATTAATACAGATTTTATGTATCTTGAATCTCATTGACAAATCAATTGAATGGGACAGCTGATTAAAAGAATTTATTCTTATTTTGGTATTTGTATTTTTTAAATTAAGCTATAGTGAAAGATTATGACTGATTTTAATCTGCAGATGCTCTTGTTATTTCTTTCAAAATGTCTTAATGTTATATTCTTAAGTTTAGTAATTATTAATCACAGATTAAAATGCACAATATATATATATATATTTGCACATTTTCTTAGAGCTACCATTTCTTAAAATTTATAAACGCACAGTTATCCGTATTCAGTGGATGGATGTTACTCAGACAAAGGAAATAAAGTCTCACTTTCAGATTTCTTTTTGTGACATAAATCTTTTGAATTCATATACAAATTAAATAAAACTTAGTAATTTATTCATTTTTACTGCAGTGAGTGAAAGAAAAATTTCTACGTCTTGATGATGTCTTCATGCACAAGTAAATGAAAGTATCATTACATTATTCACAAGTTTGAAACACCATCATTATACAAAACAGTTCTGATTTTGTCCACTGAAAATGATCTGGAATCAATTACATACTGGCTGCAGTAGTAATCTGCATTATAAAATCCAGTGAAGTAGATTAATTCCATAACTGGTTTTACTCATCATTAAACAATTTAAAGCACCTTAATAGATTTTGTGAATTGTGCTGCTTTAATTAAAAATCATTATTGCCTGTTGTGCTCATAGTGAATAGCCAAAATAATATAGAATTTCATATTTGAGCCAATATAAGACTGCAGAATCATTTTATGGACTGTAATGTCAGTTGCCTTAAATAATTCTTTGTCTGCATTCACCACTGTACAAACAAATAAATTACTTGTGCTGTTGTTTACAACAAATTACATATTCCTATGAAACTTTTATGATATAAAGTTCTTCTCAAATTTTAAATACTCTAAGATTTGACTATGGTATATACTTGATTATAAATGGTGCACAGTTTATTTACTAAGCACATGTACATCTTTAATGATAGACAATCACAATCTGAATGTTTTTCAGTGATTTGTCCTAGTCATTATTAAATATTTATATCATTTTTCATATTTATAAATCTGAATAAAGTTGACTTATGCATCTAATGAAGGTGTTTTTCTAAACCAGTTTGGTAATAATAACAATAATAATAATAATTGATGACATTGCGATGGAGCGCAATCTCCCTACACACCTGCCTTTCTCCTTTTCTCTTCCAACCTACATTTACCCTCTACTTTACTTTTACTTTAAATTCTTTTGGTGTTTTTGGTAAAATTTTCATTACTTCTCTTGGCAGTTAATTCCAATCCCTCACACCCTTTCCTATGAAAGAAAAATTTCCCACACCCTTATGCCTGAAGTCAAGAGCCAGCTTGTGGTCATGGTCATTTTTACCATTCCAAGCACCTCTCATAATTTTTCCACCAATATCTTTCCATATTTCTCCAATATATGACTTGTACACTGCCATGGCTCTCTCCACCCTCCTTCTATCCCCCTATGAATCCCACTCCAGCTCATTTATCATATTAGTTACCAAATTGTTTTTTGCGGTAATTTCCAAAGACAAATCTAGCTGCTCTTCTCTGCAACCTCTCATAATTCAACTTTTGATACCCAAAATGTGGGTACCAAACTACACTACCTTATTCCAGCAGCAGTCTGACCAAAGTTTTGTATCCCAATTCCCTTCCTTCTAATTCCTGCTCTAGTGCATCCCCGAATCACTCTTTCCACCAGGTGAAGGATTTTGAACCCTTTTCCTACTACCTGTAAAAGTGTCCTGCCCAGTTAATTCTGCTATCAAATGTTATGCAAAGGTATTTACATTTCGAGTCTTCAATAAGTAGCTCCTTCCCCACCTTATAGTCATAATCATACTTTAGCTTTTTATCCATGTACCTAATTAGCTGGCTCTTCTTTTCATTTATCTTCATCCCATGTTTACTAACCCAGCTACACACCCAACTTCCCCCTATCCTACACTCACATACACTTGGCCTCTACAAATTTTAACTTTAAATTCTTTTAACGTTTTCGGTAGGTTATTCACCATTCCCATTGGTAACTCATTCCAATCCCTAACACCCTTACCTAAAAAAGAAAATCTTCCCACACCCTTGTGCCTGAAATAGAGTGCCAGCTTGTGGTCATGGTCATCTTTTCCCTTCCATGAAGTACTTTTCATACCTACTGCAATATCTTTCCATGCCTCATCGCCAGTATATGCCCTGTACACTCCAATTACCCTCCTCATCCTCCTCCTGTCTTGCAATGAATCCCATTCCAGCTCCTTTATCATATCCTTCACTGATTGCATTCTGTGATAATTTCCAGAAACAAATCTAGCAGCCTTCTCCAACTCCTGAATTTGATACTCAAAATGTGGATCCCATACTACACTACCATATTCGAGCAATGGTCTGACCAAAGTTTTGTAACCCAATTCCTTGACTTCTCTCGTGCATCCCCTCATCACTCTCTCCAACAAGTGCAGAATTTTGAAACCTTTTCCTACCACCTGACCAATGTGTCCAGCCCAGTTAAGCTTGTTATCAAATGTAATGCCAAGATATTTACATTTCAAGTGTTCAGCAAGCAATTCTTACCCCACCTTATATTCATAATTAATCTTTTGTTTTTTATTTGTTTATCTAATTAGCTGACTCTTCTTTGCATTTATCTTCAACCCATGTTTACCAACCAAACTAGATATCCTGTCCAGATCATCCTGCAACTGTTTACAGTCCTCTATTGTTTTGATCCTTTTATACAGCATTATGTCATCTGCAAACAATCTAATTTCAGATAGTAAACACTCAACACAATTATTCATTAGAATAATGAATAGCAGTGGTCCCAATACGCTACCCTGCGTCACTCCCATTTTTACTTCCACTTCCTTTGATACCGCATTTCCCACCCTAACTTTCTGTTTTCTACCTTTTAAAAATTCTTCTACCCAGCAAATGACTTTCTTATCCACTCCAATGGTTTTTACCTTATTTACTACCATTTTATGGCTTACTCTGTCAAACGCCTTAGACAGATCTAGTGCTACACTATCAATTTGGCTTCCCTTGTCCATTTCATCTGAAATATCTTGCATATATCCCACCAACTGAGATTCGCATGAATATCCTTGCCTGAAACCATGTTGCCTGCTTGAAAACCACTTACGTTCCTCACATATATTTCTGATGTGGTTGCATATCAATCTTTCCATTAATTTACCTACCACTGATGTCAAACTGATTGGCCTGTAATTCTCAACTCTATTTTTCACCCCTCCCTTATGTACCGGTACTACTATTGCACTTTTCCAGTCCAGTGGTAAGCAGCAAGTGTATAGATTCAATTTAAATAATATTTCAAGATAAGGTACAATGTCACATCCGGCTATCTTTAAGATATCTGTAGTAATATTATCTTCACCAGCCCCTTTATTTTATTTTTTTTCAGCTTTCTTATTTCCTTCATGATTTCCTCAGGATGGATATCAAATTTTTTACTATTGTCATTTCTTATTGTGTTGTTAAGCTCGTTCTCTGAATTAGACCCTCCTGTTTCTGATTCATTGTCCCTAATGCTTTCACTGAACCAGTTACTTAAAATCTCTGCCTTTTTCAAATTGACAGTAACTTCTTCTCCATCCTTATCTATAAGTGTCTGTACACCCTCCCTTCCCCTCAGTTTCCTGATATAGCCATAGAAATTTCTAGATGCATCAGTCAATGGTCCTCCTGCACTGACAATACTCTTCATAAACCAATCTTTAGCCATTTTCTTTGCTGTTATTATGTCCTTGTTTAGTTGTTTTAAATATTCCCTACTACCCTGCTGTCTCTTAACTCTGTTATGTTCTTTTCTTACCAACCTCTTTAACCTCCTCACTTCCCTATTATAGCACATAGGTTCTCTACTTCTCTTTATTTTCTGCTTTGGAATAAATTTTTCTTCCCCCTTTCTTATTATCTCCTTGAACTCTTCCCACCTTGACTCTACTGTTCTTGTGCCTTCCTTCCATTTCCTGAAACATTCTCTGAAATATCTCTTCAAATTTGAAATCTGTGCCTTTTTATAATTGTACCTATTTCCCCCCTTCAGTTTTGGCTGCTGGTTCACTGAATCCTCTAATATCCATCAGAACTGCATCATGATCACTTATTCCTTCCGTTACTTGACACCCCACGAGGTTATCATCAGGCTTTATTAGGAATATATCCAAAATATTTTGCCCCCTAGTGTTTTGCTCTACCACTTGTGTAAATCCTCCTTCCCTTATTAAGGTATTTGCAAATCTTTGTTCCCGTGTGTTATTAATCTTATTTCCTTCCCAGTTTACACCTGGTAAATTTAAATCCCCACCAATAATGACCATTCTATTCTCACCTCTGAAATCTGAGTAAGAATTTAATTTCTCCCCAAGAGCCTCATCTTCATTTGTCATTCTTCCACTGCGGTAAGCAGCCAACACCCTGATTTTTTCTTTTTTATTACCCCAAAAATCTACCCCAAGTAACTCATGGTCTTGATCTATGAATGCCAGTGAACTGTGGTAGTTTTTTCTAGCTAGTATGAAGACTCCTCCACCAATTGCTCCTCTATCTCTGCCATACACTCTGTAACCATCAGGAAAAACCTCACTGTCTAGTACGTCTTCTTTTAACCAACTCTCTACCCCAATTATTATTTGTGGTTCATGTATCTCTATTAAGTTTGCAAATTCGATTACTTCTACAGTTTACCATTAACACCCTTATTACCGGCTTTATATTTTCAGCATTTATCTCCTCTTTCCCAGATTTACCCCAGCCAGTTATTGTTTCAGCAAGTTCATTTACTTTTTTAACATCTATGATCATTCTTGTCGTGGATCTACAATCAGTATCACTTTGATCATCTATTTCCATCCCTTCACCAGCAGCCCCTAACCTAAAAAAGATCTGTTTCATCACTTCCTTTTCAACTGATGCTTGTCTCTCATGATTCTTACAGGCACCAGTTTCTTAAAAAAAAATACTAGAAACTATATTTTTAAGTCAATATTGAGACCAGGATTTTTTAGAATTTTGAAGAAAGGGGTATAGAAAGTAACTATTAAGTTATTTAGAAGGGGAAGGGTAAACTTAACAGTAAAGGCAGAGAAGGAGATTGGAAGAGTTCATATTCAGGTCAGATGGTGCCTGGTCCCCTTGCAGCCATCTCCATTACTTGAGATCAAAGATTGTAAGAATTCAGGTTATTGTATTGTGTGCTTACCCACTTTGACTATAGTATTTTGAATTCAATTGAAGTTCGCAGTCACCAGTCATATTCACTGCACTGAAAGTGAAAATAATCACAAATAAAACTGCACTAAGTAGTAAAGTTTTGTCATCTACCACAAAAGCCATGTCATAGTTTAATTGTTCCTTAAAATGGTGCAGATTCATGGAAATGCACTATAAAATTTGTAAATCTATACTAATATTTTAAACGCAAAAGTAACTCTGTCTGTTACATTTTCACAGGTAAACAACTTAACCAAACTTGATGAAATTTGAGAAGCAAATCGTATTTACCATCAGAAAGATGTAGGGTACTTTTTACTGAAAAAATAATATATGTGAGAATAAAGGCTTTCACAGCTCTGACAGGTCTGACCTGAAGATGGTGGCAGAGTTAGCCGCTGAAAGCTCGTTGTTGATTTCTTCAACACCAAACGACCAAGAACCCACGAAGACTTCATATCAAAACAATATATTTCGCCACGGAATTTTGAAAACTAACTGAATGGTGGTAGACAGATGTATGGCATGTGAACATCTCTGTAATTCCACACCACAGAGTGGGCTGATGGCTCAGTGGTTAAGGCTCTTGTCTTCAGATGTTCTGAGATTAGTCCCAGTTTCAAATCCCGGTATTGTCATAAGTTTCAAGAGATGTTTTGATCATATGAGCCAAGTTTGGACATTCCATTGTTTGATTCCAAGTTAAACAGTAGATCCAACAATGCAGGGGTGGAACACTTGGTAAATTGTTAGCAGCCAAATAATCTTTCGGGATCTCCTGGCCAACAACGCCATACTTGTATACTTTTTAATGTTATATGGGTCATTCAGGATTCGTTTCTTTTACAGCGAGTTTGTGTATAATCTTATATATTATTTATATAAGGTATTTTTTCGTCACAAGCCTTTATCTCCCTTCTTACTTAACCAAAATAAATGAATGAGGTGTCATTGTAAAGCTTATGGCCTCCACTTTGGTCACATCATATTTTAAGAAAGGAATTTTTCGGAATTTGATCCTTAAAGGGCAAAAATGTCAATATTTCTAAAATGCCGTTTTTTGTGTTAGAAGTCATTTATCTCCCTGTATACTTATCTGGAATTGTTTAATGAAGTATCATTTTAAAGATCTCCATGTTAGTGACATCATATATTAAGACATTAATTTTTCGGAGTTCGACCCTTAAAGGGCAAAAGTATCAATATTACTGCAATATGTTTTTGTGTCACATGCCATTTACCTCCCTTCATATCTAGCCGATATGGATAAATGAAGTATCATGTTTAAGATTAAGGTCTC
Organism: Vandiemenella viatica; assembly: GCA_031002005.1. Taxonomy (NCBI): domain Eukaryota; kingdom Metazoa; phylum Arthropoda; class Insecta; order Orthoptera; family Morabidae; genus Vandiemenella; species Vandiemenella viatica. Next base: position 4,956,668 of record CM061914.1, read on the forward strand.
CGCCATGGTCACATTATATTTGAAGAAAGACATTTTTCGTAATTCTACCATTATAGGACAAAAATGTCAATATTTCTAAAATACGTTTTTTGCATCTTGAGCCATTTATCACCGTGGATATCTAACCGAAATCGATAAATGAAGTAGGATTATAAGAAGTAATGTCTTAGCTTTGGTGACATAATACATTAAGAAAGACTTTTCTGTAATTAAACCCTTAAAGGGAAAAAGGATAAATGATTCAACAATGCAATTTTGTGCCACGAGCCATTTATCTCCCTTGATACCTAACCGATATAGATAAATGACATATCATATTAAAGATTAAGGTCTCCGCCGTGGTCACATTTTATTTCAAGAAATGAATTTTGCGCAATTCGACCCTTAAAGGGTCAAAAATTTTAATATTTCTAAAATGCATTCTTTATGTCTAGAGCCATTTATCTCCCTGGATAACTAACTGAAATCGATAAATAAAGTAGGATTATGAAGCGTAATGTCTCAGCTTTGGTGACATCATATATTAAGAAAGAATTTTTGTGGAAGTCAACCCTTAAAGGGGAAAGTATTAATGGTTCTACTGCACATTTTTGTGTCACAAGCCATTTATCTCCATTAATATCTAACCAAAATAGATAAATGTGGTATCATTCCAAAAATTAAGGTTTCCGCTGTGGCTACCTCACATTTAAAGAACGGGATTTTTTTTTTAATTTAACCCCTAAAGAGCAAAAATATCAGTATTTCTAAAATGCGTTTTTTGTGTCTCAAGTTATTTATCTCCATTAATAATTAAACAAAATTATTAAATGAGGAATCATTTTAAAGACTAAGGTCTTTGTAAGTTTTTTGGTTCCATTACACCATATTTTAAGAAAGAAATTTTTCTAAATTTGAATCTTAAAGGGCAAAAGTATTAATATTTTTACAAAACAATTTTGTCTCGAGCTATTTACCTAACTGAATTTGATATATGTCATATTATTTTAAAGATCAAGGTCTCCAATTAGGTAAAACCATAAATTAAGAAATAATTTTTTGAAATTTGGTACTTAAAGTGGTAGTGCGTATGAGATAGTTCAGAGCCTAGTCCCTAGATTGAAGCAGCAGATATCACAGAGATGTCAATAAATAATTGTTATACAATAAGTAGCTTTTCGGGAAAAATTTTCTGTTACTGAAACATTTTTGTTTTGCTATACAATTCCAATGTAAACATTTTACTCGCACAGCAACATGTATCATATGCTGTGTGCATTTTGTTCAGGTTGGTTGTATTCTGTTAACCTCAATAACAGTTTGTCATACATACAAAGTGTTGTAAATTTTCCTAACTGTTTCATAATATGTTGTAAATATTTTGATGCGTACCTACCTCTTACACTAAACAAATAAATATTTGCTACAAAAGTGCGGTTGTACTTTTCATTATATTACAAGCATGCAACCTCCCTATTAACCGTATTTTATTTGCAAAATTTCTGCACAGGTGATCTAGACTACGCTAATAAAATTTTAAATGCAAAAGTAAGTCTCCATCTATCTGTTACATCTTGATGACTAAATGGCTATACTGATACTGATGAAAATTGAAAAGGAAATATTTTGTATCTTTAGGAAGGATACAGTTACATTTTTTTGTGATGAATAACATTTTTTCATGAAATGGTGACAGACAGATACATGTGTGTGTAAGACTGTAATGTTATATCAGTCATTCAGCCTGTGCTTCTTTCGCAGTCAGTTAGTGAATGATTTGCTAATAAATTTTGTTTACAAATAAAACTTGTTATTTAGTAGAAATGATGATTTGTGCTGAACCATATTATTTTGTATCTACCTAAGTTTCTGGTAGCAGTATATTGTTTTGTTTCTTCTTTTTTTGACGTGCCTCACAGGCATAAATCAGACCTAATGTGTAGCTCTAACAGAGCACGAGATAGAAACCGAGAATCTGAAGCTCAGAAAGAAGAGAAGATGTAGTTAAAATTGAAACTGCCCACAGTTAAACACCCCACCCATCTTAGATATATCTATGTTTAAAAATGTTGCAAATTTAGTCCACACATACACATACATGTACATGTACACGAATATGATTATAAGGTGTGGAAAGAAGTGTTGCAGAAGACTTGAAATGTGAATATCCTGATATTACATTTGATAATAAGCTTAACTAGACAGGACACATTGGACAGGTAGAAGAAAAAAGTTCCAAAATTCTATACTTATTGGAGAGAGTGATAAGGGGATGTACGAGAGAAGTAAAGGAATTGGGTTATAAAACTTTGGTAATACCATTGCTTGAATATGGTAGTGTAGTATAGGACCCATACTTTGAGTAGCAAATACAGGAGTTGGAGAGGGTGCAAAACAGGGTTGCTACATTTATTTCTGGAAATTACTACAGAATGCAATCAATAACAGATATGAGAAAAGAGGTGGAACAGGATTCACTGGAAGATGGGAGGAGGGTGAAGAGGATCATGGGAGTGTACAGGGTGTATATTGATGATGAGGCATGGAATGATATTGGTGTAAGAATGAAAAGTAATACATGTAAGGGAAAAGATGAGCATGAACACAAGCTAGCTCCCGGTTTCAGGCACAAGGGTGTAGGAAGATTCTTTTTTTTTTTAGGTAAGGGTTTTAGGGGTTGGAATATGTTACCAAGAGAAATGATGAATAAATTACCAAAAACGGTGAAAGAATTTAAAGTTGAAATTCGTATAGGGCAAATGTAGGATGGTGCAGGTAAAAAGGGGGGGGGGGGAGATGGGTGTGCAGGGAAATTGCCAGTGGAGTGTGCACTCCAT
>CM061914.1:4960483-4999200 GCA_031002005.1 Vandiemenella viatica
TAAAAATCGAGCGTGATCGGTGAGCAGTGATGCTATGGCCTCGCAGGGGAGGACACAGGTTCGAATTCCCGTCCATCCATCCAGATTTCGGTTTTCCATGATCACCAGAAATCACTCCAGGCAAACGCCTGATTGGTTCATTCCAAATAGTCATAGCCGAATTCCTTCCCATTCTCTGCTCCCAGTCAAACTCCGCCTCTATTGACCTGGACGTCAACGATTAAAGACATTAAAAAAGGGCAGATATAATTTAAGATCCTTGGACACATGAAACATTCTACATTTGTTATTGTAGTCGAAACCGGAGCATTCTATTACTATTACTATTACTCCGCGAGTCACTAAAAGTGAGGGTGCATTGCACCTATTCGGGAAGGTAATGCTTTGGAAGGGATATACGGGATATGGCAGGAGGCGTCCATGGGCTATTGTGAGGAACTATCCCAGCATTCTCATGGAGAGATCCGGGGAAACCATAGAAAACCCAGATCAGGATGGCCGGAGTACTTTATTGAAAGGTACTCCTGTCGGATTTTATATTTAGTCGCCCGGTAAATCCTTTCTATTCCACTCCCTAATCACTCGTGGTAAAAATGAGTACAGAAATGAAACGGTTCTGGCCCTGATTTCTCTTATCTTATTTTCGCGGTCATTCCGGGATATGAATGTTGCTGGTAGTAATATTTGTTTACTGTCATTCCGAAATACGTCAGTCGAGAATTTTTCGATTAGCTTCTGTCGAGAGCAACGCCTTCGGTGTTCCAGGTCTTCCCAACCTAACTCCTTCAACATCGCACTTACGCTTTCCCTCCAACTATATATACTTGTCACGAATCGGGCGGCTCTTCTTTGGACCATCTCTAATGCCTCCATTAATCCCTTTTGATGGGGACCCCATACAGAGCAACAATATTCTAAGTGAGGCCGCACTAGTGCATTCGCAGCGTTCCACTGCGTAAAATGTGATACAATCAACTTAGTCCGGATTCCGAGCTGTCTGGTGTTCGACAGGCAAATCCCCTGTTCGAGTTTCTTTGGCGGAGCACCATCCACTATCTGACAAGTAGCATAGCAGATACGGTATAACCAAATCACTATATTACGTACCAAACACCCGAGTTACATCTCAAACTTCACCACGGTGCGAATGGAATTAGCCAGTCTTTAATTCTACCGCCCAAATGGGAATGCTGAGCTTAGCCGCCACCTCTCATGTTTCAGAAATGTAGAGCTGAATCGACCGACATGAGGGAGTCTACTGAAATTTACGATACCAGTAGTACTGTATCATTTTGCGTGAACGTAAAAAATATGGAAGATACGCTCCTTTTCTAAAATATACTCATCAAATATACTTTAGTAAAACGCGTTGAATCTGTAGACTGGATGCGACCTCGATAACTCGAAAATCTTCGGTGAGTACGATGATACCCGAAGTGTTAGTTGCATTGGCCACCACCACAGCGCTGCTGTGCTAACCAGGAAATTTCGAATGAATAACATCGTTGGCATTTTTAGCGCTTATCCTGTTAAAAGTAAGTGTAAATGCGATGTTAAGAAAAATATTTGTTGTGGAAGTAACTGGATTCAGATAAAAAATTGTAATGCTAGGCAGAGATTAACAAAATTACAGTGCGACATTATTTTAAATTTACAGTTGCTTTTTCTTTATTTACGAACACTTGATGCAGAAGTTCATGTAGGAACAATAACATTCGAATTTTGCGCTGTATTCTAAAACTAGGTCACAAAATAACCTAAGAACTTTTTTGACAGAATACAAGAAGGAGATAAGTCTATTAAAAAATCAGATAATGTTTACACAAAACATAGGTAATCGCAAAATATATCAGTCAAATACATCATATTTAATTGTTTCTTAAACTATACTTTACCAATAATCTATTACATAACAATAAAAATTTCCGTCATTTAAAATGAAAAGTAGTTTTCTTGAAAAAAAAACGTCCAAGCCAAATACTTCGAGAATCTAATCAGAGAAAGTTTGAAAATATCATGAGAAATAAGGGTTAAAAAGTAACGATTAATCATTTTTCCTTAGAAAATTTTACAAACAATTTGCTACAACCAACATTTTTCACGAGTTAGGTTAAGTCTAAAGATAAATAATATCATACAAAAAAATGCAATATTTAAACGAAAAATGAATACGTTGATATGATTCCGGGTGCAATATTTTTTTATTTATTTACTATTGCTCAGGCGTACGAGATGCAATCTACAGAGTAGGAGGATTTGTCAGTTCCGAAGCAAATCTTTAACCATGTTCTGCGTAGTAACTGTAAAATGTGTAGTTTCCGAGCCGGAGATTAGGGAACGTCCCTGCAATCGTCTTAATGACTGCGGAAACCCGCAGTCAAGACGGCCGGTACGTGGGGATCAGGACTGACTGGAACCTGGTCATCCAATCCTGTCTGTAGAAACGGAAGGAATTCGGCCACAGGCTTTTGAAGAAATCCTCCCCATATTCACCTCGAGTGACTTCAGGAAACTACGGAAAATCAAAATCTGGAAGACGGCGGAAGCTACGTCTGCCCAATCGCCTCTCACCCACAAGCCTCGGTAAAATATTGTTCATATCCAGTTAGACCTCTGCCATCAACGAAGTATAATATCATATTTATTTTATACCATTATATTATAATATATAAAGTAGCTCAAGAAAGATTTATATGATAACAAATACTTATACATATATATACATATATTTATAAGATGTATAAAATCCTATTTGTAAGATTTAAAAAAAATATTTTATATTAATAATTTATTGGTAATTATTTAACTATATATATATATATATAAACTTTATTGTAATATAAACGATTAAAGAATATTGTTATATAGAAATAATTTATATTATGTTACTTAACTGAATAATATATAATAATATAGTTATTTATTATAATATAAATTATTTATTGTATATTATATAATATTAGATAGTGTTATGTATAATAAACTTTATTGTAATATAACACTAACGTATATTATATAAATAATTTGTATTATATAATTAATGATATGTAGAATAAGCTTTTATATTATTTAATCTTTTTATAAAATAAAAAAAATAAAAAGATTAAATGATACAATATATTGTTTAGACTAAAAGTTATCATTAGTTAAAATTTATTATATACTTACAACTTATGTATTTATATATAGAGAGCATTTATTGTGTTGTTGTAGAGGGCTAGATATTCTAATTATGTTAGACTCATAATCAATTAAGTTGATTATAAGTTCTTTAAATATTTTATTTAAACATTAATTTGATGTTTATACTAATTTTTTTATATCTTGTTTATAAAAGTTTGATTCTTGCTTTAATTTTAATTGTTTCTATATATTATATGTAAGATTTTTACTTAATGTTCGTTAAGCATTAATTTAAATTAATTATCAAGTGATTTTGGAATTAGTATTAGATTTAGTATTGGTAAATTTTGTGCCAGCAACATTGGCACAGCTCAGAGCGCAGTGAGGAGAACTCTTAATATACTACACGGCTGGCCCTAAGTTCGCAGACGCGGTAGGATGATCATTCGTTGAAACAGACACAAACAGGTGCACTATCCACTCCAAATATAACCGTAACGTTCATGGTTACGTTACACCCCCACCGTTACAATGTGGCAAAAGTCGGCATTGACAAAGCACCGACTTTTGTCATCACAAACCACACTTGTTCACATATACATAGAAACATGTTACAAAAAAATACAAGATTAAATGTTTACCAAACATAAAGGGAAGTCTGGGTGGCTGCTTGCTTATCCTTAAACTAACATAATTACATACACATTAAGAATAACACACACAGTCTGAAACTGCATGAAACAAATCATCAAACCTTTCAATGTCCATATGTCCTTGCTTAGATCCATGACATATAACCAAGAAATTACAAATTGAGTTACAATATATTTTGACAACAATTTTTCCTCTCTTTTTTCTGATGTATGACACATGCACTGAATCGTGCCTTGTTTACTTCGACAGTGCACTGACAGTGTGCCCTGCTCAGGCAGGTGCCTCATTCACTGACTGTTGTACACCAACACCGATCACTCCACACGCGGAAAGACGCAAACTGACATTACGCTGCGCCACACTTAAATCATCTTAACACTTTAATGAAAGGGAAAACCGCACTTCTAAGTACATTGTCCAGCCTCGGGGCTAAAATTACTGGGAAACACAAACCAGCAAGAATGCCTTCCGCAACTGTGTATTAATACTACGTGGGTCACCAATCTGTACCCAACTACCAAAAGTCCTTACCCCACTAACTTATTGACACAGCCTCTTACACATTCTAATTACGACTGCGGTTGATTGTTACAAGAAACTACTGAAAACTTACTTAAATCATGGCAACACTTAATGCTTGGAGGTGCGGTAGATGCGACAGTGCTGTGAGGTGGGCCCCTCTATCCGGTGCCTGACACCCCACCGACACTCCCCTCCTCACAAAAAATATTTGTAAGGTTTCAGAGAAATGACATTGAAAGTCCCGGCAACTTCTCTCCCATCGTCATATTCTAATTTGTAAGCATTATCCCTCAAACAGGCTTTGACCCTATAGGGACCTTCGTACAAAACTTTAAACTTTCGTATCTCCTTCTTTACTCGTGACGACTTAAAATGCGTTTGCACCAAAACAAGGAGTGTGCGGGTCGCTAATCTGCGCACAACCGCAAAAGACATTTGATACAACAACTGTACAATACCATAGAAGAAATAATTGTGATGACCAAACAACCTGAAAACCTAAACCTACCATAACGCTAAGGCATTTATGCATGGATGTTTCCATCATGTGTAGTGAGGCAACTGAAGACTGTACCTCACCCTCTCTACCTAATGTACCTACTTCTTTTTCTTTACAATATTCCTTCCTTCACCAAACAGCATTAAACCCCGCTTCTTCTTACGCTTCTTCCAACTCTCTTCTCTTCCTCCTCCTTTCTTCTTATTTAAATTCTTTGCTTCATCACATAACCGTAACTTCTTCCTGTGCCTCTTCCAACTTTCTTCTCTCAGCAAATACCATTCTTCTGGCTTCACATAGTATCCTCTATTCTGCCTAGTCTCTTTCTTCCCATTAATTACCTTCTGTTTTGTGTCTTTACATAATGGATAGTTCTCATTTACCATCATACAATGTTTCACTTCGAGATTCCCTTTCGGCAAAGTTTCAGGCTTCACTGTTTCTGTCTCCTGAAGTGTTTCTTTCGCCTCAAGGACTGCTTCTCGCTGTCTTCCATCTTCTTCTACTGACCTTATTTCTTCTTTTACTACAGTATCTTTCTTAACAATTTTGTCGTCAGTCACACAAGCCTTCTCCTGCTCTTCTGGCTCACAAACATCATTTTTATTCCCAGTTTCTCTTCCATTTGATCTATAAGTTAGTTCTGAAATTATCTTTGCCTTTTCTTGTCCGAACCACCTTATCTCCTTCCAACTTGACCACTCTTCTGACGAGTCATCACTCTCCTCCTCATGAAAGCGCGCTTTAGCGATGAACAGGTTAGCATAATCTCCGACATTCGTCCAGATCACTCTTTCCTCTCCTTGATCGTTTGTAATTGGTTCATTAGAAATCTCATCTTCATCTCCCCCCTTCGTATTGTCTTCTGGTTCTTCTTTTGATAGCCTCGTATCGTCTCCTGTCCCCGCCGAGGCTGAAGCAGTGACAGGCACTAGTTTACCTGTGGCGCACTCTCCACCACGGCCACCTGCACCTGATTTACTGGCTCTTCTCGGGACCGATCATCTCCAGTTGGTCCTTGATATCCACCTCTAAATCCTCCTCCCCCTGTTCCACGACCACGTCCAAATCCTCCTCTCTGCCCGCGGTTATTGTAGCCGCCTCGATTACTGTTATCAAAATGATTGTAGCTCTCCTGCTGCTGATGTGAACTACTTCTATCGCCTTCCGATTGCGATTTCTCCGCGTAATGTGTGGGTGTCCTCACCCCATATTCTTTTGCTCTTATACTTTTCTCTTGTTCGTCCAGCCGACCCAACATCTTTACCGCCTCGTCAATGGTACATATATTGTGACTGACAAATACAAGGCACATATTCCCCTTCACTAAATGGTGAACTTAAATGTTTACAAGAATTAACACACTTCAAGAAAAAATTTTGCTGAGTGCCCCCACCCGGCGAGTATGGTTTTCCCATCATTAAATTCCGCCGAACAGCAATTTGCCGGTCGATGGACCAGAAATGTTCCAAAAAAGCTGACTTAAACTCCTCAAACGTCTCGCAATTATCTGCCGCCCGTTCTCCCCACATTCGGGCATTCCCCTTGATATGTTTACTGAACATTTCTATCTTCTTCCTTTCTACGGCCCTACAGAACGGCCCAAAATTTTCAAACTTCTTCACAAAATCAACTGGGTGTATCCCCCCATTATCGCAAAAGTCCTCCCAGTCCACTTTCTCTTCTACCATGCACGCAGTGAGCGCATTCACATTTGGCAAGATTTGACATTTGACAACCTCTTCTCGCACAACTTGTGGAACTCGTAACTTTAGACTTTTTTCAATTTGCTTCTCTTGTAACTGTAACTTTTCATTCACCCACACTGCAGTAGAAGCCTTAACCTTTTCCACCTGACACGACAATTTCTCTACGCCGACTGTTAAATGGTCGACTTCTTCTTTTACTACCGTGTATTTTTCGGTAAGGGTTTCTCCTAAAGTCTCCACTTTCGACAATCTTTCATCATGGTTATCTTCTATAAGCTCGACTGTTTTCTTTAGGGATTCCATATTTTGGTGCAAAACACTAGTTACTTGTTCGCAGTCTGAACGATACTGAGTCAATTTACAAGATATTTCAGCAGTTTGTTGTGCACAAAGTTCCCTATATTGTGTCAATTCTTCCCTAAACTGCCCCAGTCGCGATTCAAAAGCATCCCGAAGACATTCAATACTCTCCTTATTTTCATTTAATTTAAATTCAAGCAAAATACTATTTTCATTTAATTTGGATGCAAGTGATTCATTTAATCTGGATTCAAGTGAAATACTATTTTCATTTAATTTGGATTCAAGTGAAATACTATTTTCATTTAATTTGGATTCAAGTGAAACACTTAATTCAGATTTAAGGGAAATATTATCTTCCTTTAATTCTGATTTCAGTGAAGTTAATTTAGATTCAAGAAGGGACTGAATTGACATGACAAATTGTCCCTGGAAAGCACAAAACATTTCCGACATGGACGCCTCATTACTTTCCCTAACCACTTCTCTTGACTTGTCAACTTCTGATTCACTAGCAAAACTCGTCATCGACTGTAAATGATTAGACACAGTAAGGGAGGACTGATTAATGTCTACACTGGGTGCGTCACCAAAGGACTCACCTCCCAGCACCATCTCTCCATTCACACCACCCTCTACCTCAGATGCCATATTACGAAATTATTTCACACAATAAATTCAATCTTCCGTTGTAGAAAAGACAAGAAGTAACCAACGCCGTCAATCCAGCAAACAGAATACACCAGTATACATTAGCCCAGAAAAAAAGGTAAAATTCTGTTTCCAAATCTCTTAACTACCAAACAAGATATACACCATGTCATAAAATACACTTTCAATTGAATACATACACTACTATCAATGACCAAAAAAATTACGGAAACTCTAAAATAAATTAATTTTTTTTTTTATTGAAAAATAATTTGCTAAGCAAATCTACCACAGTTGTCCGGCATTTCAACTTTAATAAGTTAACGAAAGAAAAGGTAAGAAAACCTCTGTTACTCAATATGCAAAAATAATAATAATTATATTTTTTTCTTAAAAAAATCGCGAATTATTCGTGCCGGTTTGTGCTATTACAAAGACTGAAAAATAAATCTTGCACTTCTTTGGAAAATCAACAAAAAAATCTACAAATTAATTCGTTAACAGAAACTGACATAACTTGACCCAAACCAGAATAACATTATGCTTGCATGCATAAAATTTACAATCCGCATAGTCAGTAGCTCATTTGAAGATTCATTAATGCAAAAGAAATAATTACTACCGCGGAAATGTGATTCCAATCGAAACAGTATATTTTTTATTTTTTTTTATTTTAATGTCAGTTTGTGTCTTTCTTTAATTAAAAAAATTGTCCGCACTTCCCTTTCGAAGAATCTCAGTTGCTGACCGCGCTGCCGTCGACCGCAATGACGCCGCGCCGCTTCTGCGTGCCCGCGTTGTTCCGCTGTCGCGTCGCTCCGATGTACCGCGTTGCCCCGGTGTCGAGTTGTTGCTCGGGCGAGGCTTCCCGTCAGACTGCGTTGCTCGGTTCCGATCGTGAAAGCTCGGGTCCTCTCGTTTATTACATTGTCGTGCACTCGCTGCCTCGAAGTAACCGTACTGTCGCCGATTGTTGTCTTCCCGCGCTACTCACTGCTTATTATTTCCAGCACTTTTTTTATATTAATCACTGTTCGTCCTTATCAATTTTAACTGCAACTTGTCCTGTCACGGTCGCCATGTAACGGCTACTCGACGCTATTCGTGTTTGTATAGTTAAAAGTTCGTTGAAGCAATTGAGCAGCTACACTTCCTAACACGATTTTTCTTAAGCTTTCTTCCACCACTAATTACTCTTTTAATTAAAGGTTCGTTTTGCCGTGCGGTCGCCAGTCTTTCGGCTATGCTAATTGGTTAATTAAAGTCACAGAAGAGAAAACACATATGCGTACTAGTTTTCGTAAATTTATTCCTCTGAGACTACACAGTCCACAAGCATGCCACCAGACAATAATACTAATGTTTCTTCGTCGCCGAAGATAGCAGCTTCAAGTACAGTCATAACAACTAAATAAGCAGTGAGCACAATTCTCGAAACTAATTAACAAACAATCGCCATAGTCCGATTCTGCAGTAGTTTACTAAACACAGTTTATATTGAACCAGGTCTCTCGGAAGAACCTTCATAGTCCAACATATACTTTAGCACACATCCCACAGTGTTCTTTAGTACGGAACACACGCCAAGCCGCCGTACGATGTATTCACGGGATAAACACACTGCCGTAGACCTTCCGTTCCCGCCAGCTGTTCCGTACGTTACCACTGACAATCCCTGACTCCCGACTCCCCGCGCTCGGCGCTCGCCCACCGCCAAAGACCTTACGTACCTCTCAGATTGCACTATCCACTCCAAATATAACCGTAACGTTCATGGTTACGTTACAAATGCCATTTCAAACCAATTTATATTATAAAATCAAGTTATCGAAATAATCAGCTGATTATTATTAACTTTGATAATTAATAACAAGGTAAATAAACCCAAATCTACCACAAGGCTGAAGATCGTGAAATATTTCAGTGTAATACAAAATAATAAATGAAACTTGTCAACTTGTCGCGGCATTTAGAAAGTCTTGTCTCCTCGGTGTAAATTGTTGTGCGGGATAGATGTGTTGCAATCTTTACGCATATTCGAGAGGTCCAGGTCTTCAGCGATCAACGTCCCGTAGTCAAACAATTTAAAATACAAATTTTATTGTTTACTTGGATTGCCACTGACTTATTGGCGCACAAACGTTCGTGTGTATGGCCATTGCCTCCTCTTCTTTCGGTTTCCGATATCGACCACATTATTGAAGGTACAGAAGCAATTAGGCACGGATATCAACCTGTTTTCACTTTCTTTCGTCGAAGGTGGGTAACAAAATGTGGTGTAACGTATTACTGAGGGGTAGAACAGTCGTTGTCTAATCTTCGGTCTGGCGTACGACGTTTTGGCACTTTACTGCGATCACGTACGCGATTTCTTTGACCGTCTTCCCGCCCCTCGTGCCTCTCCCTCTCTCTCATCGTTAAAAACAACAGATTACTTTTTTTAAAAAAATAACAGAATCACAATTCCGAGAAGCGTACGTCGCTTTCAGATGGTTGCCACCACTGATTATTCTCCCATAGGTCACACGGTCCTTAATTACATACACGTCGACAGCACGTAAAAATCGAGCGTGATCGGTGAGCAGTGATGCTATGGCCTCGCAGGGGAGGACACGGGTTCGAATTCCCGTCTGGCCATCCAGATTTCGGTTTTCCATGATCACCAGAAATCACTCCAGGCAAACGCCTGATTGGTTCATTCCAAATAGTCATAGCCGAATTTCTTCCTGTTCTCTGCTCCCAGTCAAACTCCGCCTGTACTGACCTGGACGTCAACGATTAAAGACATTAAAAAAAGGGCAGATATAATTGGACACATGAAACATTCTACAGTTGTTATTGTAGTCAAAACAGGAACATTCGCAGCGTTCCACTGCGTAAAATGTGATACAATCAACTTAGTCCGGTTTCTGAGCAGTCTAGTGTTCGACAGGCAAATCCCCTGTTCGAGTTTCGTTGGTGGTGTAGTATCCGTGTCAGCTTATTGATAAGAGCAGACAGGGCAACTTCCACTGGAGACGTGGATAAGGGTCGACCATAGAAGATTGAACAATGTTCTGATATGAATATCCGTCGTAGGTTACTACTGCAACACTTGACAGGAGCGTGGTGGTGTAACGGATAGCGTTCTGGCCTCGCATTCGGGAGGACGGCGGCTCGAATCCCCGTCCGGGCATCCAGATTTGGGTTTTCCATGGTTTCCCAAATCACTCCTTCCTTAAAAAGGCCATGGCCGAATTCCTTCCCATTCCTTGCTCCCCATCCTTTCCCGTCTCTAAAGACCTCGCTGTTGAGAGACGTAAAGCAGTTAAAAAAAAAATATGGCTCAGTACATTCAAATATTAATATAGGCCAGCCAGAGTAGCCATTCACGTTCATCCTGAAACAGAAAAAGAACAGAGTATGCTGGAGGTTGTTGTCTTTCGACATTTCCTCCGCGGGGATTAGTGATGGGGTAAAAATATTGCGTTCGGTTTGTCGTCACAGTTGGCTAGTCATTGTTGTCATAGTTTGTTGGGGCGTCTTAAGTCTAAACTGTCAGATCCAGTGGTCTTCTGTGTCGGCCGGGACGAATTTCGTACCGGCCAAGCACGCTGATCAATGGATTAGTGCTGGTTACCGCCTTCTTGTAGAAAGCAGTGGCCAGCACTCGGAAGCGGTCCCTTAGGGGCATGATGCCGGTGGCTTCATGAAGGGCCGCTGTCGGGAAACGGTGGGGGAGGTGGAGGGCACGTTTAAGTGCCCTGTTCTGGACTACCTGCAGTCGTTGCAGGTGGGTGTGAGCGGCATATCCCCACACTGGGCAGGCGTACTCGAGGAGTGGCCTGACCAGGGTGAGGTATATGCGCACTCCCAGGGACGGTGACAGTGCACTGTTCCTGTTCAGGAGGGGGTAAAGCTCGTTCAGCCTGGCGCTGGTCCTTCGACGCACATCGTTGATGTGCGCACGCCAGGTGAGCTTGGAGTCCAGCTTTACCCCGAGGTATCTCAGAGATGTACTCCAGGGAATGTTGGATCCGTTCAGCCTCAGCAACCGGGCCGGTTGGCCGCGGTTGCGTGGGCCGTACTTCCTCGTGAAAACGATGGCCTGGGTTTTGGTAGGATTGACGTAATATAGGAATGGAGGTTAAATTACTGTAAACGGCAGTTACATATTTACACCTTTATTTACATGAGCAATGTCCGTTGGCATATGTGAATATCTACAATGTTTAATTGGCTTTATAACAAGATGGTTATGCGTTCACCGGATCATTCCACACAGGGCCAAAGACAAGGGCGAGCATGTAACTGATGGGCGCCTCGCAGCCCAAACTAAATGGACTATTGATAATCTCCGTGAAGGCTATGCCCTTATGAATATGACCAAATGATTCTTTACTGTCCACACCCAGCTATCAGAGCAGAGCCCACCTTAGTAGTAGACGACAGCCATCATCTTCTTGTCTGCAGTCGCCCCGGCGCCCTCGGCGTCGATGTGGTACGTTGAAAGACTTTCGTAGAGAGACAGACAGGGTTTAAACAGATACTCCCCCTTCCTATCATCACTGTGTGGAGAGGGCAATACTCCTCGCTAACCTGCTACATGAAGTCATTTTACCAGCTTGCAGTAATGACAGGCGCTTGGCAACTGGTTTGCTGATATGCCTGCTACTTCTCAGGTCATACCTCTATTGCTTAACTTTTTTCATGCTCGCCCACCCTGGATACCGTCTTCGAGATTGATATGAAGTATTTGGGCAAGTGATCGCCTAGATCACTACAGTGGAGCACCATCTACTATCTGACAAGTAGGATAGCAGACACGGTGGAACCAAATCACTATATTACGTTCCAAACACCCGAGTTACATCTCAAACTTCACCACGGTGCGAATGGAATTAGCCAGTCTTTAATACTACCGCCCAAATGGAAATTCTGAACTTATCCGCCACCTCTCATGTTTCAGAAATGTAGAGCTGAATCGACCGACATGAGGGAGTCTACTGAAATTTACGATACCAGTAATATTGTATCATTCTGCGTGAGTGTAAAAATATGGAAGATACGCTTCTTTTCTAAAATATACTCATCAAATATACTTTAGTAAATCGCGTTGAATCTGTAGACTGGATGCGACCTCGATAACTCGAAAATCTTCGGTGAGTACGATGATACCCGAAGTGTTAGTTGCATTGGCCACCACCACAGCGCTGCTGTGCTAACCAGGAAATTTCGAATGAATAACATCGTTGGCATTTTTAGCGCTTATCCTGTTAAAAGTAAGTGTAAATGCGATGTTAAGAAAAATATTTGTTGTGGAAGTAACTGGATTCAGATAAAAAATTGTAATGCTAGGCAGAGATTAACAAAATTACAGTGCGACATTATTTTAAATTTACAGTTGCTTTTTCTTTATTTACGAACACTTGATGCAGAAGTTCATGTAGGAACAATAACATTCGAATTTTGCGCTGTATTCTAAAACTAGGTCACAAAATAACCTAAGAACTTTTTTGACAGAATACAAGAAGCAGATAAGTTTATTAAAAAATCAGATAATGTTTACACAAAACATAGGCAATCGCGAAATATATCAGCCAAATACATCATACTTAATTGTTTCTTAAATTATACTTTATCAATAAACTATTACATAAAAATAAAAATTTCCTTCATTTAAAATGAAAAGTAGTTATTTAAAAAAAACGTCCAAGCCAAATACTTCCAGAATCTAATCAGAGAAAGTTTGCTCATATCACGAGAAATATCGGTGAAAAAGTAACAATTAATCATTTTTCCTTAGAAAATTTTACAAAACAATTTCCTACAACCAACATTTCTCGCGAGTTAGGTTACGTGTAAAGTTAAATAATATCATACAAAAAAACTGCTATATTTAAACGAAAAATGAATACGTTGATGTGATTCCGGGTGCAATATTTTTTTATTTATTTACTATTGCTCAGGCGTCTGAGAAGCAATCTACAGAGTAGGAGGATTTGTCAGTTCCGAAGCGAATCTTTAACCATGTTCTGCGTAATTACTGTAAAATGTGTAGTTTCCGAGCCGGAGATTGTGGAACGTCACTGCAATCGTCTCAATGACTGCGGAAAACCGCAGTCAAGACGGCCGGGACGCGGGGATCAGGACTGACTGGAACCTGGTCATCCGATCCTGTCTGTAGGAACGGAAGAAATTCGGCCACAGGCTTTTAAAGAAATCCTCCCCATATTCACCTCGAATGACTTCAGGAAACTACGGAAAATCAAAATCTGGAAGACGGCGGAAGTTACGTCTGCCCAATCGCCTCTCACCCACCTGCCTCGGTAAAATATTGTTCATATCCAGTTAGACCTCTGCCATCAACGAAGTATAATAACATATTTATTTTATATCATTATATTATAATATATAAAGTAGCTCAAGAATGATTTATATTATAATAAATACTTATACATATATCTATAAGATGTATAAAATCCTATTTGTAAGGTTTAAAAAAAATATTTTATATTAATAACTTATTGGTAATTATTTAACTATATATATAGATATATACACTATATTGTAATATAAACGATTAAAGAATATTGTTATATAGAAATAATTTATATTAAGTTAGTTAACTGAATAATATATAATAATATAGTTATTTATTATAATATAAATTATTTATTGTATATTATATAATATTAGATAGTGTTATGTACGAGGCGCGTCCAGAAAGTAAGTTCCGTTTGGTAATAAAATGAAATTGTACACAGATACAGAAGAAATTTTTATTGCACAATATTCTAAAACTCTTAAACTACTTTTCCACATAACTGCCGAAATTTTGCAGGCATTTTTCATAGCGTGGCACCAGGTTTTGTATACCTTCTTCATAGAAATCTGCCGCCTGTGTCTTCAACCAGTTGGAAACAGTTTCTTTCAGCTCGTCGTCATTGGTGAAGTGATGACCGCCAAGGAAAGACTTGAGATGTAAGAACAGATGAAAGTCTTGCCAGTTCTTCTGTAACCAAAGGTGGACGCCCACTTCGTTCTTCATCGTGCACATCAGTACGCCCGTCATTGAACTGTCGGACCCATCTTCTCACCATCGAATCACTCATCGCATTTGGTCCGTAAACATCGCAAATTTGCATATAAATTTCACTTGGTTTCACTTTCCTCGCATTCAGAAACCGAATCACAGACCTGAGTTCACAGGCGGCGGGATTTTCAATCAACGCCGACATTTCAAACAAGCGCAACAAAGCGTACGTAACTGACAGCGATCTCCAAATGGCGGACGTTCTTCCCCTTGATACACATCGTCTACAGCGCATGTGCGGAACTGCAATCGCAGCGCTGCAGCGGAGATAAATTGAAACGGAACTTACTTTCTGGACGCGCATCGTATAATAAACTTTATTGTAATATAACACTAACGTATAGTATATAAATAATTTGTATTATATAATTAATGATATATAGAATAAGCATTTATATTATTTAATCTTTTTATAAAATAAAAAAAATAAAAAGATTAAATGATACAATTATATTGTTTAGACTAAAACTTATCATTAGTTAAAATTTATTATGTACTTACAACTTATATATTTATATATAGAGAGTATTTATTGTTGTGTTGTGGAGGGCTAGATATTCTAATTATGTTTGACTCATAATCAATTAAGTTGATTATAAGTTCTTTAAATATTTTATTAAAACATTAATTTGATGTTTATACTGAAATTTTTTTATGTTTTGTTTATAAAAGTTTGATTCTTGCTTTAATTTTAATTGTTTCTATATATTATATGTAAGATTTTTACTTAATGTTCGGTAAGCAATAATTTAAATTAATTATCAAGTGATTTTGGAATTAGTATTAGTATTTAGTATTGGTAAATTTTGTGCCAGCAACATTGGCGCAGCTCAGAGCGCAGTGATGAGAACTCTTAAAATACTACACGGCTGGTCCGAAGTTCGCAGACGCGGTAGGATGACCATTCGTTGAAACATACACAAACAGGTGCGGGAAATACAAGCTACCTCGGTCTGCAAGCATACTGACAGCGGAACTAACGGTGATCTTACAGGGTGTCCAGAAAAGGACTCCCTGATTTCAAAATTAAATATCTTGAAAACAAAGATCGATAGAGGAATGCAGTAAACGGTATGTTTATTGTGACAGCTGTAAGAAGTGTATACAGCAGTGTGAAATAATAATTACAAAAGCTGCTAACAGATGGCGCTGTAATCGCCATACGTAATGCCTAAATAGTGATCCGAAGCTCAGGGCGATCAGTTCCACCATTGAAACGTGAAAGGAGGTTAGCGTACCGAAGGAAGAGTTTAAAACCATGTGCACCATTGAACAACGCGTTTTTCTGGTGCTAGAGTACCACAGGTTAGAAGAGAGTCCTACGGCAACACAGTGTACAGCGCCATCTGTTAGCAGCTTTTGTAACTATTATTTCACACTGCTGTATACACTTCTTACAGCTGTCACAATAAACATACCGTTTACTGCATTCCTCTATCGATCTTTGTTTTCGAGATATTTAATTTTGAAATCAGGGAGTCCTTTTCTGAACACCCTGTAGAAGCCTTACGGAAAGCCAGCCACTCCGAACTAAACCAGTAATCATCCTCTCAGACTCAATGTGGGTAATGCAGCTTCTACAGCATCACACAATCACCGCGCATCCAAATCCTGTGGCCCTCGACATTATAAACTGGATATCCATACTAGAGAAAAGGTGCCAGCCAGTCACTATGGCGTGGATCAAAGCACATTGTAGGGTAGTGGGAAACGAAACAGTAGATGCGCTTGCTTATAATGGCGAAGTGAAACACCTCGATGTACCATACTCCGACCACTTTAGTTACTTCAAAAACAAACTGACAACTTCTTGGCAGCTAGACTCGAAGATAAAAGCCCAGACAAAAGGAAGATTCTGCGAATCAGAACAGCAACACATCCGTACCAAACCGTGGTTCGACTAAACCACATCCCCCAAAAAACTAATAACAGCGATAATTCGCCTGAGAACAAAACACGGGAGCCTGTGACACCTCCATCGCCTCAACTTAGTCGACAACTCAACCTGTGACTGTGACAGCAATTAAGATGAAACCCCAGACCACATATTTTTTGGCTGCTGCAAATACACTGCGGCTAGCGACACCCTCGTAAGGGCCTTGGTAAGGAAGGGACAGCAACTGCCTACATCAATACCAACTCTTCTAGGCTCAAATAATTTAAACGTATACCGGCTTCTGCATAACTTTGTCGTCATAAACAATAACGATCTAAAAAAATTTCAGACTGTGTTGAAGTAGACGGAAATCCCCATATTCCATTAAAACTTGAGGAACAAGATAATTATGTAAACTAGCTGACCCGGTCACGCGTTGCTGTGGCTTAGTAGCTACAGTACGTTGGATCAATGTTATACTAAACTTCCTAATGTAGTCAAATTAATATTCACTAATAAAGATAAAAACGTTTTATTTGATTTTAAAATTCAAACATAATTGGTAAAGAGTTTCGGAGAGTTTTATTTATTTATTAAAATATGGCCTTTGGTCTTGCGACCATTTAGCCAGCTCGAATTTGTTTTTGTACCAACTGTTGTATCAGACATTAATCATGATATTGTAGACACTACAATAAGGACAGCACAAGACGAACACAACACTTAATTAAAACCACCCATGCCCGCGGCCGGACTCGAACCGGCGGCCCTTACAATGCGAGGCCTGCGGCTAGCTCCTACACTGCCAGGGCCGGCTTTCGGAGAGTTTTTTTTTTTTTTTGCAACTAAGCCATTCAGCCAGCTCAATGTGTTTTGATATCTGTTCAGTGAATTAATTTCTCTAGTACGTTTTTTTAATTCTTAAGTATAGACACCACAGGACGGACAGGACATTCACATAGACACACAACACTTAACATCCATGCCCGCGGCCGGATTCGAACCGGCGACCTTCGGCACGCGGAGCTAGCACTCCAGCGCCTACGCAACAGAGGCCGGCTTTTCGGAGAGTTGAAATTAACGAAAAACGAACATACAACATTTGCTGATGCACATGCCGGCTGCTTTATTGAGGAATTTCAGCAACTGACAATATTGGCATACTTTGTCCATTGCACCGATTTCAATTTTATAATGTGCAGAGTAATCAATGTCTGGTTCATATTCGAACACAAGACGAACAAGTGACACACGTGTTAATTCACGCCTGATTTGCTGTCTCTCTCGTTCTCTTTCTCTAAATGTAGCGATGTGCTGTTCCCGTGCCGCTCTTGTTCTCGGTATATTTTGTCGCAGACGTTCATCACGCTGTTCTTGAGATTCTTGCATACGACGCTCTGCTGTCCTGATTCTTTGAGCTTCGTCACTTGCCGCGATTTGTTCTGCCGATGGATGAACTCCCTCAACATGTTTGCGCCGTGCCTCTCTGCTACACGCATTGTTGAGGTTAGGTTTTTTTTTGGCGGCATTTCACTGAAATTTATAATTGCAACAATAAAAATAAAAATAATTGAATAAAAATAAAAATGAGAAGCAAGCAAGAAATGCTTACACATTTTTGAATTTATCGTAACGTATTATGTTATATTCATGTGTGTAATTATTTTGTCATTAAATATAATAACATAAAAACGATACGCACCAATATAGTATAATTATAACACAATGTACAGAACAATTATAAAAATGATAATACACGAAAAATTCAAGAAACTCGGTTATATCGTAAACATAAACGCATATGGTGTGGAATAGACAGTAGCATAAAGAAATCGAAACACTGCCATCTACTGGATGGTTACCCAACCTTGATAGCCAAGTGTTGTGTCGATAAATTAACACACCGCCAACTGTTAGATACTTATGGAACTTACGAATAATTACAAACCATTATCCTATGACAAACATTTAATTCGCAATAATAAATATTGAGGTCAATAATCGAGATAAAACTGTTACATATTTTAAGATGGACCAAATCAAACACAGTAAACCAAATTTCATCAAAATCGGTTAAGTAGTTTCGGAGTTTATCTCGGACAAACATCGTGACGCGCGATTTTTATATATATAAGATGTTGGTACACATGTAAATAGTTAAGTACGCACATAGTTAAATATGTAAATAGGTAAACATATTAATAGTTAAAAATGTAAGTATAAATTTATGTGATATGGTTGTATGGCTACTTAAATATGTATATAGTTAAATATGTAAACAAAAATGCACGTGGCTTGGCTGCATGGCTACTTGCCAAATGCCAAAAAATAAATAAAAAATAAAAATAAAATGTTCATATTCCAAGAGATTGGATACGAAGAAACGTCACGTTTATAGTGTCGGCTGTCATGTAGAGTTATCTTTGCCCAAAACCTTTTTCGACATAAAAAGATCTGCGTAAGACTTGTTTGCATACCTTACCACATAGACACGTAGGAAATGTGTCCTGGAACCTTAACGCAGAGAACCGTCTTGGCTTGTTGCTCGGCACTTTGAGCAGCCAAGGTGTGTTAGCGGTATAGCTATCCCACCCACGAGACAGCTGAATTATTTATCCGCGTGTACTAAAACGGTACTCAGCCAACATCCAAACTTTAGGATCCCGCGAAACCTCTAAACGTGCTTACACCCGCATCGTCGCGTCTCCCCGCAGAGAGAACAGAACAGGTGTCGGGGGATTCCCCTCGTAGTGGCGAGGTGATCGACAGCCAGTAACGTGCGGGCGGGCGTATCGAGCGGCTTGCCCTCGCTCGATGCTCGCTTTCAGAGTCACCGCTGCATGGAAATGAGCGGTGCCGGGGGACTTGACGACGGACTGACGAGGACTTAAAGGAGAGACGGCAACACAGCCAACAGGCCGCAAACATGGCGGAATTGCACGCGCGACGCCACCCTCACGTGCAGAGAACTTTCCCAGCGATTTTAAATTTGAATTTTAAAACCCTGAATTGTTTTTCAAATTTTCTTGTACCAGACAGTGCAAATAAGGACACTGTCAAACTGCTGATAGATTTAAACGATGGTGCCAAATCTGATAAGAATCGGTTAAATCGAGAATACTCTTTTCTACTTCGTTCAACCAGCATTTATAATGAATGGCCTATTATGAACTCAATAATTCATATAACATCAACGAAATAATCAAATGCTAGTTCAGACCTTTTTTTCTGTTTTTATTTACAGTCTGTTTGATATAAACTGTACTAGAAGACTTTACACTGATAGTTTAATAAATTCAATAATTTTACTTACTGCTAACTTGTCTCTTTAACTTCGTTCACTTAGTTTATTTTATATTTCAAAGTTCGTCATTCCATGAGAGTTCCCATGGATGACCGACTACGGGACATCTGTCGCTTGCGACAATGCGTTGCTAAGTGGCCCTGTGATTCGGTTTTGTCATCCTGATTTCGGTTTTCCATAGTTTTCCCAAACCACTCGAAGAGAAAGCCGGTATGGTTTCTCTAATAGGCCATGCCCGAACTTCTTCCCGTTCCTTGTCCGAATTGGCTGAAAAGAGTTCTTGTAACCCTACACCAGCTATCTCAACAAAAAGAAAGACCTACTGAAAGGATTTTATAGTAATACAGGGCGTTCGCCGGAAAACGCTACCCTCCCAGTCTGTTGCCGTCGGCAACTTGCTCGGACAGTGGAGCCAGCAAGTCCCGCCACACGGCACCGTGAATCACCGCACTGTTTAACACCTCCGCTGCCCCAACAGTGCAGTGCAGTGACGCTTACATAGTTAAGAACGGTTTCTTTGCATTGTAGCTAGTTTGTGACTTCAGTCTCTTATTAATCAGTGTTGTGAACAAACGTTTCTTTGCGGTTTGGCTGGTTTGGGGCTTCATACTCTTACTAATCTGTACCGTGTTTGAGTGTGAGTAAAATTATGGTACGTTACAGTTTGCAACAAATAATATTTCTCTACGATACATATGTGAAGAAGAAGTCGTTTAAAAAGTGTGGCAGTAAATTTCGTCGCGAATATCCTGGCGCTTTACTGCCAGCTAAATCAACAATTCTGCGTCTGGTTAAAAAAGTATGAGAAACGGGTTCATTTTTTAACAAAAAGAGACTGTCGGTCAACCGTATTCTCACAGAGGAGAAAATTGACGATATAGCTTTTCGACTAGAACAGTCACCCAAAAAATCATTAAGTCAGTTAGGGCAGCGTGTGTCTCGAAATATGTTCAGAAGATGTGAAATGTGCATTACACAAGAGGGTCAACACTTCCAGCATCTTTTATAAGGTAAGCTAATGAATTACGTCACATTTAAATGCTTAGCACACAAGTTTATGAAGTTTATGAAGCGTAATTATTATGAAATAGTCCGCGGCCGACGGTGGAACAATGCCGGAAGCTGACCGCTCGCTCGCCGGGAGCAGTTTCTTCCTTGTAGCGCTAACAGTGGGTTGCGTTTCCCGGCGAACGCCCTGTACTACCAGAGTACCCGACGTTGCCAGGTCTAATCAGCACTGATTACCTGTACATTATTTTTATATTTCCGATGTGAATCATGCTTACGAAGTTTCATTAATTTGGCACCAACCATTTCGAGAAGTAAACTAAACACTGATATACCCAAACAATTCCCAGAACGGGGTGAATTGAATGCTGTTATACGGAATATCAGTTTACATTTTGGTATAAGCTGCATTTTAACCTAACCATATCATGTGTTAAAGCTGCTGCTTGATAGTCAAAACATCTACCATTCGCGCATTAATACATACCACATGAATAAATCTGTATCTGGAATGTATCCGTTTGTTCCAGCATCATGAACAAAATAACGATCTTTGATCGGTTTTCACAACGTTTAAGATTTGGGTCCAAGCTACAATCAGTTGTACGTGTTAACAAATTAGGAAATTTTTTTAGAATATTCTGGCGTAAATATAAAAAAAAAACGGGATTTTTTTAGGGAATTTAAAACTGTGGGTTTCTGTAAAGAACACTGGAATTAAAAAACTGTGTGTGTGTGTGTGGGGGGGGGGTTAAGAGGGAATGTGCTTAGGTTTTTGCAAACCTAATGTAGACAGTATTTTTCAGCTTATTTTAAAGTATAGGCTACGTATGTAAAATGTCTTCCAAATTGGACAGAAACTGTAGCTTTGTATAAAGAGCATTGACAATAATTAAGGGATATAAAGGGGGAGAGAGATTGAGTATTTGTAAAACTAATGTTGACAGTATTTTTTTCTCTTTGTTTTAAAGTATATATTTGCAAAATTCCATTGAAATTGGATAAAAACTATGGGTTTGCATAAAAATGATGGAGTGTATGGGGGAGAGGGTAGGGTTTTTTTAAATTTTCTGTTCAGAAACATTCTCCATTTTAAAAATACATATATCTGCCAACTTTCATGGTGATCGGTCAACGGTGTCGACTGTAGCTTTGTGTAAACAACATTGACAAAAATTAATGGGGTTGAAAGGGGGAAGAGAGGTTGGATTTTTGCGAACCAAATGTTAACAGTATTTTTCGCTTTATTTTAAATTATACTTGTTTAAAGTTCCATCGAAATCGGATAAAAAAGGGGGGTTTGCATAATAATTAAGGGGTGTGAAGGGGGAAATGGGGTGGTTTTTTAAATTTTTGTTTGGTCAGAAACCTTCTCCATGAAAAAATACATATATGTGCCAACATTCATGGTTATCGGTCAAACGATGTCGGCTGTAGCTTTGAGTAAAGAACATTGACAAAAATTAAGGGGGTGGAAAGGAGGAGAGGGGTTGCTTTTTGTAAACTAATTGTAGACCTCATTTTTCTCCTTGTTTTAATGTATACGTATGCAAAGTTTTATCGAAATCTGATTTTTTAAAAAAAAATGAATTTCTATAATGATAATTGGAAATTAGGGGGGAAGGGGTAAAGGGTAGAGGGGTGGGCTTTTGCAAATCAAATTGTGAATCTAAACCAC
The DNA here is from genome assembly GCA_031002005.1 of Vandiemenella viatica. Taxonomy (NCBI): domain Eukaryota; kingdom Metazoa; phylum Arthropoda; class Insecta; order Orthoptera; family Morabidae; genus Vandiemenella; species Vandiemenella viatica. Next base: position 4,982,883 of record CM061914.1, read on the forward strand.
TCTCGTATCAAATCACACACACAAAATCTCATAAAAATCAGTACAGCCGCTTGGGAGGAGTTCAGTGACATACACACGGACAGAAGAAATATGTATATAAAGATTGGTTGCTAATTAATTACTGGTTAACAAACATGTAAAATTAATATTAAGGTCACCAACGGAAGGGGGCTGACCCAAGTAGATACATTTAAATATCTGTGTGGAATAATAAGTGCAGAAGGTGGCTGTGAACCAAAGGTGAAAGCTGCAGTACAAGTTGTATGGATCTAATGAAGAGATGTTATGTGATAAAAGGATGCCTAAAAACCTGAGAGTAAAATTCTAAATGACTATGGCAAGACCGGTAATACTTTATGGGTCAGTAAAATGGGCTTAACATAAAACAGAGGGAGTCTTCCTGAAGAGGACAGAAATGAGCGTGCTAAGGTGGCTTTTGTGTATTTCTGTGAGGGACAGACTCGAAAATGAAGAGATATGAAAAATAACTGGAATGGATAGTATTAGTGAAGTCGGCAGAGAGGGAAGATTAAGGGGGTACGGACATGTCAAGAGAAGAGGTGAGGAAGAGGAAATCAAGAAAGCGTGGGACGCCTGTGGGAGGAAAGGGATAGAGGGGGAGAGCAAGGATGAGTGGAAGGACCTAGTTAAGAAGGACCTCGTGAATTGAGGACTGAAAGAAGAGGACACTGTAGATCTGGAAATGTGAGGAATACTCAACAATATTAGGAAATGGTGGTTGAGAAGAAGAAGAAATTGGTTCATGACTAACAGTTACTTAAATGGTTTAAAATGACCTAACTATCCTAGAAAAGAGAAACGTGTGCATTTTAATAGAAAATTTTACGGTAGATGGACCGTCCCAGAATGTATTTCATGTAAAGATAGGAAACTGAATAGAAGTATATATACAATTCTTGCGCAAAACCGATAAATAGATGAATATACGCTGTTAATTATTCTCACCGTCACTCCTCAAGGTATGCCGTTTATCCATTTGCCTCTTCCTTATCACGTATCTTGAGCCCAGCTATTTTAGTCAAGGCCGAAGTGTGCCGGTGCTGGGTTTAGCTCTCTTGCTTCTTTCGCCTTTATAGACACAACAACATCTGGATGAGAAGACATCACCATTGTTTCCCTTTATCCAGTCCGATGTTGTCTACTTTGGGTTAGAAAGCTCTTCGAATTATATTATCGTGATATTTTATTTTTTTAATCTTTATTTAGCTGCCTCCAAATGTCCGCGCACTGCGTAGACTTCTCTCATCACTGTTGATCAGGGACACTTCTACCTCTACGATTTACCACCATTCAGTGTCTCTTCCTTCCAGATGTTTCTTAACTTAATCTACCGATATCTTCCTTGGCCGACTTTCAGGTCTATTTGCCTCGACGTTCTTTTAAACCATTGTCTTTGGACTCAAAAACATTTCATCATGTATACAGCTACAGTTTACTCGAACCCTATCTTTCACATTTTGCGACTCCATCTGATGTAGGCATCAGGGACTCCGCTTCACCTCAACTGGAGGTACGATAAGAAAAGTGCTTGATTATGTGTTACTCCGAAGGTGAATTTGGGCGTCTCTAATAAGATTTCTAACTTTTTAGTATAACTGACATCCATATTAAAAATTATGTATGCGTGGAAATATTTTAAATTACACACTGCCAATATTTGGCGCGTAATCAAAACAATTGCCTTCCGGCTCATCGAGGGCTATGTCTGGAGACGGCTTAGAATTGTTGACAAGGAACGAAAAGTTAATCGGCTATTATCTTCATGAGAGAGCATCTCGGCATTCGCCACGAGTGATTTGGAATCTGGATAGCCGCATAGAAATCAGATCCGTGTTTTTCCCCACGGCAGTCCGAACGTTAGGGAGCGTGCATAAACCACATAGCTCCATTATGGCCTCCTGTGAACCCTCCTCCCCCCCCCCCCACGTAGCTCTACGTAGCTTTTGCCTCTACCCCCCCACCCCCTCCCCACGTAGCACGTAGCTTTTTTCCCTTTCCATTCCAGAAGATATTTTGCACTGTTTTCTCTTGTCAGAAGATTTTAAATTACATACGGAGGAGATAATTAACTGAGGGAAATAAATATTCACATGCTGTTGTGAGTTCTGTTCCTCATTTTAACCGTAAAAATTGTTGTGAAAGGAAAGCTACGTGGCCTGGCTCGGAACCCCTCCCCCCACGTAGCCCAGCGTAGCCTTCCAGCCAACCCCTCCCCCCCCCCCACTGGACCGAGCCACGTAGTTTGTGCACGCTCCCTTACCGCTCACCACTACACTCGGTTTTATGTGCGTGCGAGACGTTTTTGTGAATCTTGTAACTCCTGTTATCACGAACGTGTCTCTTATTTAAAGTGGTCTCCATAATTATCTTTGCGATTTTTTCGCTTTCCCTGCCATTTATACTTACAGTTTTCAGCGTGCTAAACATCCTGGCGGCATCTCAGGCAACGTTGAGGAGAAATCAATTTCCCATTGGTTGCATAATTCTTCTTTTTGTGACAGGTGTATTTTAAGACCTGGACAAGAAGTAGTGATCATTCAGCATTTTCCATAAAAAATCGTAAGCACTGTTTTCTATACAAAGTGGCGACTTCTGAACTCATACTGGTGGATCTCCATCGTGTTCAGTACGGTGCCGATGTATAAAACCTGGCTTGAACTGTAAACAACAAATCTCACTTATTTGTGCAAGAACGCTGGCCTCCAACGCACGACTTTCACAGAATACTTCCATAATTACTGAGTGCGAACGTGATTTTTTTTTTTTTAATACTTAATAATAACCCTTTTCAAACACATTACTGCTGGCAGTGATTTAAATTTCGTGAAATTTCTCATTTATTGAATACTCCTGAATATGCATTCCTGTGTCATCATTCTCTTATCGGCATTATACAGTTTTCCATCGCTATCTCTCGAGAGCAAAACTCTCCATCAAGCATATGGGATTTAATTATTTTTTGCTGTCTACAGCTAATTTTATGTTTCTTATATATATGAAAGATAAGGTTGTTAAAAAAATGCAAAGTTTAACACGTAACATCACACGGAAACCCCAGTACGAAACTTGTGAGTGGAGTTCGAAGCAGCAGTCGCGTTCTACGTTCCAATACACTTACCTAGTTTCCATGCCTCCCGCGTGGCGCTTGTCTTGGTATGAAATGCTGACGTTTGGCCGATATTCTTTTTATTTTTTTTATTTTTTTTTATTGGCATTCGGCAACGGAGGCCATACAGCCAGCTCAATGTGTATTTTTTTCCAATGTATGGACGCCACAGGACGGACAAGACATTCACACAGACACACAACACTTAACATCCATGCCCGCGGCCGGATTCGAACCGGCGGCCTTCGGCACGTGGAGCTAGCACTCTAGCCCCTACGCTACCGAGGCCGGCGCCGATATTCTTCGTCCTTCTTCTAGGGTGTAACTGCACTGAGCTCGTAGTAGTGCGCGCGAAAGACATTTCAGTGCATTTTCGTCCAAAACAATTCGGCTGAAACATCGACATATCATACCAAGATGAGGAGCCAACCGGGAGCATGGAAGCTTTCAATTGTGCGTAAATCTTTTATTAGAAACGTTCCCGGGTAGGTAATCGCGTAATAAAAAGTAAAATATTTTTTACTAGCACGTTCGATGTTTTTGTAAGGTTCGTTCTATATATATATGTATACATATATATATATATATATATATATATATATATATATATATATATAGAGAGAGAGAGAGAGAGAGAGAGAGAGAGAGAGAGAGAGAGAGAAGATTTATTACATCGTTAATTAAAATATAAGTATTTCTTTAGCGTGTCATTCAAATTTACCGTTTCTTGTATCGGGTAACGTCGTGAGGGGGAAAAAAATGTATTTAAATGAATACAATATTTCTCGGCGTTGTTTATTTATTCATGAGTTCAAAACAGGAAAGTCGGCAGGCCTCGATGACATACGATCAGAACAAATTAAGAACTTCGGATATAAAACCAAAGAATGGGTTCTACAACTTTCTAACAAATGTATGAGCTCATATCAAATTCCGAAGGTGTAGCGGAAGACGAGAGTATCCGGAGAGAAGTGGCTGCGAACAAGGAGAGGACTAAAGTAGAAGGGGAAAGCGCTCATCCACTGCACGACCATATACCACCAGCCCAGAGACTCAAATCCAGGAAAAGCTTCCTCAGAACATCACGGGAACTAATAGGATCACCTGAAAAGGCAAGAGTACAGTTATGGAAAATGAGGGTTCCCAACATCTCGGGACCACTAACAGTTGCAGAGCGCTTGCCACCTGGCCATGAAGAAGACTGGAACGTCTGGCGGTCCTTAAATCGATTGCGAACAGGAGTGGGCAGGTCCAAGGAAAACCTAATGAGATGGGGTTATACTGATACTACCAGTATTAAGTGCGAATATGGTGAAGACCAAACTATGAATCATATGATCGAGTGCCCTATGTGCCCATCATTCTGCAACACTGAAGACCTGTTTCAAGCAACACACAATGCGATTGAGGTTGTGAAGTACTGGGTTAAGTGTGTTTAAAGTTGTTGATTTGCACAATGTATTTAACTGTGTATTTTGATGTTTTTGATACGAGAATAATAATAATTTATTAAAGAAAAAAATGTATTGTTTACTTTACATAAAATCAAAATATTAAAGACCTTATTTAATTTTCCTGAAAAAGATAGTACACTTAGAAAATTTCAGTAACCAAATCATTTCAGTTACTAAAATGATGCGCATGAACACTCAGTTATTACTGATAAGCCATTTCCTGTTTTCCACTCTTCTCGCTGACAGTATTACCAACCAAGAAACATAAAGATTAGATTCAAATTAAATTAATACTATTGTCCTACACACTATATTAAGTGAACAGTTAGTATTGTGTCATGCTGCATAGCTACATGGCAACCACTGGCAAAACATGGAAAAATGTCTATGAAAAAGCGGAAATATACCTATGTTCAAATAGTATAACAACAGTAGGAAACTCAAAAAGTCAGTATCGCTTGCGAAAAAAATGAGTGTCGTTGATTATGACCTAGGCTGGTCACTGCCGCTGCCTCCTTAGGGGGCATCCATAAATTACGTGAGGTGAAATAGGGGAGGGGGGGGGTCCGGCGAAATCTCACCATATCTCACCAAGGGGGAGGGGGGGGGTCTACGGAAATCTCACGTGAGATTTTTCGAAAAATTTGGGGACAGTAGAGCAAAAATAAAATAAAAAAAGGTCTACAATTTGCGGCGAAGTCAACTTTAGGAGGGTATTTCGTCAAAAAAGTTATTTCCAGGGAGATTTCTAGGGAGGGTTCTCACGGACCAGATCTCACCAGAGGGGGGGGGGGGTCCAGCCAGATCTCACGAAATCTCACCAGGGGGGAGGGGGGTCCAGAAATCCGGAAAATCACCTCACGTAATATGTGGATGCCCCCTTAGGCCTCGTATCCACTTGAGCACACTCAGGCGAATGAGCCGCTCATTCTTTCGAGCGCGCTCGTCTGAGCGTGCTCAAGGAAAAGGAAATTTTGGTCGAACGAGCCTGGCGCCAGTGCTCAGAAAACGCAAAGCTATTGACGTGTCGTCACGCGTAGCTGCGGCCTTTATTATTATGCATATGATGTCAAAACAGAGAAGAAAATTACCAAGTTGATGGATTATAGAAAGTCATCATCTGCGAAGAAATTATCTTAATAATTTAATTCGCGAATTGACTTTTAAAGGAGATAATGAGCCTTTTCAAAACTTTACGAGCATGTCAAAGATCGATTTCGAACGTTTTCTGTGTTTAGTTGCACCTCATATTAAATACATTTACGCCTGAGGCTATCCCACCAGGAAATAAATTAATGATAACTTCAAGATTCCTGCCTTCGGGAGATGCCTATATAAACCTGCAGCATATATCCAAAGTACCTTACATCAGCAGCCGTTTTGTACCGGTAGTCTGTGATGATACTGTTCAGTTACTCCAAAACTATATTTGGGTTGGTACCTATTTATTATTTTTACTAGCTTCGAGCCCGTCAAAAATGACGGTTTGAACGCAATATTCTGGCAGTTCATTTTTTTGCAGTTGGTTAATTATACGGAACTGATATTACATAATGCTAATGACCTTGATTTGCAATGTTCTACATATTTCATTTGCCGTTTGCATAGCCATATAGTAGTAACTTCTACTGAATTAATGACGCCGGAAGTAAAGAACCAATGAAATTAAATCATTTTTACTAAATAATAATTAGAAATTAAATCAGATTAGGAATCCCAAAAACTTTTGCTATCCATGTAATATCAGTTTTATTCCTGGTCCAGGCACAATTCAGCACGTTAAATATGAAACTACTTCCACCCGCATTAATAATATCTTTAGTAACATGGCGCTTATGAAAGCAGTTTAATTGTTTTGTAAAACTCATTTCAGAGTGAATTATGCTGTAACAAAATGTGTCAGTTGCGATTCTGGTAAACTTAACCACAACCTCCACTAATATTGCGTTCGAAAATCATAGCTTTTATTACCCTCATATGAATAATGATGGGTATCACCTATGGTGGCAGTAGGAATTCATTCTGAAAAAGCTTGTAAGAAAAAGAATCATTCTTAATTATACCTTTCATTATATTATGAATACGTTACTCTGGTTAGATTATCAGAGCACTTGGTTAGGATCTGACATAAATACATGCATTTTACGTTAGATGACGGATACTATAATTTCGAAAACGAATAACTGTTATTTATTTGACTGATACCTGTCGCGAATACGTATGTACGATTCTCTGAATTTTTAATAAGCTTCATTGTTTCTTATCGTGTGCCAAAAAATTCTTAGTTTAGGTTTAACCTGGTGCTTACAGCTGAGGCAGATAAAATAGCGTAAATAATGAAAACCCTTCTCCTTACATTAATTTCTCCATCTGGTTGTCGTAGATAAATAAAAAGCATATGTAAATTTAATCGAACGTACTAATTGTAGCTTTGTGACATATAAATGCCTGGCATTAATTTTTTTCCCCTACTCTCAGTATTTCTAATATCACTGCTCACTGCTATTTTACGGCAATAATATCGTTGTTGAATTGCGAGTGTCACATCGTTTATATCATATCCTTGATGATTTAAATCTGATAAAAAAGTTATCTTAAATCTCATTTAATTGCTAACACATGTATCAAAAACTAAGGGTAGGGCTATCATATATAATGGTAGTAGGAATTTTTTATGGAAAAGTTTATAAGGAGAAACGAATAAGTCATCCTTAATGATATCTTTAGTTATATGAATACGTTACTCTCCTTAGATTATCAGAGTATTTTGTTAGGATTTTAAAATAAAAAAATGCATTTCACTTTAGATGACGGGGACTATAATTTCGAAAACGGATAACTGTTATTTATGTGACTAATACATTTTGCATTATGTACGTTTCTCCTAGTTTTTAATAAACTTCATTGCTTCTTACCTTCTGCCAAAAAAATTCTTAGGTTATGGTTTAACTTAGTCCTCATAACAGATACAGATAAAATAGCGTAAATATTGAATCCCCTTCTCCTTACATGAATTTCTGCGTCTAACTGATACAGATAAAATAGCGTAAATATTGAATCTCCGTCTCCTTATATGAATTTCTGCGTCTAGCTGTAAATAAACGAAAAGCAAGATGGTGGTACGAATGTAATAGGGTGGTTGATGATTGGCCGTTCTCTAGCCAATAGGATTAGCAGCTATAGACGACGCACGCAGACGCCACGTTAGCGTTTATATAATAGGATAGACTTTTACTACCAATATCGGCTCGCCGTTGTTCGCTGCGAGCGTGCTCAGGCGTCCACACTTGATCCGCTCGCTTCACTGAGTGGCTCATTCGCTTGAGCGTGCTCAAGAGGATACGAGGCCTTAGGGGGCGTCCATAAATTGCGTGAGGTGAAATAGGGAGGGGGGGCTGGCGAAATATCACCAAGGGGGAGGGGGGTCAACGTGAGATTTTGGAAAATTTTTGTTGGACTGTAGAGCTAAACAAAAAAAAAGTCTATAAAACATGCGAATGTCGATTTTAGTTGGAGGAGGAGGGGGGGTCCGGAAATCCGGAAAAACACCTCACGTATTTTATGGATGCCCCTTTTTTTTGCTGTCGTCAGTCTTTAGACTTGTTTGATACAATCCTCCATCCTTTCTTATCCTGTGCTAACCTCTTCATTTCTACATACTCCTTACAACCCACGTCCTCAATTATCTGCTTCATATATTCTAATCTCTGTCTTCCTCTACAGTTCTTACCTTCGACTGTTCCCTCCTCTAACAAATTAACCAATCCAGCATGTCTCAAAATATGACCTACCAGCCTGTCTCTTCTTTCTGTAAGCTTCTTCCATAAACTTCTTTTCTCACCCATCATTTCCAAAACTCGCTCATTTCTTACTTTGTCTGTCCACCTAATTTTCAGCATTCTTCTGTAGTACCACATTTCAAATGCTTCAATTTTCTATCTTTCTGGTATTCCTAAAGTCCATGTTTCGCTACCGTGAAGTGGTGTGCTCCACACATACAGTTTTAAAAAATTATTTCTAATTCCTAGATCAATATTTGAAACTGAAAGGTTTCTCTTTTCCCTTTGCGTTCTAAATTAAGATCATTGAACAAGCTTTTATACAAACACACAGGGAATTTCTACAAATAATTGTTTCAACGATTCAATATTATTTTTACTACTTAAGTCAACTTTGTTTCCCAATTTAGTTTATCTCACAACCTAAACCTTATACATTCCCTTCTTTCATAAAAAAGAAAATAATAGTGACTTTACGATGAGAACGTGTTTTGAACATTCTCTGCCGACGCACACTTCCTCTGTTTCTGATCTTTCTGCAGGGTGTTGGCTCATAACTCCCGTAGCCGCTGCTGCAAGAGTCAGCGCCAGATAAACTGGCTCCTCGAGAACACGTGTACCAACCGCCGCCGGCTAAGCGCAACGAAAGAGCTCTGGGCAGGAAACAATTAGGGGGACTCGAGCCGACACGCAGCCAACTGCCCCAGGCTGTGCTATACTGCTTCCGTACCAGCGTAAATACAAAGCCCAAAGTTACCTCACCCGAAACCAACTGGATCGCCCGCGTAATATCTAGTACACTGTTCTCACAACTTCGTCGGCGCATGTTCGAGTGCAGAGTCGCAACACGGAATACCAGTGACTCTCCCTTTGTTATCACGTCCGCCCAAAATTATTCGCCGTCAACTGTCTTGTCCTGCTGTTGGCGTCTGTGAGCTTTTAGCTGGTGTAAGAAACATTAACTAATAACGTATGAGGTAGTTTCAAATACACACAAGAGGTGAAATGGACTGTTGTTTATTTCTGAACTCTGTGAGAAGGCTTGATTTCTCGAGTAGCTGAGAACACGCTGTAAGGTTCGAACCGTCCTCACGGAAAGCGTAGCTCAGAACGCAGCTTGTCGTACTGTAATATCGAGAATAATAACCAAATTATTGAAAAAATTTTTAAAGGTCTTAATGAGACGGGTGAACGATTGGTCGATACGTGTAGGTACGAGGGTGGCCCAGAAACTAATGCACCATATTTTTTTTTTTTTATTTATTGAACACAATGAAACTTATATACAAGAAAGATTGTTGTTTCTTCTACAATCCCTATTTTTCCACGTAATCTCCTTCCCGTTCTATGGCCTTCGTTCAGGAGGACACAAGAGCGTGTATGCCCTAACTGTACCACTCCTTGTTCTGTTCACGAAGCCATTTCTTCACTGTACGAATCACCTCTTCGTCATCGTCAAAATGTCTCCCACGAATGGCATTCTTCAATGGCGCAAACAAGTGAAAATCTGAGGGAGCTAGGTCAGGGCTATAGGGTGGATGGGGTAACACTGTTCAACCCTGTTTGGTGATGCGTTCCAATGCCCTCAAACTAGTGTGAGTGCGTGCGTTATCATGTTGAAGCAAACAATCACCTGGGTTACTATGGCGTCCAGGTCGCTGGAAGCGCTTCTGGAGTTTGGCTGATGTGATCACATATGCCTCAGAATTAATGGTGGTGCCTCACAGTCCCAAAACACAGTGATCACGACCTTACCAGCGGAAGCAGTTGCTTTGAATTTTTTCTTCTGTGGGGAGCCAATATGGCGCCATTCCATCAATTGCCGTTTTGTTCCTGGCGCAAGATAGTGAACCCAGGTTTCATCACCTGTCGCAATCCGGGACAAGAAGGCTTCCCCCTCAGCTCCAAATCGTTGCAGCAACTCAGAAGAAATGTGTGTATATATATCATGTATATATATATAGAGAGAGAGAGAGAGTTTTGTATTATTCCGTAAGAGACTTTTTTGTGTTATCAAGAGCACTGACGATTCCACCCACGCTTTCTTTGCTGATTGACAGCTCCCGTGCCGACTGCCGAGTCGTTCTGCGTCGGTCCTCGCGAATGAGCACATCAGCACGCTGCATCTTGTCAGGTGTTACAGCCGTGGGTGGCCTTCCTGACCGCTGATAATCTTGGAGCTCTGCAGAACCGCTTTGAGATGGCCTCACCCTCTGTGCCCAGCGACTAACCGTACATCTGTCGACTGCTTATGCTCCGTAAACTGTACATATATATATATATATATTTTATCTGCTTATCGTCTCTCTAACAGCGAGGTATTTAGAGACGGAAACTGTACATAAACGATTCTGAATGTCTCCAATTGTTTCTTGCTCCGCAGTAAAAAATTCAGTGACGACACGCTGCTTGTAGCGTACATCACTCACAGGCGCCATGTTGAAACCATTACTACAGGTACGCTATCTGTCGGAAGAAACGGAAACTTTGCGCGCGCACTCTGATAACTTCAAAGAATTCATATCTTAAGTTTCGCTTTCGTACCACTGTTGGGGGCTAAGAAAAAAATGTGGGACATTAGTTTCTGGGCCATCTCGTAACACTTTGTTGATCATACGTCGATAGATAACATGTATTTTCAATAGATTCAGTTTCTCATATATACAAAAAGTAAAATAAAGGTTTTGTTTAATTATACTGTAGAGTAGAGATTATATAGAGATGCCATAAAATATAAATATTTGGCATATCATTTAATAATAACTAAAATCAGGCATTACATTCTGTGAAAGTGCTAGAAGCTGGTTACAAAGTCCAGCATCTGTTTTGCGCGGCCGGTACCTTAAGATGCTCTGCTGTTCCTGTGGAGATCGCTCTGAAAGTAATGCGAAGAACAATCTAGCCGTAAGCAGTAAAGGAAACTGAATTCACTCCTCACAACTTGTCGTGCGGCTAGTGATAAACTAACAGAACGGAGCAGAACACGCTGCTTGGCTCATTTCAGCAGCCACGCCCACAATGACACCAAGAACAACTAATAGCAGAGCACGAGCGCAAGACAACGCACACCTTGCCATCTCCAGCAAGACAGGCGGATACACATGAACGCTATTCCGGCTTCAGTCTAACACCACGATCACGTTGTCGGCATCCACAGGCAGGCACACGTAAAAAAAAAAAAAAAAAAAAAAAAAAAAAAAAAAAAAAAAATCACTTGAAGTGTCACACTAATTGCGGCACGAGAAAAGATAATTCATTTTTATTTATTAGAATATTATGAATTATTACTTAATTATAAGATGGGAGTGAATCAATGTTCAAGGCAACGTTTATAATGACAAGTAGAATTAACATTTACATTTATTTCACGCAATTACAGAAAGATGATGATGACTGAATTGATTTGTGCCTAGCTGAATTATGAGTCTCTTTCCCCAAGGTCGTGACGGGTTAACTAAATTGCCTCCGTGGTGAGATCACACGCAATAGTTTATAGTGGTACTTGCCACGTTGTCCTTTGCAATGGTGATGGCTGATGGTTCCGTGCTGGAATCAGGCTTCCATTCACGTGCGATGAGATGCTGGGATCGGAGATCGTCGACGAGCGCTGCTCCTTCAGAACTCGAAGTAGAGACGGCGGTGAGAGGATGCGAACCCACGCTCCTCCGCCACGCACCAGCTGCGAAGACCTGACCGAACTAGCGTCGACCCTCCACACACTGGTCGTGGGTGCCAGGCACGCGGCACAATCAACAGTTTCGCGGACGTGAAATCTTTTTTTTTTTTTTTTTAACTGCTTAACGTCTCTTAGAGACGGGAAAGGATGGGGGGCAAGGAATGGGAAGGAATTCGGCCATGGCCTTTTGAAGGAAGCATCTTGGAATTTGCCTGGAGTGATTTGGGAAACCATGGAAAACCCAAATCTGGATGCCCGGACGGCGATTCGAACCGCCGTCCTCCCGAATGCGAGGCCAGAACGCTAACCGTTACACCACCACTCTCGGTGAAAGTGAACTCGCGGTTAGAACATCCGCGAAAAATATTTGAACGTCTGTCCTATGCTGTACAGAGCGCTCTCCGGGCTAAAGGCCGCCACACACGGACGAGCCAACAGGCCAAATGTCCTCGAGCCGATCCAAAACTCATCGTGTGTGGGGGAGCTTGGACGGACTGGCGTGGCTCGGCTGGCCGAGTTGGATTTTCGGCAGTTCCAAAATCCTCCGAGCCAACGCAGGTAGCCGACGGACCGGTAGACTATCCTCACCATTACTGGAGTGGGATAACCCGTGCAACGAAAAGTGGACACTAATTTGCAGACACTTTTGTCTTAAATATCTCCGCTTTCCGGCTTCACGTCGAAATGAAACTTGCCTTATTTAACTCGCGGAACCACGGACTGTACATTAAGCTAAACCCCGTAAAAATTGACAGATTTTTTTTGTGTAATCCTGTTCATAATTTTCAGACAGACACAAATCAAAAAAATACAGCTCATTTCTTTCCTGTAGAGCGTTAATATTACCCGAACTCATTTTTAAAGAATATCTCATATGTGCAGACTTTCCCGTTTATAGTTTTATTATATCTATAGACTAAACCCAATAGTTAGTTTAGAATGGCTAATTAATTCATAGAATTTCATCTGTTCGTCGTTTTAACCCTAGTCCTTTCATTATTGTACACAGAGATTTTTTTTTAAATCAGCATTAATAGGGAATTAGTGCAACGACAAAAACAATTCTGATAGATCGATAATATGAGCTTTGTCCGCGGCTTCAAATAAAGATTACGATGTTTTTATCTCACGGAGATAGGTTCGATTTAGAAGGGTTTAAGTCACAATGGTGTAGGTCAGTCACATATTCAATAAAAAAAGACACCGTAACCATATGTAGATAAATCAGTCTCTCAATCTGTTAGTAAAAAATATGAAGCAATTCAGATTTTCATTCAGCTTCCAACAGGAGGAACTGGAAATTCAACTGATGAACGAAATACCTACTTTGTTTATCAGCAAAGTGGTATAAGTCAGACTTAAATCATTGTGTTTGTAAACGCATCCTGCGTGCTCACTGTGTATCCTACATGCTGACTTATAGCGCACTTCCCAATAGGATTTCTAAAGACATAATTGATTCTAAAGAAACAATTCAAGATCTTCTTTCTTACAATTCAAGATACATTACGCAATCTCACTATATATCAGTTTTGGTTATAAACACACCGGTGTAAGTCATACACCCTAGTGTGTTCGTTCGGTTTTCTAATAAACACTAGTTTCAGTCATTTTTGTCAGCAGTAACCATGTAACCATTTTATAGACTTTATTCAATTATAACATTGGTGTTAAATTTGATTCCAGGTGACATCACTAAAATGAATATATTACAACATTTATGTTCCAGAATTTATTACAGTATTCTTTGCATTATGTCAATTTCTATAAAGCAAGGAGAATTGACTTACACCACCGTATTTTGTATTTTATACGTTCTTACTCATTTTCATCGTTTAAGACAATTGTTTTTAAGAATTCATTTAAGAAGCATTTAATTTTTCCCCTGTAAAATAAAATAAAAAAGCAAAAAGAAATTGTTTTAAATGACTGCTGTTTTCTTTTAAAACTTTCTAGAAGCCAGTATACATCCTAAAAAGTTTAGAAAAAAATGGCCTTGGTTCTGTGCGACCGTTTAGCCAACTCCAATTTATATTGTACTAAGAATTGTATCAGGCTTCTGTAATGTAATTTTGAGGACAACACAACACTAAAATAAAAACAGCCGGGCCCTAGTGCCGACTCGAACCGGCGATCATTCACCGTGCTAGCCCCTACACTGCCAGGGCCGGACTAGCGAAGGCACGAACTGGCCTGGCTCGGCGTGGCTCTGGCTCTGTCGTGAGTGACTCCCTAGTCTGGACCGAGTCTAAATGGAATGTTGCCATTGTGTCCTGCACTCGAGTCAGTTCCCCGCTTTGGCGGCGACTTAATGCAACTTCACACGGCTGTAATGTGCGTCATTTCACGCTCAAGCGAGGACTGTTAAGGAAATGCGACTCGTAACCTTGGTGAAACAATTGTTTACGGTGGGATCGCCTCACCGCATGATTATCAGAAACCGGGTACGCGGTGCAATGGAGGGCAGCTAGATTTTTTATAACAGTTGTTTCACTATTACAATATGTTTCCGACGGTCACTGTTTCTTGCATACCTCATCTATTTCATATCTTTCCGTCTTTCGGCGAGGCGCATACATAACTCACGTAGCCACTCCTGAGAAGGAAGGAGGAAAATGAAGGGAATAGTGGAAATGTGCAAGACATGTTCTGGCAGTGAAGTCTAGATGTATAATGCGCGACGGATTGAAAGTTGTATACAAAGCGAAGAGAGTACAACAACCATAACATAGAATTTAGTTTCACACTGAAGGTGGAAGGAAAGTTTTAATTTCTAGATGATGTACTCGAGAATATAATAGGTTATCGAATGGGCTACTGAACAGTGTACCACGAGAATAAGGAGTGTAATTAATGCCAGTAGCGTCTTTCTGCAAAATTTGCCAAAAGGACCGATACCTGGTTTAACCCTCTCAATTCTTTCTGCCTCAAATGCAACGCAATAACACACTACACATAAGAAAATAGACGCTCACAACATACTACACCTACAGCTACCGTCAAAAATTGATGGTTGGCTGTTTGTGGACCACGATATCATTGCTGCCGTGAGAGAATTGGGAGCAAGGAATACGGCTACCATCCTTATGAAAAAACTTCCCTAGCATTTGCCAGAACTTATCTAGAGAAAACCACGAAAACTGAAATGTGGATTTTCGAAATGGGGATCGAACCAGAATCCATCTTCAATCACTGAGTTCCATCCTGAGATGTAATATTGCTACTGACATGATCCGATCCGGATCAAGGGATACTCCAACACAACAAGGTTAGTTTTTAAAAGCAATGTTAGTAACACTTGTTAAACACCATACACACATGTCGGTGATATGTTACTGTTAACATTAATCCTCACTGTACAGTGTAACTTAAGAAAAAGGAAAAATTTAGTACGTCGTATACAAGGAATACTTTTCCTATCATAAACTAGCGATAATTCCTCAGTCTTCCTTAGAATATTATGATTTTTGGTAATTAGTAGGGCTCGGATCTTTAGCATAAGTCATATTTTTTTCCTGCCTTCTTTTTCAACTATGATTGAATGGTTCATATTGTATTTAGATGTTTTTTAATAGCAAATAAATGCATATTTAGGCTATTTTCCTAGTTTTTGTCATATTACGATAATAATTGTGGTCATTCGATCATATTTTGAGGAAAAATATGGTAATTTTTTAATAGTACTGGTAATTCACAAGATATAGACGAGAAGAAATTAAGATAATTCTTCATGAACTGTACTCCTATTATACACTGGAGGAAAAATCAAACTAATTTTCGCTGAATAGGTCAGAATTCACCAGACAAGAATTAAAGTTATGCATTATTGTCTCTCTCTAAACGTAATGTTCCGCCCGCCTTTTAATCTCGACAATGCAACAGCGGTATACCTGTGTCGATCCGCGTCAATCAATGTCTCAATCAAAAACATTTGAAAATAATCCTCAGTCAGTGTTAAGTCTGAAGCGGATCAGTGAGTACCGACATGACGAAAACAAAATTTTCTGAAAGTGCGACGATACAGAGTTACGTAAGGGAATTTGGAGAGGAGTATTTTAGTACAGATGAAATAATTCTTTACTGTAAATTATGTTAAAGTGACTTCAACAAAATGATTTAAAATTTAATTTCCCAATTGTGCAGCGAGTACATGGAAGCTAATTATGCTGTCTACGTAAAAGCAACACTACTAGAAAAAATAAAAGATGTGTAATTGAGCATGTTTGCATGTATACTAAATTTAAATGTTTGATCATATTTTGTAATTTTTAGGTCATATTTA
>CM061914.1:5000200-5083173 GCA_031002005.1 Vandiemenella viatica
GCGAGGGGGGGCGAGCCAATTTGCACATAAGTAGTATAATTAAGTAATGAGACTGCTGCTCCTGTGTCGACTTGTAGGCGCAGGGGCTTGCCATTGACCGTAACGTCAATAAAAAGTTTGGATGCTGTGGAAGTGTCTACCTGATTGATATCCATAGGTGCGCCGCTCAACCTGTCTTGGTAAGACCCTGGGCGGCGAGAGCCGGGATTGGCATTGGTGGTGTTGGTACGGCAGACGGACGCCAGGTGTCCTTCCTTGCCGCAACGTGAGCATTCAGCCCAACGATCCGGACAATTTTCCCTCTCATGTGCTGAATAACAGGCGGGGCAGGAGGGTAGGCGGAGTGGGCTGCGGCGTCGGCGCTGCGGGATCCGCTGCTGCTGCCGAGACTTGGTGCCCCTGCCGGAACGGGCCGGTTCGATGTCCTTCTGAGGAAGCGGTCCCCGGTTGTGGTGTCGGGAGGACCGCGACTGGGAGCTCTGGATGGCGGCGACGTCCTGTGTGTCCTCTACGTCGGTTCGGATTGCGGCCACATCCGCCCAGGACTCCAGGCGGCGATCTGCGGCCGTAGATATTTCGAATTTGTAGGCAAGTTCGATGACCTGCTCCAGGGATGGGTCCTCTAACTTGAGGGCGTCATGCTGGAGTGCGGCATCTGGTGCAGCCTGTATGATGTGATCACGCACCATGTCGTCGGCGTAGGATTCGTGGGAACAACGAGTTTGAAACTTACATTTTCTGCTAAGGCCTTGGAGTTCGGCCGCCCACTGGCGATACGTCTGATCGGGCTTCTTCCGGCATTGATAGAATTCGACGCGGGCCGCGACGACATGGTACCGGCGTCTGTAGTATGCATTCAGTGTCGTACAGATGGTCGTGAAGGTGAGGGTGTCGGGGTCTTGTGGCTGAAGTTTGGTGAGCAAGACATACATCTTTGATTGGTTCCAGGAAAGGAAATATGCAAGCTGGTCTTCTTCTTTGGATATGTGATGAATTGCGAAGTGTTGTTTTATGCGCTTCTCGTAGGTCTCCCATTCTTCGACGTCGTCGTTGAATGCTGGGAACGGAGGCGGGGCCGTGGGTTGGCGGAGATTCCTGACTTCCGCAATCAGTTGTCTCTGAGATTCGAAGAACTGATGTAGAAGTCCTTGGAGGAACTGTTGCCATTCCGTAGGTGCTGCTGGCGTAGCCATGATGGTCGAGAGTTCTTATCCCAACCTTGTCGCCACTGAAGTGAACTACACTTAATGGTTCCTTGAGGTTTATTACTATGTACACAAAACACTGGTAAACAATAACAAATGTGGTACAGTTAGCGGATGACCGTCGAGAAATTTAGCCTGGTCCTGATCCGGGGTAGAGAGAGACGGCTTCTACTTCTCGCGAACTTCCGGTGGTCTTCTGTAGTTGAAGCTGGTTCCGCGGTCAGGCCGGAACTGGCGGTGGAGCGGCCGGCTACGCTTATATAGGCGGCCTGGCGCAGGAATTCCGTTGTGTGGTAGTACGGCGACCTCTGTAAGAAATAGTCCCACTTAGCTTCTAGATGATTCTATTTGTTTTCCTGGTTTGTTTTGATGCCTCTGCGCCTGTTTGGAGTCGTATATGTATCCCGGCGTGCAGGCGCGTTGTGTGTGAGGTCTGTCGGGCAGGGGCCTTTACTGGCAGACTGAACACCTGTCATCGTACAACCATGCCAACAGTGATGTCAGGGCGCCTACCAACGGGGTAGTGTTTGCTGGGTAGTCCCACATCCACACTCGCTGTGTACAGACGGTGCAAGTTTAACTGCTGTCAGGCATCGTGGGACCTCTGTGGGGTTGTTACGAGGTGCTGTGAGCCCAGGCTTAGTATTGATGGACGATAATGCTCTGTCTTATAGAGCACGGGTGGCTGATGTTTTCTTGAAGACGGAAGATATCTCACTCATGCTGTGGCCTGCTCGCTCTCCCTATTTGAATCCCATTGAGCATGTCTGCGAAGCACTAGGGAGGCGAGTTGTAACACGACAGCACCCACCAACCACTCTCCAAGACTTGCGAGCAGCTCTGCAGGAAAAATGGGCGTTATTGCCTCTACATGAGATTCATGTCAGGTCTAAAGTATCGAGATAGAAAAATACTCTATAAACTATATAAGAATCAGGTGGCTATAACAAAAGTAGAGAATCACGAGAGACATGCATCAGTTAAAAAGGGTGTGAGACAAGGTTGTAGTCTATCCCCATTAATATTCAACTTCTATGTAGAAGAAGCAAGTCAAAGAAAAATTTCCATGTGGCATAAGTTTTAAAGGAGAAGAAATCAGTATGCTACGATTTGCTGATGGCATTGTCTTGTTAGCAGAAAGGGCTGAGGCATGAACAAAATACTGAAGGAAGATTTTGGACTGAATATAAATCAAAGCAAGACAAAAGTGATCAAATGTAGCAGAAGTGATACTAATACTAGTGGATTAAATATAAAGATAGAATCGGATGCAATAGGAGAAGTAAGAGCATTCTATTACTTGGGAAGTAAAATTACAACCGATAGCCGAAGCAGGAATGATGTTAAAAGCAGAATAGCACTAGCAAAAAGAGCCTTCATGAAAATGAGAAACCCTAGTTGATCTAGGAATTAGAAAGAAGTTTTTAAAACTCTTTGTGTGAAGCACAGCACTTTATGGTAGCGGAACATGGACTTTAGGAATACCGGAAATAAAGAAAATTGAAGCATTTGAAATGTGGTGCTACAGAAGAATGCTGAAAATTAAGTGGACTGACAAAGTAAGAAATGAACGAGTTTTGGAAATTATGGGTGAGAAAAGAAGTTTTTTGAAGAAGCTTACAGGTTAGTAGGTCATATTTTGAGACATGCGGGATTGGTTAATTTGTTAGTGGTGGGAACAGTCGAAGGTAAGAATTGAAGAGGAAGACAGAGATTAGAATATAAGCAGATACTTGAGGACGTGGGCTGTAAGGGGTATGTAGAAATGAAGAGGTTAGCATAGGATAGGAAGGGATGGAGGATTGCATGAAACCAGTCGAAATACTGACGACAGGCCTGTATTGTCGCCAGAGAGGGTCACCCCCAATACTGAGCGCATTAACCAGTTGTCGGAATGTCTGTGCAAATCCGTTAAGTCTGAAAAAACGAAGAACCCATTTGTTTACCGTTATGTTGTAATTGTTTACGTTCTGTATTTTTGACATTGTTTCTAATTTACAATCACCTGTTTACACAATTTTGTGGCAAAATAAACGCAACCTTCCAAAATTTTGGTTAGTGCTTTAATTTTTGACACCAGTGTATATATGTGTGTGCGTGTGTGTGTGTTTTTCTCTCTGTGTTTCATGAATGATCCATGAAAACGTGAGAGTTTAAGGAAGTATAGTATTTGTAAACTTTTGACCTTACATGATTTTTGTACCAGTATTTGTTACCAGAAAATCAAATTAAATTTGCTTGAATTATGTTGTCGTCCCTTATGACCAGTTAAATGATTTCAATATTCCGGATAGAGAGAGAAAAAAACGAAAATTACAAAATTCGATCGCCACCTTGTAGGATGTGCTGAAGAACAGTATCCCATTCTCGATCCTATGCGATACAAGTAGGAGGCTGGTCTGGGAATATTATGACATGCTACATGTAGTCCAGCACCGCACTGACTTTCTTACGAGAGAACTACGTAGGTTGTACTGGTGGACTATCAATAGACCACTCACAGTGGACACGACAGCGGCAGCGAGAATAGGGCGAGTCAACAAATTTTGCCATTGTTATAGCAGATACTGGCAACATTAGAGAAACGAAACGAATCCAAACAATTCAGCAATTAAACCCTTAAAAAGTTTCACAACGCAGGATTACTGCAGTCAGCAGGTTCACTTCTGTAGCCATGGTTTTAATTTTTGTTGGTAACGCAGAAACAATTAAGTGTTTATTAGGAGCCTAGAATAACGTTTTATTTTTTGTTTTCTTGCTTTCCTGTCAGTGTTTACAATTTTTAGATAATAATTTTAAAAATGGAGACTTTTAACCCTCGAAAATTTTATAAACTTTTTATTTTTCCTTGTGAGAACAATTTGCCATTTTTTAAACGAAAGTATTTTTTTCTGTATTAAACATCAAACTTTTCAGTTTGGAAAATGCCACCATAGCGTGCACACCATCACAGTTAAATTAAATTAAACTTATTTATCTTAAAGAAAAACTAATTTGGAAAAAGAGTTGGCTAGCGGAGTATGGGTGACATGTCATGTAATCTCAACAGGCAATTACAGAAATAATTGATAAACTAGAATCGAGCATGTTCTGATATCTTGATTTTAGCAAACTTTTCAATCGTTCTGTATGGATTAATTGCTAACAAGCTAGTAATTTATAAATCACATCCGAAGTTGGTAAAAAAAAAAACTTGCGAACTAAGAATAGACTAACAAACATAAGTCCCAAAAATAATTTTGCATAGGCAATTTAACAATCATTTTAACGAAACATTTTGGTGGTCCGTTTCATTTAAGAATATTGGTGTAATGATTCCATTAAGACGAAAAATCTTATGTAACTACGGATGGATATTTTTTTTTACTCTCGAGATTTATGTCGTGTCGATGTCGAAGTAATTATCGACGAATTATCCTCGTCGCAGGTAGTAAGTGACGCCACCGAGGGTGGTGGGTGATCGGTTAACGCTCTGGCCTCGCATTCGGGAGGACGCAAGATCGAATTCCCGTCCGGGCATTTCCAAGGTTTCGTCAAATCGCTCCACACGAATGCCAGGATGCTTCCTTCAAAAGTCCATGACCGAATTTCTTCCCGTTCCTTGTCCTAAGTACCATCCCGCCTCTAATCACCAATGATCTCGACGTCGAAGAAGCCATAAGTAAAAAAAAAAAAAAAAAAAAAAAAAAAAAAGTGTCGCCATTTGCGAACCACGTTAGCTTATAACAATATGTTCTGTGTCATTGTGTTGAGTAACAACTAGTTGATAAACTAGCGTTGCCGTCTCCATCTGGTATACATAGATAACTTTCCTTTGGCTTGTATCTGTAGCTGTTGGCTTCTCGCGCGGCTGTCCTGGGCCACTGCTAATTGTGGCGTGTTTGGCTATTAATCACGCCACCGTGTTTACTTGTGGTCCCTCGGGGTAACGAGCCATTGACCCGGCAGTATAATTACAAGAGCACGTGACTTTGTCTGCACCGCAGCCTGTCGCTGAACAAGAATAACCACACTGTTCCACCACACAGGGTTTGACACTTGCTTAACTGATAACGTGACTGAATTTCCCTGCATCCCGTGTAGATGGTTTATTATGCGTCGGGAACAAATAACTAACACTTAATACCGACGAACAATTAAAAATCGTCCATTTAGAAGTCGTCGTGCTGTAAAGCCAATATGGCGAGGTCACAACCCATCTCTTTGTAAATAGAAACAAAGACAAAATAAAAACGTCTCACCTGCTCATCTGTCCCGTCTTGGGACAGGAACTGGTTAGAGCATTTTTTTTTTACTTATGGCTTTACGCCGCGTCGACGTCGATGTCATTAGAGGCGGGATGGGACTGGGGACAAGGAATGGGAAGGAATTTGGCAATGGCTCTTTTGAAGGAAACATCCCTGCATTCACCTGGAGTGATTTTGGGGAAACCATGGAAAACCCAAATCTGGATGCTCGGACGGGGATTCGAACCATCGTCCTTCCGAATGCGAGGCCAGCCGTTCACTCACCACGCTGGGTCCTTATTGCAGAACTGATCTGAAGTATTCAGATAGTAATCATATGCTGAAAAAAAAAAATATAACGGAATTAACACAGCTGTTCTGTTACGAATCTGTGCCAGACATTCTAATACCAGCATCCTCTCCTTGTCTTTGTATTGAATGTTTTCGTATTTGTACATTTTAATTACTGCTTTTCAGATGAAATAGTGCTGTGTAAGAGGATTACACAAAGATAGCATCGCCAACAGTGAACATGCAACTGAAGAGACCAACGTGAAATCATGATAAACTCCAAACATACGATATTACGTTCACTGGTAGGAAAAGAAAGGTTTTACATGATTATAACATTGAGGAAGAATTGCTGCTAGAAAACATACAATGTGAATATCTGGACTATCATTTCATAATAATATTAACTGCAGAGCACGCGTTTGCGAGGATGGATTTCAACTCTCTCATCTACTGCAGAGGGAAATCAGAGAAGTAAGCGAACTGATACCTTTGTCACATACTAGAGCACGATATGGAATTTGCAACACTGGTATCAAATTAAATGTGTGCCAAAGAGAGAAGTTATATTTGTCTATAGAAATCACCGTGGAACATACTCGGTAACTGATATGATAAAGAATCTCTGTTGGGAATCATTGGGAGGAATGGCGCACTAGGTAGGTTTCAGCTGTACGTTCGGGATAGTGCCCAGATGTATATTGGATGTAAATTGATACGAGCTGTGGATTGGGAGAAAGGACAGTGAGTGTAGTTCAGTACTTTAACATAAGGGAGTCGGACAGATTTCATTTGTGGCAAGGGAGTTGGGTACTGGAAGCACCTGTAGTTACCCACAATGAAACAATTTAAATTTAGAATGTTATTGAATAAAAATCTGTCTTCTAACAACTATTTTTATTATTAACTTTCAGACGCGTTTCGCCCTTCTGGAATGGGAAATCGTCAGTGCTATAAATAACAAAGCAATAAACAACAGTAATAGGTTGGTACAACTGTACATACAAAACAAACACATCGCTGTAGACACTATAACTAGTTTGGTGTGGTTAAAAGTGCAATTTAACAGCAAATTATATAAATAGAGTGAAGTGATCAATATTAAAGGAAATAATGCTATGCTGTGCGAAGAAACAACGGTCCAGAAAAGGGCGGAAGGTGCTGTTCAGGACTAACATGTGCTAGCAGCGACAATTTTAAGTAAGTAGAGTTTATGTACATAAAGCTTGTAACCATAAAGATAATTTAGTATTAAGAAGTGAATAGATGTTTGAACTATGATACTATGAAAATAATATATAGAAAAATTATAGCAGACTGAACCTACAGACGTTACAATACTACAATATGAATAATGTACTTAATCGCATCGCATAGACAAATATGATCATAATATTATGCTATTTATAGCAACTGACGATGCCCCACTCCACAAGGGCGAAACGCGTCTGAAAGTTAATAATAAAAACAGTTGTTAGAAGATGGATTTTTACTCAAAAACATTTATGCAACAACTGCGGAACATGGCCAGCAACAAAGTTACTGTAAATTTATAATTGTCACAAACGATAATTAGCCGTACGGGCATATTGCCGCCGAAACAAAAGGTTTTTTGAAATTATATATTTCTTTTTTTTAACTAATGTCTTTACGGTTTGAAGTGATTAGAGCAGAGAGAGCATTGCGAAGAGTAACGGTAAGGGATTAAGCAATGGAGATTTTAACAATATTCCATCAGGATAATTACTGAAAGTTGGTCTGTAGTCCTCTCCTCTTGTTCATGTATGCTATTCTACTGCTTTAAGATCTATAAGTCGTTCTTTCTAACAGTCGTTACCTTGAACCTCCATTGCATGTGTCTTTCCTTGCAATCTATCCTCTTCATTCTCCTTTACCATGTCTATTTGGACGTTTCTGACTCTTCCTATTGGGTCCTAATCCTGTTCTTGACTCATCCTATCCATTAAGGTTAACCGTATTATGCACTGAAGGAATTACTGTCGCTTGCATATATCTTATTACGTTACTATCATCCCATTTCTTCACTGTTGATTGCCAGTAATTAATGCAAATAACTAGCATTTGTCTGCAGATTTGCCCGCGCAGACTAATGTGTTCGAAAATAATTTTTCCATTACCAGAGACGGACAAATTTTAATAAATTGAATATTAATAAAGGGACTGTCACTTGACAATGGTAGAGTTTGTGACCGCCGAAACTTCGTGTTTAGTGATGGACTAACTCGGTTGGTTATGAGAGAAAATTTTATTTATTTGCAATGCCGAGAAAACCGCCAGTCTTATATAAATACGTGAATTACTACTTAAGTTCTCCAGTCTCACATTTCGTAAAAGTTTGAAGAGCGATTCATAACTCGCAGGCGCCAATAGAAAAATCGCAAATCTTTCTTTAACAACAAAAACAACCAATAGTGGCTCAGAATATTATTTACGTTGGCTAGATTAGATCTTTTTCGAGATGGTATAATGAAACACTTTCTTACTGCAAATAATACACAATCAGTGGAAAAAAACGCAATATGTTTTATGAAGCGTACAATTTCATGAAGTCTTCTCCGAAAATTGTCTATAATAAACTAATATTAATGTTTGACAGTCACTGTGCCGTTTCTAAACCTAATATTAATACTAGAATCTGGTTGAACAGATTTGCAGCCAAATTTCAATCTTCTGAAGTTTTTATCTTGGTCTTTGATGATGTGGACAATCTCTGGTCGGGTTTGTACTATCAGTCTTTCACACATATCTGCTCAAGTCATGAATTGCTTATCATTTCTTTCTCCGTCACCCGATCCAGTAGTTTCGAGGATTCATACTTGACGGATTGAAACCCAGACACTATTTATACCAGCAGCGAAAGCCACCGACTGCAACTGTCCGTTACTGCTAGCTGAAAAAAAGCTTCACATTTATTCTTAATATAAAAAATTCTTAAAATATTATAAATTCTCTCAGCACTCATCACACGGGGCATTAGGCGCCACGGTGCTCAACCTTTCGTTGGTTGCTCTGTATAAACTTAAAGGATTTTAAGCTTTAAAAGCATGTTCAGTCGAAGTATTTATTCTCATGCTCATGGAGGCAGGTAACTTAATTCCTGTAGACGCAACAGGTTCCCAGGTTAGCAGAGGTACCTACCGTGAGAAACCAGTCTCCCACCCTACCAGCATAAAAGTACTCACTAAGGCTTAATGAACCAATTATGGGCCAGCACGTGATCCCCCCACTCCAGGCTTACAGCCCGCTTGCACACTCCGAGACTGACACTCAAGAACTTCCTTCTTCGACGCCATGATTGCGCGGATCTCAAGACTTCATTTAGAATGCACAGGTACGGGCTAGATCATTTACCATCCCTCTGCTGGCTTATGAAAGATACTCCAATTGATTAGATTTTTATTAGTAATGTTATTGATTTTCATCAGAGCTACTTTCCATGCATTATTTCCATGTATTTCATGTACATCAAGTCAGTTATTTTATTAAATTCGCTTAATCTTTCCACTACTATTTCAATTGCTATCTCTGAATCCCTGCTCATTACTAGTCAGTAATATCTTTGGTCATATGATCACATATCTCTGGTAAAACTATCTAGCGAGTGATTGATCCGAGAGGAACTCAAGGTTTTGTGGCATTCAACCGCTACATCCCGACTTGCTGATTTACCCAGTATACACTTGCCGTGTCCGCAGGTACGTCAACCCCTCGTCGATGGTGTCCCGCTGCGGCCGCGGCCCGGGGGCAGCAGCGGCCGCTGCGGCGGTGACGGCGGCTGCGGCGACGACGGCGGCGGGCGGCGGTGGAGGCGGCGTGGGGGCGGCTAATGGCAGCGGTGGCGGCGCAACGATCAGGACGCGCAGGGGCAAGGAAGACCAGCGCATGAGGCGCACCAACATTCTGCTCTACTCCATCGCGCTCATCTTCTGCATCAGCTGGATGCCGCTCAACATATTCAATCTGGTCGTGAGTAACAGCGTCACCCGACTTCTCACAACAGCCAATAGCTCTTTGTCTGTTGCAGCATAATTTATTTCACCCTTTCTATACCACTGATACAGATTGAAAATTCCCTCGTACATCCCCTAATCACTCTCTCCAACAAGTGCAGAATTTTGAAGCCTTTTCCTTTTTTTACCAATCAAAGTGATAACTGATAATAGGCTTGTCCTGCGATGCACACTTTACATTATGTAGATCGGCCGTAAATTTTAAATACGTTCATACACAACCATGGTCTTTCTCCCTATATTAACATTTTTTTTTTTAACTGCTTTACGTCTCTCAACAGCTCTATATT
Source organism: Vandiemenella viatica (assembly GCA_031002005.1). Classification (NCBI taxonomy): domain Eukaryota; kingdom Metazoa; phylum Arthropoda; class Insecta; order Orthoptera; family Morabidae; genus Vandiemenella; species Vandiemenella viatica. The sequence goes on from CM061914.1 coordinate 5,010,244, forward strand.
AACAAACATCAAAACTTTGCTATTCAACGATATTGATAAACAAATTAACTTTTCTTTTAATTTTATTTAATTATTTGTCATTACAACATGAAATATCAGTCTCCACATTGCTGTATATCCTTAAGGTCTAATAGTTTTCACATTGGAGCCATACTACTGTTTTCGCTTACAGTACCCCATGTGCTGTCTCAAACAGTGATCTCTCTTTCACACACAAAGAAGCACAATGTCGTGTGTTCCCAACAGATACAAATAAGAGAAGAAGTTTGATTATATTTGGCCAAATATGACTTCTTCTTGGCTATTGGACTTACATCTTAAAAGGCGTTGCTCGCACTAACAATTGACCTGCAATTTCATATTCACCTTTCGTTCTGGTACGGAATGACAGCATTTTCCATTTTGAAAGCCTATATCCAATCCATAAGAGCAATTTTATTAGCTTTACTTGTCAATCCATGTTATATGCATCTTTTTCTCGAATAGATGAGATAGAATCAATAAAAAAAATAAACTAATTACAATGGTCGCAGTTGGACATACCGATAGTGAAAACACTGTACAACAATAAAAAAAAACATTAGATAGGAAATTATATATGTTAGTTATGCAGAGATACTCGCCGAATACGGAATCTCACCAACACTATTTATTAATAAAGGCATTTTTTTCGTACCTGCTATGTTCCTCTTCTGGACGTTCTATTGCTATTGGTCAGAACAGGAAATAAGTTTGTAACCATATAGACGTAATAGCAACAGTGTTACACTATTTAACAGTAGCACACTGAAAATAAGCACTGATGGGCTTTTAGAAGAAACTGCACGCACTACTTCAAATACGGTATTAGTTAAACCACTTTTGCATGTCAGATACCAAAGTAGTTTCACTGCAAAGATGTAGTGTAAATATTCGTAACAGAATGATAAAACTACGAAAACAAAGAGATGGCAACAACTGAGAATCTTTTGGAATAACAATTTAGTATAAAATTCAATTTATAAAGATATAATAACTATTTCTGTTGGGTCTGTAGTACGGAAAATCATAGTTAGTAAAACAGGATACCAAAATTATATCAATTGATGTTTTGGATGTTTATTTTTTTTTTCCCTAACGTCTTTGTGCTTGTTACCGCTTTCAATTTGCCACCTATGTTTGTATTTTGTGTGTTTCCTTTAAGTCTTTTACAACATTACATCATTCTGTTTCTCCACGAAATTATTTCCTGCCTTCCTTTCATTCGTTTCCAAATGCTCTCTTCTTAGATAATTGTCTTCCTTTTTCCAACTTCCGAAAATTGAGACAGAGGCGTGGATTCTAGGGCTACGGCGCGGCGGTCCTTCCGCGCTCGCTTTTAGACAGAGGAAAAAGACACGCGAGAGTAATTAGGAGGAAGCTGTAATTAATGTAGCTCGGATTTCTTTTTCTGTCTTAATGACTTGACTGCGATGTCATTACCGAGCGAAACAATTGTGCCGTCTGCTATGAACAGCATGTCCGTGTGTGAGTCTCGTAGTGCAGGTGATACCAACCTGACTTGTACTGGCGAACGCAGTAAAACACGTATCAAGGCCCAGCTGAAAGACTTATGTCATGACACATATTCAAATCACTCTGTCAGTGAAAAACAAATACAGTTGTCAGTCATTTAAATTGTCAAGGCAATAAGAAAAAGCACCTAAAACACTTGTCGCCATTCACCTGGAACAAATCAAAAAGTATTCCAGCGGTAAATTTCAGAAACAAGGTATCCGACCCCAAAAATGTTGGTAAATGGGCAATCTGTACCCAACCCATGCATGATAAAAAGTCACCAGGTGTCGTGGATCCTTCCCTAAGTGGTTAATACAATACACTCAAATGCCACAGCTGCCGACACAGCACTCAGATATACTTCAATAGTGGTCAGCTTACTAGGAACTATAAAACTAATAATTGCTCAGACCATACTTCCGGTCACTTCATTCATTATACGAGTTTCGTTCAGCAGTTATCTACATTTTTTTGAAATTTTTTTTTAACTGTTTAGTCTCTTAATAGCGAGGTCTTTACAGACGGGAAAGGATGGGGGGCAAGGAATGGGAAGGAATTCGGCCATGGCCTTTTGAAGGAAGCATCCCGGCACTTGCCTGGAGTGATTTGGGAAACCATGGAATACCCAAATCTGGATACCCGGACGGGGATTCGAACCGGCGTCCTCACGAATGCGAGGCCAGAACGCTAACCGTTACAACACCACTCTCGGTTCTTGGAAATGATATCAAATGTGTTACAGTTGTATTCACAGCGGTCAAGAGCTAAATGAAGTATGACTTTCCAAAAATAAAAACCAAGAAACAGTAACAAATTTTACCCATGTTTTGTTTGCTGTTTTACCACCGTAAATAATTTTATAAATAAACCTACATTTTATCGATGTTTATAATGTAGGCTCCATAGATTTTTTACGCGTCGTCGCCGTCGAGGTCATGAGAGGCAGGATGGCACTGGGAACAAGGAACGGGAAGGAAATCGGTAACTGCCCTTTTGAAGGAAGCATCCCGGCAATGGCCTGGAATGATATGCGAAACCGTGGAAAATTCAAATCTGGATGCCCGGACGGGGATTCGAACCGGCGTCCTCCCGAATCCGAGGCCAGAGCGTTAACCGCTCACCCACCATGCTCGGTGAATGCGAAGTTATTAACGCAATCTAGTAATTCATTGGTTATGCTATCTGACTTGAGATCAAAATGCCCACGGTCCTATTACCCATGTCGGCTGGGATTTTCAAAGGCCCGGTAACGCAACCGTCACCTCTGGCACAGCTTGCTGTGTAATAATAAGAGCGCCATAGTGCTTCCGTAGCTGGGATTCCACCTTAAACTGTAGGTCCCTATACTTGGTAGGACTACAGAGTTAGCTTACACGGCTACGATAGCGGCGGACTGTGCATATGACAAGAAACCCTGTCATTCCGACCACATCAGATTACTGTATTTTATGTGCAGATATTTTTTAATTAATTCGTACAAGAGTCACGTAAGTTTTATGCAAAAGCTTAGTTTTTATAGCATGCAGCGCTGGTAGATTGGAAATAAGAAAACCAACTTCTCTTCTGTATTCACTACTAATGGAGATTCAAATCATCCGTACACTAAAGAAAGTTGACAACAATTTTTTTTTTTTGTTATAACTTTACGCCTCGTTGACGTCATGGTCATTAGAGGCGGGAAGGGATAGAGGGGCAATGAACGGGAAGGAATTCTGCCATTGCCTTTTCAAGTGTGAATGACCGGACCAGGATTGAAACGGCTCAAGCGCCACGACTGGCGACAACAGCTGGTACACGTTCTGAGTTATTGTACGCAGAACTGCCACTGAATAATAAGTCTCTAACATGAATCCTCTAGCTCTACCCACACCACCCTATTTGTTAGCGTCCAAAGAAGAAAAATCTTCAGATCGTAATCCTACTATTTCTTAGTGCCTAATACTAGGCCTCCAGAAATGACTGCGTGACTATTGACCAATCAGATTCAAAGGCCAGCCTCCACGGGATAACAGTCTGCTCAGACACAGATAGCGCAACAATCTAGATGGCTGAACCCAGTAAACATTCTCTCAGCATAGAGTAAACAGCCGTACGAAAGAAAGACCCTATACGCTGAGTACCATAGGACACACTCAGCCAAGCCGTCGCCAGCTCTGGCACGCCTGACTGATCTAACTAAGCAGAGGACTCGCCTAAGTAGCTTACGCCCTCCTCACTATCAAAAAGGTTACGATTATTCTGTTCACAAGATTTAAAGTTTAGCTATGGGCCCTCCTCACTGGCCTGGATTATCAATCACATTCATCTAGGAAACAGGAAGAATCAGTGGCAACTGGAAATTAAGTCACCAACTGATAAAACCAAATGAAATGTAATGTACTAGCTTTACCCCACATGCGTTGCAAATACCAATTTTTATTTTTTTACTGGGTAAGCATATAGAAAACAGACACATTAAAATATACAAAATAATTGACAGACAATGATTTTTGTCCATTAAGTTAAAATTGAAAAACTTTATTCTGGTTCTTCGAGTTATACAATATTTTCGGTCTTCCGTCTTCTGACAGGTGGATATGAACGTTCAAAATCGGTAGAAACTGTAGCTTTGTATAAAAAAAAAATTGACAAAAATTAATGGGGTGGAAAGACGGAGAGTGGTTGGGTTTCTGAAAACCAACTTTAGACAGTATTTATCTGTTTGTTTTAAAGTATACGCGTGAAAAGGACCATCGAAATCGATTAAATCTGTGTGTTTGTGTAAATAACGTTTAGAAAAATAAGAGGGTGGAAATGGAGGGAGGGATAGGGTTTCTGAAAACCAAATGTAGATACTGTTTTTCTGTTGTCTTTAAAGAATACGGGTACCTAGTTCCGTGGATATTGGATGAAAACTGTGGGTATGCTTAAAGAACATTGACAAAAATTGAGGGGATGGAAAGGGGGAGAGGAATTTAGTTTTCTCAAACCAAATGTAGACAGTATTTTTCTGTTTGATTTAATAATAATATTTAATTAAATTGCAATGGAGCGCACGCTCCGGTGGCAATTTCCCTACGCACCCATCTTCCCATTTTCCTGCACCCACCTACATTTGCCATCTACAAATTTTAACTTTAAACTCTTTCAATGTTTTTGGTAAATTATTCATCACTTCTTTTGGTAACTTCTTTTAATCCCTCACACCCTTACCTAAAAAAGAGAATCTTCCCACACCCTTGTGCCTGATATCAAATGCCAGCTTGCGGTCATGGTTATCTTTTCCCTTCCATGCATTACTTTTAATTATTTCACGAATATACGCCTTGTACACTCCCATGACCATCTTCAGCATCCTCCTGTCTTGCAATGAATCCCATTCCAGCTTCTTTATCATATCTGATACTGATTGCATTCTGAGATAATTTCTAGCAGCCCTTTTTTGCACTCTGTCCAACTCATGTATTTGATACTCTAAATGTGGGTCCCATACTACACTACCATATGCAAGCAATGGTCTGACCAAAGTTTAGTAATCCAATTCCTTCACTTCTCTCGTACATCCCCTCATTACCTTCTCCAAAAAGTGCAGAAATTTGAAACCTTTTCCTACCACCTGTCCAATGTGTCCTGCCCAGTTTAGCTTGTTATCAAATGTAATGCCAAGATGTTTCAAGTCTTCAACAAGTAATTCTTTCCCCACGTTATAATCACAATCAACCTATAGTTTTTTATCTGTGTACCTAATAAGCTGACTTTCTTTGCATTTATCTTCATCTCATGTTTACCAACCCAACTAGATACCCTGTCCAGATCACCCTGTAGCGGTCTACTATTTTGATCCTTTTGTGTAGCATTATGTCATCTGCAAACAATCTAATTTCTGATAGCAAAACCATAAAGTATACGTGTGTAAAGGACCATTGAAATCAGATAAAATTTGTGGGTATGTGTAAAATTATGGGGAACTGGACGTGAACAGACTGCATTTTCACGCGTAGTATAAATGCACATTACTCATGATCTATAATGCGGATGAAGTTGCGATTTTGTACCAACACTGAATGACATTAACTAAACTTCTGTATAGAAATTTATTTAATTATCTGTTATAGTTTAAAAATTACAACATCTTATGTAGTAGATTGTTTTATAACACACATTCCCATTCTGGTACCATTTACTAGTGCATCATCAGTCTATTAGCGTTCAAACTGTGTCAGATTACAGTCAAAATTCCTAGGAACTCATTATGCCTCTCCTTTTTTAGTTTGGAATACGTCAGGAGAAATAGAAAAAGAACTTATCAAACCACTAAATTATTTTTTTTTAAATTTCCACTAAAATTATATGCATGATGACAAAAACAAAAAATTTCTGCAATGTATTAGGCATAACACAAACAGACTGTCCCATTCCTCACTTGGGAGAAATTTGGTAAACATAGCTCAAACAATTGTGAAGATATATGTACCTAATGTTCTGAAAATGTAGTTTTGAGAAAATGGCAGCAACAGTGAGCTGAAAGAAGGCTAGGCTAGTGTGCAGACTTTTCTTCAAAGAGCATTTAGGATCAAACTAACAATTTAAAAGTTGATAAACCATATATTTTTGGAAACAAGAGAAATTTTTCTATCAGATAGAGGCAAAAAAATAATTTTTTTTTTAGTCATTTTCACGTCCAGGTCCCCTTAAGTGTTGTATAAGAGGGAGGAATTTTTATTTTTTGTCACAGACATTCGCACGCGTGCACACCTGAACTCACCAAAGTTTTGTCGTAATCGGACGGATGGTATAGGAACGCATAGAAGAGGAAGTTACAAACATTCATTTACGTATGTAAGATGTGGTGGAACACTTGTGTGCAGGTGGACGTGTGGAACCCGTTCAGCGGGTCGCAGGCGATGCTGGTGACGTACGCCGTGTGCCACATGATGGGCATGTCCTCGGCGTGCTCCAACCCGCTGCTCTATGGCTGGCTCAACGACAACTTCCGCAAGGAGTTCGTCGAGATCGCGGCGGCCGCCTGCCCCTGCCTGCCCGCCGCGCAGGTGGCTGTCAGGGAGAGGGTCGGGTCACTGCGGTCCAGCCTCGCCTCCAGGAGCCGCCGGGGGCTGGCCAGGGGCGGCGTGGCCCCCGGGGGCGGTGGGCTCGCCGGCTCCCACCGCAGCAGGGCCCACGACAAGCTGCGCCCAGAAGACAGTGAGTGCGGCACCACTATGTCTACATCTACTACATCTATACTCTGCGGATCAGAGGGTGCTAAGCACCAATCCTAATTTTGTGCATTCCAATCCCGAACAGAACGAGGAAAGAAGGAATACATAAATGAATCAGTACGGCATCTTATTTCTCGAATCTTATCCCTCCTGTCATTGCGATCTAAATAGGTTGGCGGAAGAAGTGTTTCGTTGCACTCGTAACTTAAAGATTTTCGCATATTCTCCAGCAAATTCAAACTAAAACGACGTCGTCTGTCCGCCAAACAATCCCAGCCCAACCCACGTATCAGCTCTGTGACACTTACATAAGAACTGTAACTAGCGGTCACGAATCGAGCGGCTCTCCTCTGCACCTTCTCCAACGTATCAATCAATCCCTTGCGATACGGATCCCAAATTGCACAACAGTATTCCAAATGCGGACGAACTAGTGTTTTGAACGCAATTTGCTTTGTATGAGCATTACAACTTCTCAAAATACGACCTATCAAACTTAGTTTAGAATTAGCTTTACCTACGACTGAAGTTATGTGCAAGTCGCATTTCATGTTGCTTTGTACTGTTACGCCTAGATACTTCAGGGAATCCCCAGTGTCAACAATTGAATTGTTAACTTTGTACTCCTGAGCAAGCGGGGTCTTTTTATTACTTATGTGCATTGCCTTGCACTTTTTACAGTTAAGTGTAAGCTGGCATTTATGGCACCATTCCGAAATAACATTCAGATCGCGCTGAATTTCTAAGCAATCGTCGAAGCACCTCACTTCCCTATAAATAAGTGCATCATCAGCAAAAAATCGCATCCTGCAATTAACGTTGTCACCGAGATCGTTTATAAAAATTAAGAAAAGAAGTGGTCCTATTACACTTCCTTGAGGAACGCCCGAAGTAACATCTAGTTTAGAAGAGGCTTCCCCGTCAACAACGACATACTGTGACCGACCAGTTACAAAATCGCGTATCCATTCGCAAATCTGATCAGATATACCGTACGCCCGCATCTTCGCTAAAAGTCGGTTGTGTGGTATAGAGTCAAAAGCTTTCTTTTATTTGATCTTGACTTATATTTATTCAAACTTTATCAGACAACTGTGGTCGTACGCAGTCACTATAAATATATTAATAAAAATATCTACGGAAACGAGGATTATGATATATAGGATATATAAGCTGCAGCCTCTATGAGTCCGCATCCCAAAAAAAAAAAAAAAAAATTTGTTTCTTGTAATTTCTCTTTTTGTATCTTGTTTTTTTTTTTTTTTTTTTTGCTGGTTCGTTTATTTATAAATTGAAATACTGACTTTTGCGAAATTTGAAACAGGGAAATAACTCTCAAATTCGCATTCTTTTTCTTCTGTAATTGTTCAGAGCGATCTTAATAAATTGTATCGAATATCTTAATGATTTTCAATTGTTTACATTTTATTTCAACAATTCTATGTTCTTCTAGTATATATAGTAAAATATTCAACAGTTAAATAATAAACTTCAAATGTATATTTTAGAATTTTTTTTTAGAAAATAACTAAAAAGCGATGATGAATTACAAATTATTTGCGGGTCAGGGCGCGCAATACAGGTTCAGTTCGAGGGACTACATATCCTAAGTACGGTCCTTGCCCTCGTAATATGTATTACGCGAGGGCAAGGTAAAGTGTATTTTTTACGAAATGTAAGTCACTATACATTTTATAAAAACACCCCATTCGCTTGGTGTTGAAGCATCAATAACGGATCGCACAGTATGTGTGTGGTGTTATTCGGCTGCAGTGGACGAGGTTAATCGGACGAACTGGTCGGCCGTCAATATGGCGTTACTCGGACGAAATTCAGTTCCAGTGGACGACCGGCCTAACTCCTTTGATATAATGTCCTCTTCACGTTCTCCACTCTCTTTTTACGAAAAGGCGACACAAATTAAATTAAAACTGCCGAATTATGGGACACTGCACAACTAAAAATGTCGACAGCACTGCAGAATTGACACAGAAATTATCGGTACAGGAATCTAAACAGTTTCATTTTTTAATAGATATTGTGGTTACGTTGAAATATGACCTGAACCAAGATAAATAAAATTCAAAAATTTCCTCCGGCGCAGCCATCCCGGAAATGATGGATTTTTTCCGACGGAAGCAATCTATTGTCTCGGATTGCGTCTTATCGATAGAACACGGCTCGTAAACGTATTTTCAGTTTTTGAATTCCTTGCTGAAACGCCAAAATACAGCAAACGGATTGAGCAACTTTTAAAGAGATTGTAACTAACTTTGAAGTGCAGGGAGGCATTTTTCAGGTGTTGGCGGATTTTCAGTAAAACGAGACTGGGGAAGAGATTATATCGAATGAGTTAAATTAGATTTGAACAGGTTAGTATCATATTCTGGTTGGTGGTGTAGGTCGTGCATCACATCTTATTTCACCATAATTGTATTTCCATTCCATAAGTTAGTATATTTAATGCCAGCTCCTTACGTATAGTGTTATAATACAGTGTTATTCAATACAACGCAGCTTCGTTTCTCAGTCCTAGTGCTATAACCATAAGCACTGAATTTCATAATTAGCAATTTTGGTCACATTTCGAAGCAGCATCGTAGCGCAAATTTCTCTAGTAAAAATGTTCAATAAGCTGTCTCAGTATCACTAATCAAATCTTAATTTCCTCCATTGTTTTCTAAGCCATGATTTTTCTTAACTTCAGATGTATCCGCACACAGAATAGTAAAAACTTACGTGGTACCCTGAAACATTACTTTATACACACGTATATAAAAATCAGGCGTACATCAACAACAAACGTGGTAGTAATTTTTTTTATATAGATTGGTAATGTGATCTGAATGGTTTATGACACTAGTGTGACTAAGGGGACGGAAAAATTTTGTTTTGTACGTTAGAGAGTTAGGGATGTAAATAAAGTACCGAAGAAAGTTCTGAACAATTTACCTGAAACACCGAAATAATTTGAATCTAAAATTCGTAGAGAAGGCGAGAATAGGTGGTTACGGGAATTGCACTCAAAGTAGGGTAGTAGTGAAATTGCCTTTGGGGCATATGCTACAATTAAAAATTAAATCAAATGAATATCTATGATGTCAAGCGCATACAGCAAAACAGCACTAAACGCGTTCATACTTTAACGTCAATAAACGAAATATTTTTAACGTTTAAATTCTCAATATTGTAGAGATAATAACATTCCTAATATGGGTTGTAAAAAATACAGCAACCAGTCACACTATGATGGTGTTTATTAAACCATTACCGGTTTCGAGCTATACCTGCTCATCTTCAGATGGTTTGTAAATTTTACATCAACAAATGCAAATACAGGAATGTATGGTTGTCCTACAGTAACAAAAGAAGTTTTTGTAAATGTTTACATCAACAAATGCATGGTTGTCCTACGGTAACAAAAGAAGTATTTGTTGATGTAAACATTTACAAAAACTTCTTTTGTTACTGTAGGACAACCATACATTCCTGTATTTGCATTTGTTGATGTAAAATTTACAAACCATCTGAAGATGAGCAGGTATAGCTCGAAACCGGTAATGGTTTAATAAACACCATCATAGTGTGACTGGTTGCTGTATTTTTTACAACCCATATTTGACATCACAGTCGCGGAAGTTCCACCAATCCATCATGGATAAAATATTATTAATAACATTCCTTACTGCATTACATTTGAAGACAGTAAAAGTGCCAGAATTTACGATGTGGAAAAAGTTGGAATTGGAAGGTAGTCTCAGATGTTATCTCCTTCTGTTAATGCCCGTCTCAACGCTGTGAGCCACAGAGACTTTAATCCTTGAGGCTTCCGAAGCGACTTTTAATTTAATCTTACCTCAGTCTTTATGCGAGCTAATTTGGGGAGTGGTTTCCACTTCACGAGCGCTGTTCCCATCTAGTTTCTTACTTCCAACGGCTTTAAAATAATACAATGTGACTTACCATGAACACCAGCAGGTGGGCTTTCTTAACTGCTTTAGTTCAAAGCATCTGGAAATTAACGTCGCTTCAATGTTGGATCATAGTTAAAAGTATATTGCAGCTAAGATGGTGGACAGAGGTAGGCAGATAAACAAAAATATTCTAATCAAAATATTTCTTCATTGATATCGCATTACAACACTTTTCACTCTCCAAAACTTTTCACCATTTTCCATTCATTTCACTTCGGCAGAGATATTTGACAAGTATATTGATAAGTATCTCGGGGTGGGGTGGGACATTCTACACCAGTGAAAAACTGTTACTGACCTGTTGAAATTTGGATTAACTGCTTCCTTATAATGTCATCTTCACGTTTTGCACTCTCCTTTTCCGGAAAAGTCGCCACGAATTAAATTAAAAATGCCGAAATATCAGATGCTCCGCAACCGCGAAATGTTAGCAGCACTGTAAAAATGACTTAAAAATTATTGGTACAGGGATCATATCAATCTAAATAGGTTCGTTTTGTCATAGTGATCATGGTTAGGTTGTAATTCGGCCTGGACCAAGAGTAAAAAGTTTACGGGAAATGCGTTCTGCGGCAGCCCATGTCGCAAACCAGAGATAAACTGCGCATTTGTTTACAACTGAAGCAATCGATTATCTCTGACTGCTTATATCGATTCCAAGATGGTAAGCCTTATAGTACTGCATTTCGGATAAAATTTTTGTATCTGTTAATTTTATGCGACGTTGTGCAACGGAGTGAAGCTAAAACGGCAAGAAAATATTACAACAAAGAATTAAACCAAGATTATAAGAGATTATCATTGATTTCGCAGCGCCGACAGTAACTAATAGCAGCGCTGCAGTGTCATATTTAGGCATTTTTAATTTAATTCGTGGCGACTTTTCCGGAAAAGGAGAGTGTACAACGTGAAGAGGACATTATAAGGAAGCAGTTAATCCTAATTTCAAAAGGTCAGTACCAGTATTTCGCTGGTGGAGAATATCCCACCCCACCCGTATTTCGTTTAAAAAGGAAATAAAGAGTTCATAGAAGTATCACTTTTAAATTTGTTTATTTTCCTTTAAAACATCGAACTTCAAAAATACTAGGTGCAAACGTAAACACATTCTATAGCGATTATAACATTCAAACAACTGCAACTCACAATACTCTGAAGAACGCTCTGAATAGTGAATACTGTTAATACTACAACTCGTCTCTGCTGATCGCTTATATTGGTTTTACAGAAAATTCCAGAACGATTCAAAGACTTCCGACCAACGTTTATGGAATTCTAACAATAGTTAAACAATTAAAATCACATTAAAAACGATCAGAATTAATACAAAAAATTTACAATCATGATTTAATACACATAAATGACAATAAAAGATATTTACACAAAACATTATCCACATAAACCAATCCAAACTGTCGCAAATTGTCCTCTATACATTGTAGCTCACCTTAATACGTAGAATTACAAACGTTTAACTAATGTTTCTTCCATAGGACTATCGCTGAACATATTTAATACTTTTTTTATTTTATCCATGATAAATGGACTTTTGAAAGTCTGTAACTGTTTAGAAATATAAGGTGAGCAAATAATTATCCTGCAACACAGTTACTTTTAATAAATTGTTTATTTATTAATTTATGGCGTGACGCGTTTCAAGATCTGAATCTCATTTTCAAACGCCGTTTTTATTTTTATTTTTATTTTTACATTCTTGATGTGACGAGTGCCCGTGTAAGTTTCTGCTGGATGATAGTAGGTTTTATTTTGTGTTTCATTTTGTGGAGACTTCTTCAAAAACACGAAACGTGTTTTTGAAGAAGTCTCCACAAAATGAAACACAAAATAACGTGTTTTTGAAGAAGTCTCCACAAAATGAAACACAAAATAAAACCTACTATCATCCAGCAGAAACTTACACGGGCACTCGTCACATCAAGAATGTAAAAATAAAAAATAAAAATAAAAACGGCGTTTGAAAATGAGATTCAGATCTTGAAACGCGTCACGCCATAAATTAATAAATAAACAATTTATTAAAAGTAACTGTGTTGCAGGATAATTATTTGCTCACCTTATATATTTAATACTATTTACATTGTTTCTTTCCGTAAAACAATGTTCATTTAAAAATCTTGAGCATGGCAGCATCAACGGTATTTCTTCAATTGTAAAATGAATCACAGCCAACCTGTTGCAATATTCATTGAATTTATTGTTTACCGGTTTCGACTCGCCATAAGGGAGTCTTCTTCAGAACCTGTTTTTAAGATTTTTAACTTAATATCCTTATATTTAATCACAGCTGCGGTTGCCTTGGCGGGCGTAAATTTCAAAACCTTGAGCATGGCAGCATCAACAGCAACGGTATTTCTTCAATTCTAAACAATAAATTCAATTAATATTGAAACAGGTTGGCTGTGATTCATTTTACAATTGAATTTTCATTTACACAAATTCAATATGAATTGCTAGAAAAATATACAAAACCACATTTTCTGAACTCCCAGCTTACGACAAATAGTTATTAACATACAATTTCATTCAAGGCTGTATCTGAGGGCCATTATAATATCATTCTGCAGTGAAATGTGGAATTTTACTACTTTTCATATTCTGTAATAACTTTGTAAATAGTAACTGTAACAGGTGTGTTCTGGCGCGGTTTGTGTGCGTTAGATGACGTCACAGGGCCACGTGCTCGCCCCGCCCTGTGACATTCGCATGTAGACAGGGGCAGCGGCGCGGTAAACATGAAATCACAGAAAATGGGGGAACTTCCGGTGACGCGTCATTCGGTTGCGTCGTGGAATTGCATTTACGTGCTCCAACACAAACAGGATATTGACTCTCTTTCTGTATGGTACATCTCCAGAGTGCACATCACAATGTCCTGCGACAATTCGCACGGTTAGCTGTGCGAATTAAACACGTCAGCACAATCGCTAAACGCTAGTCGAAGCTGTGGTGCGTTGAGACATCATGGCTACCTGTGCGGAAGAGCCATGATCTGACCAGCTGACGTGAGCTGTAGCAGTATGTGATAAATGAGTTTGGTGTGTATAAGCAATATTTGTTAGATAATGTCTGGAGTGTATAACGAATTATAATGTTCCTGTTCCGCTAAGACTATTCTGCAACCATCAATTGTAATTTTCTAAACGGTTTCACTTAATTCGCATATATTTAATTATTAATCTATTTTAAAATCGAAGGCTTCCCAGGTGTCACAGATTCCTGTTAAATTTCGAAGTTTCTACTGATCTGAGTTGGCTTTCTTCTAGACTGGAACTTAGAGAAATATTTTTCACACGCAGTATAAACACCTTTAGACATCACCACACATATAAACACTCAACTACAGACTGTCTTCCACTCAAATTCTGGCTCCAATTACATCCACATGCAACTCGTAACCACTCAGAAAAAGCACAACCCGAATGGTAAATATTCAGCCATCCACTAGCATGTGTCAACGTACATACTATCACTAACTCACCTCCCAAATCACACAAGCCCTACTAACACACACATACATACATAACACACCCGCAGAAACGCACACGTGCTGTAAAATTAATATCTTTTTATTGTTCCTCATTTATTATTATTAATCATGATTGCCCTTGAGGACAGTGTTTAAACTCAAATTATTCATGATTATTCAGTTTTTGTTTGTATTTGTCTTCTTCCTCTTGTCTTCCCAAAACCTCTTTATACGCTCACTGTGTTCCTGTTTCCTTTGGTCAGTCCATTTTGCTCCTGTTTTCTTCTGTATTTTAAATTTTGTGTTCATAATTTTGTTCTTGAATTGTCCCCTTTCCCTTGTCATTTCCTTGCTGATCCCTGCGTGATTCAAGTCCTCTTCTATTTCTTGGAACCAATTGGTTTTCCTGAGTAAACCATTTACCACATCGAAGATCCTCTTTGTGAGTCTAGTGCTGTTCATTCGCTGTAAATGTCCATAGAATTGTAATCTACGTCTTCTGATCATATCTGTCAGTCGATCTGTATGTTCGTATAGTTCTTTCATTGGTCTTTTCATCCATATACCGTCTTTATATATTGCTCCAAAAAATTTTCTAAGGATTTTGCGTTCAACTTTTTCCGCTTCTGTTATGCCTGAAGCCCCAATCGTGATTGTTTCTGATGCATATAATGCTTCTGGCAATACCACTGTTTTATAATGTCTGAGTTTGGCCTGTCTTGATATATTTCTTTTGTTATAATATGACCATGTGAGTCTATAAGCCTTCTGAAGCTTTTCTGATCTTTCTGAATTTGATAGCTTGTTAGAGCCTCCTACTTGTATGTATTCCCCTAGATATTTGAATTTCTCAACTCTTTCTATGTTTCCAAATTTTTTGTATATTGTTTGTACATTGTTGTTTTGTTTCTCCATGTACTGTGTTTTTTCATACGATATTTGTAGCCCTGTTTTGGCGGCAATTTGATGTACATAGCTGTTCCAATGCATCTTGTGCTTCCTGCCTATTGTTGCTGAGAATTGCCAGGTCATCCGCAAATGCCAGGCATCTGATGATTATTTTGGTATGTCGTGTTCTTCCCAGCTGTATTCCTTTGACCTGCGTTTCCCATTGTTTTATAACTTTGTCCAATACCATGTTGAATAAAATCGATGATAATACATCTCCTTGCCTGACACCCGTGCAAATTTTGAATGATTCTAATGTTTCTCCCATGAATTTCACTTTAGACGTGGTATCCGTGAGTGTTTGTTGTATCAGAGCCCTTGTCTTCTTGTCTATACCGTATTCTTTCATTATGTCAAAGAGCATCTGTCTGTCTATGGAATCATATGCCATCCTGAAATCCACATATGTTATTACGGTATTGTTTGTTTGTCTTATCTTCAGGAGTGTTCTCAGATTCCAAATTTGTTCTATGCATGATCTTCCTTTTCTAAAGCCTGCCTGGTATTCACCTATTTGTGGATCTACCTGAGGTTCTAGCCTGTTCAGTAGGGCTTTGGAGAGGATTTTATAAATGACTTGCAGCAAGGAGATACCTCTGTAATTGTTGGGATCCGTCTTGTCATCCTTTTTATGTAAGGGATGTATTAGTGCACATTTTCATTCTTGTGGAATTTTCTCTGAGGCCCAAATATCTGTGATAATTTTATGAATTTTCTTTGTGAGATTTTCGTCTCCAAGCTTCCAGAACTCGGCAATATTGCCATCTTCTCCTGGTGCTCTCCTCATTTATTTAAACACAAATAATATTTCCTTTCAGCATTCAATCAACGTATTAACAGAATATTTCTAAGCACAATTTGTCCGCTACATTCACATATTTTTTTCATGCGTACTTGCTCCTCTTCTTGTCCCTGCCGAAGATGTTCTTTTAACGCACTCCTCTTTGCTCTTGCATAATAACTATTATCTTTTTCTATTACAAAAAGAAAATAAATTAAACAAACAAAAATGTAAGGGAATATGTTTCCTTATATATCCGCTCGACCTATTATGTCACATAAATTTGTTTCAAATAAATTTTTGGTGATTACTTGTTACCTTAAAATTTAACAATATTGCTTGTAATGTTTCCATTCATTCTCTAAAATTGTCATCCCTCCATTCATTTCAAATCTTTTATGTTTTTCAATAGCAACAATCTAACAACATAAACATTAAAACAATGAACAACAAATCCAAACAAGAGAAGTTAACTTTTCTCTCCTCCACCATCTTGGTTGAAAACTCATTTGATATTCGTAGTATCTCTGATGGTGTACAGCACATCCTTAGATTTACGTCTTTTCGCATTTGTGCCTTCATACTCCAAATTTAGTCGTCTTTTCTTCCTTACTTCCCATTTCATTATTTTTCTTATTTCTTTGCCTATGTCCTTCCTTTTATCACATTCCATCACCTCTTCCTTCCATTCCTCTCCTTCATATGTTGCTTCTGTTGCTTGGTACTCTTTGTTTCTTCTCTTGTTATCATTTCCTTTTCACATATCTCTTCATTTTTCATCATAATTTCGTCTTTGTCTCCTATTATGCATAGGTTTTTTTTCATGTCTTCCTTTTTCTATGTGTCCCTGTATCATCATTCACCAATATCATCTGAAATTTCCTTGCGTGCTCTTCTTCTTCTACGTTTCTAACTGTAGATATAATTTCCATTGTTTCCTCTGGTTCGCTGATTAACCCACTGTAGTCTGTAGTCTTTTGTTACTTTCTGTTCTTCACCACTTTCTGCTGATCTTCATTGTTCTCATCTCTTCCTTCTTCTGTTTCAACTCCTAGCTTTTCCTTACGTGCTATCCTCCATTCTTGTAATGCTTGCTGCTGACTCTGTTCCAATTCTATTAATTTTTGTATCGTTTCTAGTTGGCTTTGTAAAATCAATTCTTGCATGTATCGCTTGGTTCGTCGTTGTTTCATTTCTTGTTGGAATTGTAAAATCATTGCCAGCATCGTTCCGATGGAATTACTCTCTTCTCTGTAAAATTTCTTTTCGGCTCTGCTAACTGTTGGAGACTCGTGAAAAACCTCAGTACTAATCTCACACATAGATCGTTCTTGGCATTCGTACCCCGAATCCGTACGGCTATTTATTTTTCCAGAAACTCTTGTACTTTCACTCATTTCACTCTCCGTTTGGTCAATTACTCGCTCCGCTGTTAATGCTAAAGACTTACCAACCATTATTTTTTTATTTTACAACAAAATTCATCACACTCTGTTAATTAACTTCCCCGAAAAGTTTCAGCACAGAGAACACTAAATGGAATACAGATTTATAATATAAATTCCACAAAGCGAGATGTACCATACGACGCAGTTAAGTCTCAACGCAGTTTCAAAAACCAGGGATCACGATCATCACACATATTATCAAGATATTTCACAAGAGAATAAAATTTAAAAAATAATATTCCTCTTGAGAAGCACGCAATACAGAAGTTTACAATTAGTTTCCTTCTTTTTTAAAACTTTCTTTGCTTTATATGAATCGTGGAATCAATTTACGCAACCACACGGTATTATTATTTGCACTTTGATGCACCAGTTTAATTTAAATCAACAGTGAACTTTTACTGTCTTATCATAATTTACTGTTCCACTTTAAATTTGTTTATATGAGACTACCACTTATTTATTTTTTCGCACTACGTCTCTTGCTTGTGTACTTTATATTAAATTGTTTTTAATCCTACCTTGTTGTTTCGTTTCTGAAGAATTGCAGACTTCTTTCGCAAATCCTCTTCTGTTTACACTGAAACACAAAGCACGCTTATCGATACCTCGAAACAATCGATATCTTATTCATCCGCGATAATCCGCACATCATTGACAGGCGTTGCTTCAGCCATCATTCTTCTTTGATCGGGAGTAAAATCACTTCCTCACAAGGACTCTTTGTTCACCAATATACTACGTGCTTCTTCGATCAAAGCATGATTTTATATCGCCTACTCAATGAAAAAATCGTACATGTTTCTCTTCCACTACAACACTTCATTTCTGCCGGGATTTTAGTCTTTTAACTCCTGTGCTTTAAAACTTATTCTCTTTATCCTACCTTCCGTTTCCTTGGAACATCTTGCAGGCTCTTTAATTACCGAACTAATTACTTAGTTCTGCATTCTCGTCACGTAGTCGCCACATGTAAAATTAATATTTTTTTATTTGTTCCTCATTATTTAAACACAAATAACATTTACTTTCAGCATTCAATCAACATATTAATGAAATATTTCGAAGCACAATTTGTCCGCTACATTCACATCTTTTTTTCCTTCGGACTTGTTCCTTTTCTTGTCCCTGCCAAAGATGTTCTTTTAACACACTCCTCTTTGCTCTTGCACAATAACTATTAACGTATCTTTTTCTTTTACAAAAAGAAATAAATTAAACAAACAAACAATGAAGGGAATATGTTTCACACGCAGTATAAACACCTTTAGAAATTGTAGTGGGTGCCTTAGTGGGCAAACTACTTTACAATTATCTTTCATACCTTTATGATTAATAATTGTGGATTTTTAATTTTAATTTTTATGAAGGAGTGAAAATTTATTAATTTTGCAAGAATCTCGACGTTAGTTGGAATTTAGGAAAAATTTTCACAATATGACATTTATTTTCTTATCACTGGCGATCACAAGTCTGAGCGAATTTACCGTTAACATTAACACAAATTGGCAAAATCACAAAAGCAACGCTCAGAGGTACAATGAGCCGTCATGAGCAAGCAAACAATTTTATATTTACTTTTAAATATATCTCAGAATCAAAATGCAAGAAATAATGACAATTGGAAACAATGAAAAATACAAGTTATGGCGACCTCAGACAAAGGTATCATAATACTGTGACTTTACAGCTACGAAACGAAAATCATGGGCGCCACGAATGAACAATATATCATTCGAAAATAACTAGTTCTGGCAAATTATGCCGCTAGCTCAGGGGTTTTTCAATTACAAAGTTAGAACATGAATCTATCCTCTCAAAGTCGTTTAAGGGTTCTGTTTCACGGAATGCACAATCAGATCGCTTGGTCGCAATAAGTTACCATTGTAGTTCTGCGTCTGATGGCTGCGGTGATTGGAGCGGACCCACGGTATGTGAGACTATCTCACAAGTCGGCTACAGGCATCTCTGGTCTGACAATGCGCGTCATCGCATTACCGGCTGTGTTGCTGTGATAAGCTTGCTCCATCAAGCCGGCAGCCAGAAGTCGTATAGCAGCAGTTGGCGAAAGAAGTCAACTTTCCAAGTCAACCTCAGACTAGACTCGCATAGCATGGACTCGAAGATCGAATTGCCGCTCGTCGCTCTTCTCTCTCGCGAGGAAACTTCTCGCTCCGCCCCTTGTAGTCTCGAAGCACACATATAACAGAAATTCCCAGGATTTCAAGTTATACACTCATTTGGATTGGATCTTCAGGTCGGCACCTAATGTCACGTGATATCCCCGATATGTGATTTGCCCAGCGTATCTAACAGAGGTCGGACATATTCGGCTGCGTTCGGGCACCACTCCGTGTTCGGGCGGCAGGCATTTCCCGTCCGGTGAGTGACCTTGTTGACCGCCCATCCCCAGGGAGCAGAGTGTGTGGTCCGGCAAACCCCAGATCCGCGACGTCCTGTTGCCATGGTTCGGGAAGACCACGATTAGCTTCAAGCCTACATAGCTCAATAATTCTTTAATATTCGCTTTACCAAGATACACTGTATGTTCACCATTTCATTACAGTCCTCACTTGGAATCTTGCGTACTTTATAAAATTACAACATAAATCTATTTAGGTGGTCGCCCAAGATTTATGTAAATTACTCTAACATTATGACATATATAATAACAATACACCTTGTAACGTGGCAACAGCGCGTCATGTTACAAAATGAAATGTAGTCTTCACGGGTTTTCCGCCGCCGTGAAAGCCTTCAATCTCACACCTTTAGAAATCATCATACATATAAACACTCAACTACAGACTGTCTTCCACTCAAATGCTTCAACATTCTGGCTCAAATTATATCCACGTGCAACTCGTAACCACTCAGTAAACGCTCAACCCCGAATGAAAAACATTCAGCCATCCACTAACATGTGTCAGTGTACATACTTTCACTAATTCACCACCCAAATCACACAAGCACTACTAACACACGCATGCATACATCACACACCCGCAGAAACGCACACGTACACACATGCACACACCCACTGGACCATTCAAGTGTAGACATCACACAACACTTGCTAACAGACACACACACACACACACACACACACGCGCGCGCGCGCGCACTGCTCACAGACGTCCTCCAGCAAACGTCAATTAACACTTGAATAGTCACTAACTCATGCGCCAACACAGGCACTAACTGATGCAGGCGGAACCACGCACATACAGACATCACACTAACAGACACTAACTGATGCACACGGAACCTTGCTTATACAGACATCACACTAACAGACACTAATTCCGCACCAACAGGCACACACCAAACAACTCTCTCTCACACACACATATACATACATACACACATACAAACAGACAGAAATACAAACAGAAAAAACGCGTTCATTATACAACACACCTTAACAAACGAACCTGGAAACATTCCACACAACACACAATCATCCATTAATATACTTGAAAAATTATTTCCATCATAACACAATCAAAGACAAATCAATTAACATGCATTAAAACATCACTGCACAGACAAATACAAAACACTGACTCATTCACACAGGCGCACACCTCTAAAATACACATAATCCACACAAAATAGGCTCCAACAACACACAGACATTACAGACTCATCGCACAAATAAAAACACGCCCACTAACACTCATTCAAAAATCGCCACGCAGACACACTGCCACAGATTCTTTCAGACAGACAAACCTCCAACACATAAGACGTCTACTGTACAACATCCTTTTATATAAAATGCGTTGTCTGGAGTGTGCGCACGTCGTCTATAGCTATTGGCTAGAGAACTGTCACGTGCCAGCCGTCGCTCGAGAAACAACAGCCACTATATTAAAATCGTTTCTTCATGTTGCTTTTTGTTTATTTACGACAATTAGGCTAACCAAGAAGTTTTTTGGCAGACGGTAAGAAACAATGAAGATTACTTAAAAATCAGAGAAATGTGCGTAATCGCGCAATGTATCACTCAAATAAGAAACAGTTATCCGATTTCTAAATCATAGTCTCCGTCATTTAAAGTAAAATGCATTTATTTAAATAAAATCCTAGCCAAATACTCAGATAATTTAATCAGAGTAAGGTACTCATTTACGAAAGATATCATTAAAAAAGATTCTTATTCAATTTTCCTTAGAAGCTTTTCCAGAATAAATTCCTACTACCATCATATATAATACCCTTAGTTTTTGATAAACATGTTAGCTATTAAATAAGATTTAAGTTTACATTTTTATATAGATTTAAATCATCAAGGTTATGACTATGTATAAGCGATGTGAAACTCAATATACTAATCGTAATTCCACAACGATATTCTTGCAGCAAAATAACGGCGAGCAGAGATATTAGCAATTATTTACACAGTCTAATACATACGCAACTGCTGTGAAATTAATTGCTATAATACAGGCATTAAGTTTTCTTTTCATAGCATTTTATTCTTAAAAAAATGTGGAAAAATATTTCGGCTGAAAAGATGTGAAACTACGACTACATTTCAGTAGCATGTCGCTAATGAAAGTAACATTTTAGAAATTTAAATTTCTCATGGTCTCTCCTATAACGTAACTGCGTTGCCAGATAAAAAACATTAGTCTGTTGTGGAACTAACTGCATAAACATAAGAAGAAAAGGGATAAATAAATTAATGAGAGGTAACTACGTTACAAAGTTACAATTGGTATATTTGTTTAAATTTACATGTTGCTTTTTGTTTATTTACGACAACTAGAAGCAGAAATTAATGTAAGGAGAAGGGTATTCGATGTTTATGTTATATTATCTGTATCAGTTATAACCTAAGTATTTCTTTGGCACAAGATAAACAATGGAGTTTATTAAAAACTCAGAGAAATTTTACACGAAATGTACGAATAGCAAAATGTATCAATCAAATAAATGACAGTTATCCGTTTTGATATTATACTTTCCGTTATTAAAAGTAAAATGCATTTATTTGAATAATTCTGGACTACTGTGGATCGCGATTCCGCCAGGAATTGGTGACATAACACTGCCGTGGTCAAACGCAAGAAATACTTTCCGAAGTACATTTAACTCTATTATGTCGGTCCAGGCTGTAATGCAACATAATTTCTGCTTGAAAATAATGGTAAAGGCTGTATTACAATTACCGCTTTAAAATAATGTATCTTGCGATTGACTACAGCAGTATTATGACGTCATTACTGAATGCTATTTTGGCGGAATCGCGATCTCCAGAAGATCCGATCGTTATTCGTTTTTCCTTACAAGCTTATCCCAGAATAAATTCCTACTAACACCAAAGGTGATCCCTGTCGTTATTCATATGATGGTAATAGAAGCTATGATTTTCGAATGGAATATTAGTGGAGGTTGTGGTTAAGTTGACCAGAATCACAACTGACACATTTTGTTACAGCATAATTCACTCTGAAATCAGTTTTCAGCATTTAAAATGCTTTCATAAGCGCCATGTTACTATAGGTATTAATTAATGCGGGTGGAAGTAGTTGCATATTTAATATGCTTAATTGTGCCTGGACTAGGAATAAAACTGATATTACATGGATAACAAAAGTTTTTGGGATTCCAATTTTTTTTTTTAATTTCACTGGTTCTATACTTCCGTTGTCATTAATTCAGTAGAAGTTACTACTGTATTGCCATGTGAACTGCAAATGAAATATGTTGTCTTAAATAAACCAATACTCTGATATAATATGTAGTTTGGAAATATGTAGAACATTACAATCAAGGCCATTAGCATTATGTAATAACAATTCCGTAAATTAACCAACTGCAAAAAAAAAAAAAAAAAAGTGGAAAAAAAAAAAAGGGGAAAAAACACCTATTGATTCCGCGCATTCCAATCCCGAATAGCGCGAGGAAAGAAATAATACATAGAAGCATCAGTACGGCACCTTATTTCTCGGAATCTTATCCCTCCCGTTATTGCGACCCAAATTAGGTTGGCGGAAGAAATCTTTCATTGCACTCGAAATTTAAATTTTTTCGCATATTCTCCAATAAATTCGAACGCAAGCTACGTCGTCTGTCTTCCAAACGATCCCAGCACAATCTACGTATCAATTCTGTGACGCTTTCGTAAGGGCTGTAGCAACCAGTCACGAATCAAACGGCTCTCCTCTGCACCCTCTCCACTGAGTCAATCAGGCCCTTGCGATACGGATTCCAAACTCCACAACAGAATCCAGATGCGGACGCACTAGTGTTTTATACGCTATTTCCTTTGTATGAGAATTACAATTGCTCGGAATACGAGCTCTGAATCGTAATTTAGAATTAGCTTTGCCTACGACGGAAGTTATGTGTAAGTCCCATTTCATGTTGCTTTGTACTGTTACGCCTAGATACTTCAGGGAATCAACCGTGTCAACAACTGAATTGTTTACTTTGTATTCGTGAGCAACCCGAGTCTTTTTGTTACTTATTCGCATTGCCTTGCACTTTTTGCAATTAAGTATAAGCTGCCATTTACGGCAGCATCGGAAATAGCATCCAAATCGCGCTGACTTTCTAAGCAATCGTCAGAGCACATTATTTCCCTCTAGATAACTGCATCGTCGGCAAACAATCGCAACCAGCATTTAACGTTGTCACCGAGATCGTTTATAGAAATTATGAAAAGAAGTGATCCTATTGCACTTCCTTGGGGAACGCCAGAATTAACATCTAACTTAGAAGAGGCTTCCCCGTCAACAACAACATACTGTGATCGACCAGTTAGAAAATCACGTATCCACTCGCAAATCTGATCAGATATAATGTATGCTCGAATCTTCGCTCAAAGTCGGTTGTGTGGTACAGAATCAAAAGCTTGCTGAAAATCGATGAATATTGCATCAACTTGTGATCGCGCATCGATAACTTTCAATACGTCATGGGAAAATAGGGCCAATTGAGTTTCACACGATCTCTTCTTCCGAAATCCGTGTTGACACGGTGTAAGTAACTCGTTCCCATCTAGAAACTTCATAATGTTAGCGCATATGACATGCTCCAGAATTCTACTGCATGCAGATGTTAGAGATATGGGTCGATCATTTCTAGGATCACTCCGATCTCCTTTCTTGAAAACAGGAATTACCTTGGCTATTTTCGAGTCAGAAGGTACTTTTTTGTCTTCTAAAGATTTACGGAATGTATCTGACAGAAATGGTTCAATTTCCTCCTCGTATTCTGAAAATACTCTTACCGGTATACCATCGGGACCTGGCGTTTTATCCCACTCTGTTTGAAACCTGCAATAATCACCCCAAACCATCCTACCATTTTTAGACAAGTACATGGCCAAGTGTCATAGGATTTTATAAATTACTAGCTCGTATCCGCGACGTCGTACGCGTGGATTAAGAATTTTTTTGACAGAATTGAATATAGAAAGTTGCTGGTAACGAAGGATTCGTCCCAACTAACACCTAGTCTGCATAATATGACAGGAAAGCTATCACTATATCATTCTACCGTCGAACCTGTCTCTTGATGAGAATCAGTTTCCAACATATTTCTGTCACCATTCGATAAGGTCTCAAAATTTCGTGGCTACAACTGTTAACCATACTGGAAAAAATGTCCTGTGCCCTTCATACAGATTTTCTTGTCAAATTCTATCAGTATCGATATAGCCATTTAGTCGTCAAAACGTAACAAAAAGACAGAGACTTACTTCCGTATTTATAGTATTATTACTGCGGTTCACACACACATACACACTGACGGTGAACAACTCCTGAGGGATCATTATAACGTAAAAAATTGTACACCTACAGCATTGCAAGATACTTACGATTTTCCTCGCATTGCACCCCTAACTTTGTGATATCTACAGTTTAACATTCAATCCGAATAACCGACGACCCAGGCGTGACTCTTACGATCAAAAAAAAAATTTTTAAATCTTAGCCTCCACGGAGATTTAAATCGTAGACCCCGACCCAAACATCAGTAAGCCAGCGCTTTAGCTACTGAGCTACATGACCGCTACACGGAAAAACAGTAGAGAGACCTCCATATCCAACGCGTCTCTCTATCGCCGTTCAGCAGTATTTCGAAATTATGAGACAGGATGTATTATTTATACAGATAATTTTTCAACCAAAGGTAGACAGTATAAGTGTACAATGTTTCATCGAGATCGGATGAAAATTGTGGATTTGTATGAAGAACAAACAAACTAACAAACATACATGTATTCATCTTTATATATATAGATTTTGGTAATTTCCTCCTTGAAAGCGATAGCTTCTGTCATTGTACAGTTATGAACACCATATTCATCTCAAGTTCTAAACATCATATTTCCTATTAAAACTTTCATTGTAATCACTATAATTTATTTTGCGTAATTCTCACATCCTAAAAACTTTGTATTTCGTGATATGAGATGGAAATGTTTAGTAGTTTAATTATACTGAGGGGACATAAATTAATAATTATTTTATCAGTAGGGGGAAGAACTAAGCAGAGTATTAATTTGTACTCTACTTATACAAACCTTCTATTTTATGTATTTTTGCTTTTCTCCCGCAGGTCGCAGCTGCTTAGAGGCCCGTGCCACTACCTGTGACATCTCGCCCCAACCAGACACCGAGCTCACTCTCCTGACAAGAGCCTCGACCACAGGTCAGTAGGACTCGTATTATTATCTCTGGAAACCAGAATTACTTTGAGACATAGGAAGACTTCAATTGCTTCGCCGTTCCATGTCTTGTAGGCAAGGGATTATGCATCAGTTAAGTATCATTCCAAAGGGAATCGTAAAATATCCTGCATAATTATTTTTCGTAGGAAACTAGTTTGATTGTTGAGAATACTCATCATGAACAGAGTTATCTTCAAAGAGAAGATAGCATAAATATAGCAATTTTTTAACGATTATGTTGAAGATTCATGGAAACATTTCAAACAATACATTATCTGCAGCATGTATGTCAATACTGCTTTTAGATTGTTCAGGAAACCTTTCGTAAGAAACGGCGATGAATCTAGAAAGATTTTTTGAGGTGCTGAAGAATCTACGAGTTTAAATCAAAAACAAATTTATTTCAAGTTGTCCTGCTTAATATCATTTGGCTCTTTGCTATGATAATGATGCTTTCAATTTATGTGGTTATAGTTTTAAATGAATTAAATACTTGTTAGAACTCATCAGCTTCAGCATCACCGTTTTCTGCACGTTTTTTGTTGTTCGAGTGTGCAATGACACAGTGTACTTTATAGTTATATTTATATTTCAGTTTAAGTAAGTTGGGACTTCAGAGCATCCATGGTAACGCGTATTTATTATAATTATGAGTATAAGAAGTTTGTCTCCTTTAAATTGGAGTTACACACTTCAAATAATCTTTTAATGCTGTCAATAACTATTGAACAGCTTTATAATATGTATGTACTTCTTTGTGCGTATGGATATTCCCGAAGGATTTCCGGCCCGATTAATAGAGTTCGCCTGTATAGTGGCTCTGTCGTGGCTAACTAACGTAACCCGGTAATCCTACCGGGTAAAGGGGACCTATAGTTTAACGTTGAATCCGAACCACGGGGCCTGCAGGCGTATTTCAGATTAAGTACCAGTCTTGAAGGTCGGGTTAAGTATCTTTGAAAATCCCCGCCGGTATCCAATCATATGCCTTAACCATTGAGCGACCAGACAATTAATGTATTTTAATGAATACAAAAACACTTATCAAAGAAATCGAGTACACAGTAGAGATCAGTTTTATTGTGGCAACATTAGTATCACATGGCGACAAAAGCGCGACATTACGATTCATTCCAGGGCGAGAATATAACTACTCATTCGATTAAAAAAAGTGGCTCCTACTCGGAAAAACCATGTATGGAATTTTCTGGTTTTCAGTTAATATAATCCTGTTACCAAACGATATGGAACTTTCGTTTTAGGTATGTTTTGAAATGGTTAATGATGTGAAGTATGCAGTACTTAGTTTTTGTCTTGCTTTAAGGGCGAGGAGCAGGCCTGAGGGTTAGTACTGTGCAGTAACGTGTTAAGCTACAGCTCTCAAGAAAATTGAAATACAAGTTTTGAACCGTCGGCTCGCGTTCGCGCAGAGCTTACGTAGCATTACTCTTCAGTCATTCCATTGTCTCTCTATGTGACCGGAGCTCGAATCTCAGCGAAAATCATTTTTCTTCTTCTCGCAATACTTTCGCTACATACATGAAGTAGTTAGCGTATTATTTACAGCGTAATAATATATTATTTATACCGCTAATTTATGCATTGTTGCAGTTTTTCATTTTTCAAAGAAAATTGAAAATGTTCTTTCAATATGTACAGAGATCCAAGTTTTTCCACCTTATCACTGCCCCATATAGGTCATAACTCTTGATATTTGCATCACCCCTTTACATTTGAGAAAAATACGTGATCCCAACCGCCTGATGGTCACGATAGCACAGCAAAATACACTTAATTAAATTTTAAAATTTAGTTAAAGACTAATTTAATGTTATTGTTTTTAGATCATATGTTGAACCACTTACGTTAATTATCCATCTCAAACCAGTTACCTAATACTAGGAACGCTTGAACGCTGTGTTAACGTTGAACTGGTTGTTTGTTCATCATTTATCGTGAGTCATACCTCGAAGTCACCTCTATATTCCTCCCTGCCAGTTCATCATTTCACTGAAATTCCATTTCAAGTGTATGTTTTTCCGCAGCTTTCTAGCAGCACAGAAAAGGAGCCCATACTAGCTAGGAAGCGCCGCTTATTCTTTCCGCCGCTACTTGTACACCTTGTTCAAGTGGCAGTTACATACGAGTAATCTCTTAATTCTCACAGTGTGGCAAACTCTGAAAAATAATATAGCCCTCATAAGTTTCCAAACATCCTTTTTTTTATACTACGATGTGAAATGTTATTGAAAGAAACCAACAGGAATTATTTTATTTTTATCATATATTAATTGAATGAAACTGAATGAAATTTCGATATATTGTCCATACTGTAGATTTTTGGATAGCCGTCGTGCAATATTGCTTCTAACCCATCTTCAGAAACTATTTTCGCCGTTTCTGCGCTGATTGCTGTACATATTTCTATAGTTATATCAGTCTGCTACCTTTCTTTTGCATTACAAGCAATCAGAATTATCTTAGAGATTATCAGATTTCCTCTTCATTTCATAATAGTTCCCTATTTCAAAAGCATTTAAGTAGTTCTTTTTTCGATTCCATTTCTTTAGTAATTTTGCAGAAATTTACAAAGATCTCATTGTTTTCATTTTGCGACAGGTAAGTCTAACCAAACTAAATTACCTAATTACACATTCATATTTGGTTTTTCGTCCCTGTACCACAAGTCACCTCTTCATGCGCAATGGAGAATATCGAAATTATTTCTTATAATGTATTGAAATAATTTCACCTTAATTCAGCAGTTTTTCTCGTTAATTTTAATTCTAAGATGTGCTTAGATATATAAGGAACAGATTGAAAAATGTTAAAAATATTCAAAATTCGATCTGATACCAATGAGAAATATCATTTTAAATCAGGGGCCTTGATTTTCAGTGAACAAATAAGCATTAAACATCAGCAAATACAACTTACTTCTCCCTCATCTGTATCGACAGCAGTGCCTAATTAAGCCGGTGCGAATCGAGATGTGCCAAATTCATTTGGTGTGCAAGAATGAAAGAGAAAAATTCTAAATTTATTGCACAGTATTAGTTAATATGTATTTAAAAAAATCATTGGTACGAGTATTTTCTCTCCAAATTACGTAGTATTTTAACATGACTTTTCGAGCTGTGGATTAAAAACTTGTCACTGCGACCATTCTCACGATCTCCCGCGAGAACTCACCAAAAATGCATACGATATGTTGACAGAAATGGCATCAGTGCATTACCACCAGATTATTCTCAAAACAAAGCAACCTTTCGCGCAATGGTTGAGTTATTTTGGTTGCCTGTACTACAGGCGCCCCTGGAGGTTCACCTTCTGCTGTTAACAGCCTCTCGTGGCATTCCAGGGTGCCTTACCCGAATCCCATACCGCCGTTTAGCCTGCGCTCGCTGTAATCCGCTTCCAACAAGGCGACGCTATTATCGGAAATCGACTACAGCTCTTTGTCGACCACTAAGTATCGACGACAGGAATTCCAAACTCTATTCCACAAGAGACTTCTTCTGTGTGCAGCTCAATATATTTACAGCATGCATGCGGTATAAGACACTGCACTAACAGCACTACGAACTTGTTAAATTCTAGTCAGCGTAAACTAGAGATATGTCTAAGCGAAAAATTCGAAAACTACTTTTTTATTCGGTGAACTTAGTGTGAGTCGACTCGTGTATTCGAAAGATGGAGCAAAACTTATGGTTTAGAATTGAGCATACAAATACTACACGATCAGGTGGAACAGATTACCGTCTCTAACGCTCTAGAGAAGTTAGAAAGCCTTAGACAAAATGGAAAAATAAACTGAAAAGGTATATATTAATAAGACCGTAACATTGGATCCTTTGTAAAATTCAAAGAATTCTCCGAAGTAAGAAATTAAGAATTTAGAATGATGAAAGCTCACAATGGATTGTAGCCACTGATTTTGTAGATAAGCAGGCGCTTTAGATTATGAATATAGAAACTTTTACCGAAAATCACCATATTAATGTGATACATTAAAAGCAAAGGAAAGAATGTTTGGAAAAATATGACGAAGCATGGCAAAAAAAAAAAAAAAAAAAAAAAAAAAAAAATTTCAAGGATCATCGAGGTACTGGCAGAAAAAGTTGCGTATGTCATCGAACTTGAAAGCGATGTTAACTGAATTGAAAACTGAAGGTCTACTTCAGCCTCATTGTAATAGCTAAGCACACAATGTAGACGCGTAACAGACACAAAAGTGTATTCAATTTACTACTGAACTGTGAACAGACTACGCGAAACGAAGGCCAGGCAGTGTCGTCTGGTTTCCCCGCAAGGTCAGAGACGTGGTATGGGGCGACTCTAGTGATGCTTCGCCTCTCAGACAGCTGGATAAGGGGGCGGACACACAAACAACGATCTGCGTATCTGCTGAATAGACAGACCACAACCCAGCCAACCAAAGCCTAGTGAGTGTTAGTTATTCCGAATAAACGATGGGTAGTCAGTGGTATCGCAGTGAAATATGCGTCAAAGATGTGCATTTGAGAAGCCAATAGGAAATTTTTTGCGTTAAACAATACTAGTGTTGTTTTTGTGTTTTATTACGTGTTAACATATGGACGGCTCCAAGAATCTCGTTAGAGGCCCATTTGGTGGAAACTGGAGGGCGACAGAGAATTTTGGGGGAGAATTAGTGGTCTCGTGGTAGTTGGTATATTTACGGCAACGGCACCTGGTACACAAGTCTGCTGACGGAACACTCGGGGATCAGGTGTTTGTACAAGTTCGTCAACTGAACTTGTAACGTGCCGGGCAGTAGTCGAGCGCAGCTGGTGACGAAGTCTCCATTGCTCATCAGACAATGGTGATGATTATCGCTGAACATTTAACCGCACACTAGTCTCTAGAACGTTCTGAAGCAATCCAGCTGGAAAAGTCAAACCAAGGTAGGAGCTAGCATCATTAATGCTACTCTAAGGCAGTCCGATTAATTTCAGTAGCTCCCTACAAAACATTCATGTCTCACAGAAACAGTTTCCGTATCCTGTCACAGTTAAACAGTTAAAGTGATTGTATTTTACTGCCCTTCTCTTAAATTGATTGTCATGATCAATTCAGTGGCGTAGCTAGGTTAACAAGGGCCCCAATGCAATATATATATATTGGGCCTCAGCTTTATTTTTTTTAGTTCCACCATCTTGAGCTTGGGCCCCCTGAGCTGCGCTTGGGGCCCCCTGAGCTTGCGGGCCCCGGGGCATGGCAACGCCTGGCTTTCCGATAGCTACGCTCCTGAATCCATTTCTCTTGTGATTATTCTTCTAACGACAAAAATTAAAGCTCAATGTTTTTTGAAATTCCTTACAATTCTTAAATAAAAATTATGTAGTATTTCCATAACACTTTGTCTCATAATATTTACTAAACGTGTCGACAGCCCACTGTGTGACTCAGTGCTCGCCGGATCTGGGAGGCACAAAGGGACGTGGCTCGAGCCCTGGTGCCCGCGTACCACCCGTAATGACTGCGGTTTTTAGGCGGTTTACCGGAATCATGTGTGCGAATGCTCGAACCGTGATCAAGATACGTGTCACAAACAAAAATACACTTGTCAAGCAGAACAAGAGAAGTTACGCGTCTCGCAGGCAGATGGCAGTCTTATAGGTTCGAAACTCTGTTTGAATTCAGGCAGGACGCAGGTTCTTCCCTCCCTCTCATGATTCACACTGGCCGCTTGCGTAAAACAGGAGCGATGTCCTTAGGTGCCCCAATAAAAAAAAAAGTTTTTAATTTAAAAAATATAATAATCTAGCTTTGCCCGACATACGTTGCAATGCCTATTTTTATTGGATGTAGTCTTCTCGGGAGACTAGCCGAGTAAGTAAGATGTTTCCACACGATATTTCGGCGATCTCATTTCCGTCGCCATCTTCTGGTGAAGATCTCCACCAGAAGATGGCGACGAAGTCTGAGATCGCCGAAATATCATCGCCAGAAGATGGCGACGGAGCTGAGATCGCCGAAATATCTCTGGAAACATCTTACTTACTCGGCTAGTCTCCCGAGAAGACTACATCCATTCTCAACGCCGAGAAAGACTTAGTTCCTATTTTTATTTCTTATTTAGGTACGCATATAGAAAACAGACACATTAACATGTTGTGACAAAACTGTGAATATTACGGATATTCTTTAGTTGATATTGAGATCGGAGATGTGTATATAATGTGTTTGGCGTTGGGCGATCGTCTAGCGCGGAGGGAGTCAGTCTGGTATTGTCGGCGGCCGAGTACGTTACGTGCGGCGGTAGCTAACTCGCCGCGTGCGTGTGTGTGTTCCTCGTATGTGCGGTACGAACCCGCTGTACTGCTGCATAACCGATGTTCCGAGGGACAGAACACTGTGTGGACAGTGCGGAAGTGTTTTTTAGACTGTAAAGATTGTTCTGGGTGACATGATTTCCTATAAACTGTGTATGGTGAACTGCTGCTGAGTTGGACCATGTCGATTGTTCAATAATTAATTACGGGGTTTTAATTATACTCGAATCCGCATTCTTTGGTGAAGAAGATTAGTTTTAGTGTCTGGTGGTTTGCTTCTGGATTATATGGTTCTAGAAGAATACATCTGAGTGAACTGTGAAAGCTAACACGTCTGTGTGTTTCTCAGTAGTCTCTTGCCTGTTTTCTGTGACTGCGATTCAATTCGCTTATCCAATTAGCGAAGCTTACTAGACTGGCGACCGCACGGTAACCGAATCTTTTGATTAGAAGTGATAAGTGGTAGAGAAAAGCATTGAACATTGTGCCAAGCAATATAGCGGCACAACTGCATCGACGAACATTAATTCTTTTAAAGGACCCACAAACCACGGATGTCGTTACTGAAAGACAACGATTTTTATCCTTTAAATTAAAATTTAAAAAGTTTATTCTGTTATACAATATTTTCGGCCTTCCGACTTCAGCAACTCTACTCAACGTCGCCCGGCAGGTGGATATGAGAGTTCTGATGTTATATCCGTTTTGATCGGATTGTTGTTAAAAATTCTCCATCACCATCTATTTTCGCTGATTTCCCTACCAATGCAAAAAAAAGTTGCTATGGGGTGGAAAGAGTGACGGGGGTTGGGTTTCTGGAAATCAAATTTAGACAGTATTTTTCTGTTTGTTTTAATGTATACGTAAGCCATGGCTGATTGTAATCGGATGAAATCTGTGGGTATGTATAAAGAGTGTTAAGAAATATTAGGGAATAGAAAGGGGAAGAAGGGTAACGTTTCTCAAAACCAAATGGAGACACTATTTTTCTGTTGGTTTTATAGAATACGTGTGAAAAGTTCCGACGATATTGGATAAAAGTGTGTGTATGTGTAAGGAAAATGGACAAAAATTTAGGGGATGGAAACGGGGATAGGGATTGGGTTTACACAAATCCATATATTATTTTCTGTTTGTTTTAAAACATACGCGTGATAAATTCCTTAGATATCGGATAAAAATTGTTAGTGTGTATAAAAAAAACATTTCAAAATATTGCGGGGTGAAAAGGGGAAAAGTGGTGGGTTTCTAAAAACCAAATATTGACAATATTTACCCTTTTATTTTAAAGTATACGTGTGAAAAGTTCCATCGAAATCGTATAAAAAAATGTGGGTTCCTATAAAATTAAGAGTTGTAAAGAGGAAGAGGGGGTGATTTTTTTGTCAGAAACATTCGCATGGATGCACACAATAACTCACCAAAGTTTCGTCGTAATCAGGTGAATGGTACAGGAACGCATTGAAGACTAAGATACAAACAAACAAATATTCATTTATATATATGAGATGTAGGAAAATTAAAAAGTAAATTTGTGTGGTCGTAATGGCCTGGTGACATGGTTTCTTACCGGCTGCACAATCCGCCCCTATCGTAGCCGCATAGTCTCACCCGGTAATACTGCCCAGTATAGGTGATTTACAGTTTATCGTTGAATCCGAGCCATGGGAGCGTTCTGGCGTCCTTCACATTACACAGCAAGCTGTGCCAGAGGCAAAGGCCGGGTATAGGGCTTTTGAAAATCCCCGCCGAGACAGGGATTCGAGCCGGGACTCTAAGGTATCCATTGATTTACCAGACGGCTCAATGTGTCGATTATAATAAATAATAACATTACAACTGTTAGAACTCGAAAGTTTTAAGTAGAATTAAACTTAACTTCACATATAGTTTTGGACTTGTGAAATATGTTTGCAAGTTCCATGGTTCGGAATCCACGTCAACTGCAGGTCCATTTAGCTGGCAGGTTTACCACGTAGTGTTACGGTAGCCGCTGCTCAGACAGGTTCAAACTGTATATTTTTGGCAGACAGTCTATAGGGCCATATAATATTAATTATTTTTTATTACTTTTATCTGCAACGATTGACTAAATGCCACTCAAATGACATGAACAAGAGATTGTTGTTATTGGCTAACAAGCTGCTTGAATAGCTTGAGTGGTCTTCTAAGTTACGGAATACGCTACAGGAATTATCAGTTCATAGCACACCCATTCTTTTCAAGAACACCGCATAAAATCTTCCTCGATACTATTCCTTCAATTTTGTTTTAATAATCTTCCTGT
The DNA here is from genome assembly GCA_031002005.1 of Vandiemenella viatica. Lineage (NCBI taxonomy): Eukaryota > Metazoa > Arthropoda > Insecta > Orthoptera > Morabidae > Vandiemenella > Vandiemenella viatica. Next base: position 5,044,888 of record CM061914.1, read on the forward strand.
TATAAGCAAGAACTGTAATAAAAGTTTAAAAATTAATTTCCGGTTGTATGGATGATTTACCTGGTACCCCTCTTAAAAATGGAGGATGAAGTTTCGGCTTTAATCCACGTCATCTCACCTCTCCAAGATTATCCCGACGCTGCCCTAGGGAAATTCCTCTGCCTGCAATTTTTAAATTCTCGTTTCAATTAGCAGAGTTTAAATTAAATTACTGGGACAGCGAAGGATTGTGTAAAGAAGAAATGCGGGGCTTTATTCTTCGGAATTTATGTCTGCGGGTCTGCTAGGAGATAAAAGTGTCCGGTGAAGCGGAGAACCCTGTAGTGTGCGAGGTATGTGAGAAAAGTAACGACATTGTTTTTAACTGCTTTACGTCTCTCAACAGCGAGGTCTTTAGAGACGGGAAAAGATGGGGGCAAGGAATGGGAAGGAATTCGGCCATGGCCTTTTTAAGGAAGCATCCCGGCATTTGCCTGGAGTGATTTGGGAAACCATGGAAAACCCAAATCTGGATGCCCGGACGGGGATTCGAACCGCCGTCCTCCAGAATGCGAGGCCAGATCGCTATCCGTTACACCACCACGCTCGGTACGACATTGGTAACATTGGGAGCGATCTGACAGCGCTGTGTCTACCGGTCTGTGCTAGACCGGTTGGTTCACTCCTTCCGCATGCTCAGACCGAGTTTCAACTCCGTTCAGCCAACACATTATTTTTGACAGCGCCATCAGTTAAGTTGTGTTTTTGTTGTGTGTTACAAAAATTGAGCATCGGAATTTAGAGCAACGTTGCCCAATCAAGTTTTGTGTTAAACTTGGGAAATCCGTGCGTGTGACCTTTGAAAACTTGAAACAGGCCTATGGGGAACATTGCTCATCAAGAGCGCAAGTTTTCCTCTGGCACAAATCATTTTTGGAAGGCCGAGAACACGTTGAAGATTAACCTCACTCAGGAAAACCTTCAGCATCAAAAACTCTGAGCGTGTGAGGGCTCTTGTGAGATCAGACCGTCGTTTAACAATAAGGATGCTAGTAGTTAAATTTAAACACTTTCACTATACTTCAAACTTCGACAGAAGATCTGGACATGCGAAATGGTGCCAAAAAACCCTCACAGTACCCCGTCATATGGCTTCTTCCAGCAATGATTTTTTGACCTCAAAACACATTCCTGTTGTTCCACAACCTCCCCCCCCCCCCTCCCCATGCACCTGATTTAAGTCCTTGTGACGTTTGCCTTTTCTCGCAATTTAAACGTTTCTTAAAAGGACGTCATTTTGGAGAATATTCAAAAGACTGTGACGGACCAGTTAACAGCCCTACCAGTTGAAGCCTTCCAGCGCTGCTATCAAGAGTGGAAACAACGACTCCACCGCTGTACAGCTGCCCAAGGGAACTACTTCGAAAGGGATAATATTGTTGTTTGAAAAAAAAAAATGTTAGTAAAAAATCAGCCTTATTACTTTACTCACACATCTCGTATGCTCAAGGTCATTCCTGCACGGCTCCGCACCAACTGTGGTAAGCATATTTGCGAAATGTTGAGAGTTGCATGTAAGTCGCTACAGCAGCCTGTGGTGTCAGGCTCTCGCCTAGGTTTTAGCTGTTACGATCATCGGCCGTGGATGAAATTTTCATCGCTATGACTTTGCCAGCTGGGTTTGAGGGGTAGTAGCACTCTAGTCATCATCACCGGATTAGGTACCAACACATCAAGGTGTCTCCGTAGTGCGTATCGAGAGTGATCGTACGTCACTGGTGATGTGATTCGTATGTCGTACGCGATGTTAAGCTTAACGGTCCCCCCTCCCCTCCCCGCGGTGTCTTTCGGAAGAGTGGACAGGCATCAACCGACATCTTGTTTAACCATCTCCTTCTTTTACCTCCATACACACACCAGATCTATCAACACGTACACAACGTTAAGGTTCCAGCGACACATACACAGTCATTGCATGCGTGAAGAAAAAACAGATCCTGTGGCAAAGGAGAAACAGGCAGAAATAACAACTGCATTGCCTCTTGAAAGCGATCATCTTACAGTTTTTGATAAACATTTGGTTTTCTATACTATACAGCTCCAAAAGAAGTTTCATCTTTTTCTCTACTTATTTTTCAAAGTATTTATTCTCTCCATCAGGATAAAATTAGTGTAGAAGGACATAAGATTCAGGTATGTAGAAAAATACAAAAAAAAAATCACTAAGTCAAAATCCTCCGAAACTATCAGACTATATAATACCTCGCGGTTACTGCCAAAGTAAACGAAATCAATCAGTCTTCGTAGGTCAGTTAAAAACCCCACGTCAAGAGATTTACTACTGTAAACGTGGTCTGAAAAAGTGAAGTATCCCGAATGTCTTGGGGGTTTGCTTCTGAGCATTCATTTTTATTATAGCCACTGAAGTCAATATTTTTTCTCAGTGCCGTATTAAAGACAAATGAAAGATATTAACTGACTTGAACGTGTAGGAATAAAAACTAGCCAGTACCTACTTATTCTTGAGGAAATCGATATTAGACATTGAAATGGACGGAACGGACTGCCGTTCGTGTCCAGAGTGAAGTCTGATCTCCAGGAGATCTTGCTGGGGAGGGGGGGGGGGGAGGGGGAGGGGTTGGAGAGGGAGGGGGGAGAGGGAGAGGGGGAGATGCAGGGAGGGGGGGGACACCATGCTGGTTGGCTGTTACCCAAGTGAACATAGCGTGGTTATACTGTTGTTAGCCACGTAGAGCATACTATGTACTTAATACAGAGGTAAAGTGGCGGCTTGATTTCTCAGCTTTGCGTGGGAACAGGTTAATCTTGAAGCAAGATGTCCTACAAAAGATACTATTACAACAGTCTGAAGGCGTGACAAAGATACTCCTACCGCGTGTTTTACCATCTAAAATCTTACAATATACCAGATAGCTACAGTAGAAGCCTAAGAACACGTTCAGCGATTTTTTATACAAATTTGCAGGGTTATTATAAATCATTGGAGCGATTTCAAAAATATGCTATAACTATATTATTTGAAATGTTGTTAAAAATGTTACAGTCATGTAGAAATACTCAAAAGGTTTTGTTCCACCCCACTTCCATTAAGATGTTCGTGAATTCTTAAATAGGATTTTGAGATACCGATGGATTGGCTGTGGTAGGGATGATGATCAGCAAATCCTATCATGGCTTACATTCTCTCCCGTCCTAAACACACGCGATTTTTTGGTGGGGGTGATACGAAAGATTCAGTGTATAATCTCCTCTACCAACAAACCCAGAGCTGCGAGTAGGCATCTACAACGCTTTTGAAGAGATTGATAGTGACATGCTGCACCGCGTGAGGCAAGAACTACATTATCGACTTTAAATCTGCAGAATCAGTAAGGTGACAGATACAGAGCATTTGTAATATGTCAGAAAAACATATTAAAAATAATATGGATACTGTAAATTTGTGAAATCACTTCAATCGTTTATAATAATTCTGCAGTTAAAAAACTTCTTTTTCTTCTTATGGCTTTACGCCTCGTCGATGTCGAGGTCATTAGAGGCAGGAAAGGACTGGGGACAAGGAACGGTAAGGAATTCGTCCATGGCCTTTTAAAGGAACCATCGCGGCATTGATCTGAAGTGATTTGGCAAAGCCATGAAAAACCCAAATCTGGATGCCTGGACGGATATTCGAACCCACGTCCTCCCGAATGCAAGGCCAGACCGTTAACCGTATGGTGGAGACTGTGTAAAAAATATTTTTGTATTTATTTTGCTGTATACAGGGTGTTACAAAAAGGTACGGCCAAACTTTCAGGAAACATTCCTCACACACAAACAAAGAAAATATGTTATGTGGACATGTGTCCGGAAACGCTTACTTTCCATGTTAGAGCTCATATTGTGGACGGCTGTGATACAATACGCCATTCTCCAGGGCTGTATCAGCGCATCAGGGATTCCATGCGACGGAGGGTGGATGCATGTATCCTCGCTAACGCAGGACATTTTGAACATTTCCTGCAACAAAGTGTTTGAAGTCACGCTGGTACGTTCTGTTGCTGTGTGTTTCCATTCCATGTTTAATGTGATTTGAAGAGAAGTAATAAAATGAGCTCTAACATGTAAAGTAAGCGTTTCCGGACACAGGTCCACATAACATATTTTCTTTGTTTGTGTGTGAGGAATGTTTCCTGAAAGTTTTGCCGTACCTTTTTGTAACACCCTGTATTCATTAATTCAAGCATTTTTTATAATAATTTTTTTCACAATTGATCCACCGTTGTATTATTGCTATTAACATTGGTATCATGATTTAATTTTCAGTTACAGTTGAACTCTGGAGCCCATAATGCTGGGGTCGATCATAACGCGGCTGACCACAATACTAATTGTCACCGGATCAGACAGACATCAGAAGATCAATAACAAAAGCGCTGCTAATTCGAACGGACGCTGCGTACACATTAAAATTTAACGGCGCTAATTTTAGGGCACACACACACGGTAAATCTGCCGCGCAGGCGAAAGCCGTTATGACGCATTAATCCACTTTCTATCTAAACGCGTTTCCGTTAATTCCAATATCGTTCGTGGTAATTTTCTATCGAGGGGCGCAATTTGTCGCCATATTGGATTGCGGTTATCTTTGCCACTCACTGTTGCACCCAGTAACAATTTTCCAGCTAAACGATTATTTCCTGTTTCGCTTGTGCTACATCGTCTGATGTGGAAATACACGCCTACTTTATGCCATTAAGTCCTTTACAGCAAAACTTTTATAGTGATAACATTATTCACATTTAATGAATATATACGAAATTCAAGCGTAATTCTTGTAGCCTACCGGATCAAGCTGCTTCTTGTTGAGTATATTAATTTGTTGCATTATCTGGATATAAAGTGGAGCAACGTCAAGTAGTATCAGCAATTAAATAAAACCTTTTTTCCAATATTTTTCATATGCTATCATAATTTAGCGATTTTCGCAAAGTATTTGATTAAAATGAAAAAGTTTCATTTATTCTAGGAACATGAATCCTGTGATTTTAATTTAATTCAACCACTAAACATATGTTCGGCGGAAAATATACCTGAAATTTTTAGTGGTTATTCGTCGCGGCAATATACTAACGATTATAAATATAAAATAATTCATATAATTATTTGAAACACAAATAGTAAATATCAAATACTAATGGTATTTTGTATCTCCGGTAGTAAAGAATAACCGGACGCCGTGGAGCAGATCCAAAGGAGAATATGTAGAAAAAAAAGTAGGAGACACTATGAGAAAAGTATAAGATGGCTAGGAAACACAGAGGCAGATTAAATGTGTTGTAAAATAATTAGTTGTAATTAATTTGCTATAAAGTATCGTATGATGCGAAATAACGTTGTCTTTAGTACAATTCGGAATGTTACTGGTGATAAATGACGGATTTTTTTTAAAAGTAAATGCAAGACAAGGTTGCACAAACAATTTCTTTCAGATTACAAGTCAAAAGAAAGGGTGACTAGGTATCGAAGGTCATCTGAGCCAAAAAGATGACATAATATGTTCTCATTCTGCTTGGAAGCGACTAAGAAGATATAAAAAGTTAGCAGTAAAATAATAATTATAATTTGTTTGAGATTCGTTTTCATGGAATGAAAACGCTTCATAGTTATATACTACTGTAAGAAAGAGGATTAGTTTCTTTCGGGAAGCTAAGATAAATCGTGTCCCGTATTGGTAGACTGGGGTGAATGCTATAAATTCCTTTTCGTATCCTTTTACTATCCATAATTATGTAAATGAATCCGTCAAAAACAACTGGTTTGGTGAATTTTGTATTTTATTTGATTCCCCAGACGCGTTTCGCCCTTGTGGTTTAGGGCATCCTCAGTGGCTGTTAAACTATTTTACATGTGTTGTTACAATAATTATGTAAAGTACAACTTTTAATAAATATGTATTTACATATGTACACACTGTATTCACAGATATAGTGGAATTCCTATCCAGTTTCAGTTTTCAAATGATCTTACAGCTGAACGGGTACTTGCACCGCTTCTTTAAATTTTATTAGTTAACTAGCGGAGTTCCCGGCGTTGCCCGGTATAGTTGGCGTAGATTTACCCGTACGCTACTTTTATTAACGCACTGAGAAACATTTGTACAAATTCATATAATTCACGCCAAGTTTTATCGGATTAAAGCTAACCTATATTCATCCGCCCCCTATCAAGATACGGGTGGGTTGAAGTTTATTTGCACGAACACAATTTTCATTCGTTCGAAAAGATTCATGTGTATCAAACTTCATTAATTTGGTTAAGATATTGCATTACTTCATTACTAAACAACGCTAGATAATTGATATATTTTTCTCGGGCTTCCAGCCGTGTTAAGATGTCACATCTTAACACGGCTGGAAGCCCGAGAAAAATATATCAATATTCAACGCCGTGAAAAATTACGATCGTACAACGCTAGATAATGTTATAAACTCACATTTGATTCAATTACGAAGTGAATGGATATAACTCCGCAGTTTCAGCCTTTTATACATATATCAAAAGTGAATCCAGAATAATATTACCATAAATAAATGATTTCATTCAAACAGAAGACTAATGCTGATGGCCAGAGACATTGTAGATGTAGGCCTACTGCCAGAGATCGTGGTTAAAGAAACTCTCTGTTGTTTTGACGACTATCTATGGCGTTTAAAAATTGAATATCTTGAATTAAGGATAAGAATACTTCAAGTTTTGTTTAATGTGCAAAATTATTATTGTCCACCCGTCTAGCTTGCAACTGTGTTCTACTACCTCGGAAACAACTATCCACTGCGCTCTCCAAACTTACGAGCAGTGTTGCACGGTAACTCTGCGGACTCCGTCGCGACTGCCTGCGTTTACTACTGTGTCGTACTCTGACCCTCATACCTGTCTCTGCCACGTATCTCGTAATGACGCTCCACTTACGAGCGTCCCGTATTTATTCTCTGTCTGCAGTTTTCCAAAACTGGACTGATTTCCCCATCTTTTACCCTCTATTTCACCGGCCCTGGCAGTGTAGTGGCTAGCGCGCTGGCTTCGCATTGCAAGGGCCGCCTGTTCGAGTCCGGCCTCGGGCATGGGTGGTTTTAATTAAGTGTTGTGCTCGTCTTGTGCTGTCCTCACTGTATTGTCCACAATATCATGATTAGAGCCTGATACAATACTCTGTACAAAGAAATTGGAGCTGGCTAAATGGTCGCAATGACGGAAGGCCATTATTTAAAAAAAAAAAAAATAATAAAAAAAAATACCCTCTATTTCCTGTTTGTAAGCTGTCCGTGGCGGGCATCCCAAGCAGAAAACTATATCCTATCCTTTCAGACAATTGTACTGTATCCCAGATATGAATAATTCAGATAACAAAGTAGATTTTTTTTTTGTAACAAAAATGACACAATTTACGCTAGTGGGAGAAATGATTTTATGCGTACAACTCATACACCACCAGTCCGCTATAAGATTCATATTTTCTAAATGTGGCAGAGAGTGATGGGTGAGCGGTAACGCTTTGGTCTCGCATTCGGGAGGACACAGGTTCGAATCCCCGTCCGGCCGTTGAGATTTCGCATTAAATGGTTTACCGAAAACACTCCAAGCGAATGCACGAAAGGTCATGACCGAATACTGAATTCAGAGTTCCTATGGTCCCCAGTTCTTCCCCGTCTGCATTTGCCTGAAAGTGGCCACTACGCATTTCTGCACCCAACATTACCAAATATTATTTGTTGAAAGGAAAGTAGAGACAAAACATTAAATTATGTTACCTTTCACGAAAAACTTTACAAAATCTATTTAATTCAGATCCTCATTTTCGTATGTGAGGTTATGATTTCATAATGTTCTGTAGAAGAAGGTACTGGCAAAAATCTTCCAAGCTGCTGGAGGAGCCGCGGCTGTTGAGTACAAGCTTACCAACTACTGTCGCAAACATGGTAGCCGTGGAAGACATACGTATTTCTAGAACAATAATGAAAATTTTAAAATCTAACACAAATCTATGGTAACCTAGATACTATGTAATCTAGGATTTAAAAATCCGTGGTCAAAATCCTGAGCTATTATAGGAACATACTAGAATAATAACTCTTTTAAAAAAAAGACATTATTACTGTAATTATCTTTTTAATTATTTAAAGTAACAAAACAGTTAGTATTGACCGAGCCCGAGCCTTGTTGGTAACACTCGGGCCTAGCATCCTGGAGGACGTGGGCTCGAATCCTCGTCCAGGCTTCCATATTTCGGTTTCCCTAAATCATTCCCGGTAAACAGCGGATTGTTCTTCCAAAAAGCTATAGCCGAATTCCTTCCCGTTCTACTTCGCGTCCTCCAGTGAGCCCCAAAGCCGAAAGCAAAAGAGTCTAACAGCATAATTACATTTTATTTATCGTTAAATCTTCTTTGATAACGGACCTTCTTTTAATGTACTTCAGCAACTATTTTAAAATTAACTGCAAGGCAATGTAATAATCAATATTCTGAAATATTTTAATACGTGTTATATACAGCAAAATATCAGCATCAAAAGAGCAATATTTTGATGCTGAATTTAAACCACGTGTTAATTGTGTAACATATTATACTAACATTGTTATTGCCAATTGTTGCTTGCACCGATTACGAGTTAAATAAAATTGAAAAATTAATCTCAACGAGGATTATAGCTACCCAATTCTCTAAAGCATCAGTTAAACTTAATAAACGATTGAGAACTTGAGCAGTTATTTTTTTTTTTCAAATATCATTAGCAGATCTTCACCAGGTTGTCAATTTAATACACATTTATCACACAGAAACATGTGCTGAGAAACCGCCGAAACGCGTTTCGATTATCTTAAATTACCTTACGAAAAGATTAAAAAAAATTAATTTTGCAGGTCACTAGAACGAAGTTAAAAGTTGGTATGATTACTTTATTTAGGACTGTGTTCTCCATTTAACGTGACTTAATTGATTGTTTTACTTTGGCAGAAACAAATTAGAAAATTTCACTTTCAGAATGTCACATAACTAGTCGTCAATGTCAATTTATGCTGAACACCGCGCTGGCTCTCCTTTCCTACGAGGAGAGGCTACAGTGGGTCTGAACCCGTGACCTTTAGCCAGCGGTGACGCACGTTCTGTTCTGCAGACAGAAATGTCTGAAGTGAATGATGTCGATGCGATGAAGGCGCCAGAATGAATCGGAGGGACAATAAAGGCGGGAGGTGAAGCGTAGGCAGATACAGCGCGAACTTCAGTTCGGTACTTCAGTTCGGTGCATCAGTAATTCATTTATAGTTTCGGCTGAACTACTACAGAACTGAATACCAAATTTTCAGAGTAAAGATTCCTTAACGATCTAATAATGAAGTTGTTCTAGAGAATGCTGGAGATACTGGAAAATGTTAACTTGACTGGAAATATATTTTTTAAGCTGTAATTCAGGAATAATATTTGAGACTAGCTGTTCCTCGCAACATAGTTGACTTAGCATTTTATTTTACAGTGGGTTATGAGATAAGGTCAGTCTTCTACAAAAGTTACTTAAACGGATGATTTCACCTTCTTACTTGCCGCCAGCTCATATTTAGTAGGGTCGCAAATGTAGAGAGAAATCCAGTGGAAATACAGCACAGAAATGAGTTAAATGATGATTTGCAATCACACAAAAATCATCTCATAGTGTGCCAGATAACTGTGTTATTTGAAATGTGTATATTTTATAAATTATTCTTAGTAATAATAATCTTTGAAAGATCTGTGTAATGTACGTTTGGTGGGTAGGTCACGTGAGCAGAGAGTTTATTTTATTTTTTGTGCAGTTGTAGTGAGTGTCAGAGAAGCAGAGGGCAAAAAGGAAAATACTGTTATTACTATGTTGGTGAAAAGAAATATGAATGTGTTGAGAATCGAGTGTGTTTCTGAATGTTAAGAATGATAAATACGTCAATTTCAAGAACAATTGTAATTAATTGTATTTGTAACTGTTTTCCATGGTTTTCCCAGATCACTCCACATGAATGCTGGGATGGTTCGTCACAATAGCCCATGGGCGCCTCCTGCCATATCCCGTATATCCCTTCCAACCTATTACCCTTTCGGATAGGTGCAATGCACCCTCCGCCACACACTTTTAGTGAATCGCGGAGTAATAGTAATAATAATAGTAATGCAAGGTTCGCATAATTTAACACATGTGGAGTGAGTAGGTACCTATAAGTTGGTAAATACTGTATAATTCTAATTTTTGGTGTAACCTGCCTATTTTGTTATCGGTCTATTCCTGGCTTTTTGATAGGCAGTACAACCAAATAAGAAAAAAAAGATCAGGACAGTTGATATAACTAATATACCAATTCTTACAAGTGACAGACGTGAGTAAACAGCAATTCTTCTAATAAAATAATTGTTTTAAAAAACATAAAAACCGCCTTCAAAAAAGCACATTAAAAATTTTAAAATAACTTTATACCTTGCTTAGAAGAAAGTAAATCTAAATGCACAATATTTTACATTACTGTTATTGGAATTTTTACATTGATCAGTTATTTTTGGAGTCGGTGCCAGCTGTCACATCGCGAAGACCGAATTACTGAACTTTATTTTGTGTCAAATCCGAATATTTCACGGCATGTAATAAGGCAGATATTGTTATTGTACAATACAGTTTAGGAAAACAAATTAGACAGTATTTATACCTGTGACTCGACCTCGTTGGTCGTCCAGGCATATCACTGGCACTACAGTGTCAGTTGGTAGCCTGCGTCATGCAGCAAACGATTTTCAGTTAGTATAATATCGGCGTTTAATCTGTCTGTTTCAGTTTTGTTGAAACATGTTTCTAGCATTAATTGTAGGTAAGTTGTAATATAATATTTATGTTTATTGTTATTCATTATTGTTTTTATCTTTTTCTTCCTTGATTCCAAAAATAACTGATTAATGTAAAAATTTCAATAACAGTAATCTAAAATACTGTCCATTTAGATATATTTTCTTCTAAGCAATGTATCAAATTACTTTAAAATTTTTAGAGTGCTTTTTTTTTTTTTTTTTTTTTAAGGCGGATTTTATTATTTTTAAAACAATTATTTTATTTTTAGTGGTATATTTTGTTTGTATTTTAAATATGCCACAGCAGTCGTTATTTTGCGAACTTCCTGGTAAATCAGTGGTTAAAGCGCTTGCTTTCAAAATGATTCTGGCTTTATATAACCCAACAACATCCAGATGTATTGGATGCTGCGTTAAGGAATGTCAGTTTACATTTTGGTCCAGGCTGTGTTCCGACCTAATCATAACATTAAAGCTACTGCTCGATAATCGAAACACATAACATCTGGCTATTAATACATACCACATACACAAATCTGTCCCTGGAATATATCTGTTTTTTTCCGGCATCACACGGAAAATATAGATTTTTAAATGGTTTTCACAACGTGATAGCTTGGGGTCCAAGTTGAAATTCAAGCTACATGTTGAGACATCAGGACACATTTATTTTATAAATATTCTGCCATGACTTAAAAATAGCTAAATTGAATTTGACGGGTTTTAAAACTGTGGATTTTTGTAAAGAACATTGGAAATTAAAAGGGGTGGGAGTAAAGGGAAAGAGGGATTGGGTATTTTTTTGCCAAATGTAGGTTGTCTTTTCTGTTTGGTTTAAAGTATACGTGTGTAAATTTCTGTTAATATCAGATAAAAACTGTAGGTGTGTAAAAAAAAAAAAACAATTAACGGAGGCAAAGATTAGTTTGGTTTATGTAAAGCTAGTGTGGACAGTATTTTTCTCTTTGTTTTAAAGTATACATGTGCCAAGTTCCATCGAATCCAGATAAAACTGTAGCTTGGTGCAAAGAACATCTGCGATAATTAAAAGGGGTAAGGGAGTGAGCGGTTAGGTTTTGTTTACAGAATGTAGAAATATTTTTCTCTTTCTTTTTAAGTATGCATGTGCAGTGTTCCATCGAAATATGATAAAAACTGTGGGCATCTATAAAGAACATTGGAAATTAGGAAGGTTGGGGGTAAAACGGAAGTAGGTGTAGGGCTTCGGCAACCAAATTTAAACACCATTTTCTGTATGTTTTAACGTATACGTGTGCAAATTTCCTTCAGTATTGGATAGGAACTGTGTTTGTGTAGACTAAGGGGATGAAAAGAGGGAAAGCGGTTTGGATTCTCTAAACCAAATATAGGCAGTATTTTTCTATTTGTTTTGAAGTATACATGGTAATACTTCCTTCAAAATTAGATAGAAACTACAGCACAATGACAGTAATAAAGGGGTAGAAAGAGGGATAGGGTTTGTGTTTTTGTAAAACTAATGTGGACAGTATTTTTCTTTTTCTCTTTGTTTTAAAGTATACGCATGCGAAGTTCCACCGAAATCGGATTAATATGTGGATTTGTACAAAAATTAAGGGGTGTAAAAGGGGAGCAAGGGTAGTTTTTTGATTTTTTGGTCAGATTTCGTCTGCATAAAAAATACATATATGTGCCAACTTTTATAAAGATCGGTCAAATGGTGTCGACTGTAGTTTTTTATAAAGATCATTGACAAAAATCAAGGGGGTGGAAGGAGGAAGAGGAGTTGGGTTTTGGCAGACCAAATGTTGACAGGATTTTTCTCTTTATTTTAAAGTACGTATGTGCAAAGTTCAATCAAAATCAGATAAGAAATATAGGTTTGTATAAAATTAAGGGGTGTAAAGGGGAAGAGGGAGTGTTTTTTTTTTTTTGTCAGAAACCTTCTCCATGAAAAATTATATGTACCTTTCGTAGTAATCGGTCAAATGGTGTCGTCTGTAACTTTTTATAAAGAACACTGACAAAAATTAAGCGGGTGGATGGAGGGAGAGGGGCTGGGCTTTTGCAGAGTAAATGTTTACAGAATTTTTCTCTTTATTTTAACGTATAAATGTGCAAAGATTAATCAAAATCAGATAAGAAATATAGGTTTGTATAAAATTAAGGGATGTAAATGGGGAGAGGGGTGTTTTTTGTCAGAAACCTTCTCCATGAAAAATTACATGTATGTTCCAGCTTTAATGGAGATCAGTTAAATGGTGGCGACTGTAGCTTTGTGTAAAGAACATTGACAAAAACTAAGGGGGTGGATAGGGGGAGTGGTTCAGTTTTTTCAAACCAAAAGTTGACAGTATTTTTCTGTTCATATTTGACTATACATGTCCAAAGTTCCATCGAAATCGGATAAAAAAGTGGGTTTTTATAAAAGTTAAGGGGTGTATAAGGGTAGAAGGAGTGTTTTCTCAATGAAGTTCATATGGGACCAATTTGGAGGCATACTTTGTCAGCTATAAAAATTTCAATTCATTCGGTTCAAAATTCGCGAAGATATCGCTGAACAAACATCCAAAAAATTACAGACGAATTGAGAACCTCCTACTTTTTTGAAGTCGGTTAAAAATAGTCGATATCTACGCGTCAAATGAAGGAGGTTGTTAGCTTTTTAGTATAACTGCAACTTAATAATTATTATTTCGTATAGTATTAATGATCTGGTGTCAGAGTTTATTACCAGCTGCTCAATCCTTCTCCAGTCGTAGTCATCTTAATTAATCGCAACTTGGCAGGCAGGCTTGGGATCATGCTAAGACAGAATCATTTGATTATTGTAATGTGCTTCGAATCTTCGGAAAGCAGTGTGATGTATAATTCATGTATGTTTCGCTGAAGTGTTTTAGACGAAATATAAGCAAAAAATTCACAAATGGTATTGTTACTTGAGACGTTACCTAAATTACACAGTATAAACCACTTGACGACCGGGACAAACTTTTAAATATTCCTGAGCCGGTAATTTCAATGCGCTTCGAATGGTTTCACATTACAATAGAAAACTTAAACAGTTTACAAACATTTGCCGCTATTTACTCTTCAATTAATCTCGCTGTGACGATCTGTTTAGTTATTTTCTCTGTTCAAATCTTAGTACGAGACCTGGAGTCAAACGCGAATGTATAGGTAGTCTTTTGCTAGTGTAAAATAAATGCTAATCCGATAGTGCAGCGGTATTCCTTCTATTCAAAAGAATAAAAAAATCAGTGAATGAGAGCTGGCACAAATGAATGAACATATTTTGTTTCCTAACAGTACAGCAGGCTAAGTATAACTAAAGCTACGCGCAATTGTGGTTCTGTACTCAGACGACCTCCACAGATATGTATGGGGTAGATCAGATGGTTAGACGTACTCTCAGGCTAAGGAATAGACTCTGCTGCAAACTTTACAGATGCCGCAGCAATGCACCATTGGCGTCATTAGTGCAATTGTTAAATTCCAATCATTAGAATACAAGTACATAATGAATTAAGAGCACTTCCACCAAATGGTATCGATATGCAACAAAGTAACTACCAAAATAAAAACTTTTACTTGTTTAACTCGCAACTTAAAAATTATATTAAATATAAATATAATTACTATTTCTTTTTAAATAGAAGATATCATCAACATCTCACAAAATATCAACGTCCCTCGTAATAGCATTTTTGAATATTTAAAAAAAGATATACTTTAGTTTATCATTTGACGAGCACCAAACTATTATTTGCAACCCCAAGGAGAACAGGTTTTTTCCTCTTATAGAATCCAACAAAATTTAATCTATATATCTACATCTACATCTATACTCTCCAAATCACAAATACTGTGGGTGGCAGAGGGTGCTAAGCACCAATCCTAATTCTGTGCTTTTCAATCCCGAACAGAACGAAGAAAGAATGAATACATAAATGTGTCAGTACGGCATCTTATTTCTCGAATCTTATCCCTCCTGTCATTGCGACCTAAATAGGTTGGCGGAAGAAGTATTTCGTTGGACTCGTAAATTAAAGATTTTCGCATCAAACGAAAACGACGTCGTCTGTCCGCAAACAATCCCAGTCCAACCCACGTATCAGCTCTGTGACTAGCAGTCACGAATCGAGCGGCTCTCCTCTGTACCTTCTCCAACGTATCAATCAATCCCTTGCGATACGGATCCCAAATTCCACAACAGTATTCCAAATGCGGACACACTAGTGTTTTGTATGCTATTTCCTTTGTATGAGCATTACAACTTCTCAAAATTCGACCTATAAATCGTAGTTTAGAATTAGCTATGCCTACGACGGAAGTTATGTGCAAGCCCCATTTCATGTTGCTTTGTACTGTTACGCCTAGATACTTCCGGTAATCCACAGTGTAAACAACTGAATTGTTAACTTTGTTCTCGTGGGCAAATGGGGTCTTTTTATTACTTATGTCCATTGCCTTGCAAATTTTTGCAGTTAAGTGTAAGCTGCCATTTACGGCACCATTCTAAAATAACATCCAGATCGCGCTGAATGTCTAAGCAATCGTCAGAGCACCTCACTTCCCTATAAATAAATGCATCATGAGCAAAAAATCGCATCCTGCAATTAACGTTGTCACTGATATCGTTTATAAAAATTGAGAAAAGAAGTGGCCCTATTACACTTCCTTGAGGAATGCCCGAAGTAACATCTTGCTTAGAAGAGGCTTTCCCGTCAACAACGACATACTGTGACCGACCAATTAGAAAATCGCGTATCCATTCGCAAATCTGATCAGATATACCGTACGCTCGAATCTTCGCTAAAAGTTGGTTGCTAAAAATCCAAGAAAATAGCGTCAACTTGTGATCCTGCATCAATAACTTTCATTACATCATGCGAAAATAGAGCCAGTTGAGTTTCACATGGTCGGTTCTTCCGAAATACGTGTTGGTTTGCTATAACTCATTTTCATTTAGAAACTTCATAACGTTAGAGCATATGACATGCTCCAGGATTCTACAGCAAACAGATGTTAGAGATATGGATCGATAATTCCTAGGATCTCTCCGATCTCCTTTCTTCAAAACGGGAATCACCTGCGTGCGCTATTTTCCAGTCAGAAGGTACTTTTATTTCTTCTAAAGATTCACGAAATATAACTGACAGAAATGGTTTTATTTCTTCCGAAAATACTCTTACCGGTATACCATCGGGGCCCGACGCTTTCCCCCACTTCAGGAGCTTTAATTGCTTTATGATACCTACACTATGAATTTGTACTGGATCCATCTCAACTTCTACACGCCGTGATAAAACGGGAATGGTTTACATGTTTTCGTCAGTGAAAGAATTTTTAAATTCGGTGTTAAATACAGTAGCCTTGTCACGGCTGTCATCAACATCCCGACCATCTTGTAGTAGAATTGGCATACTACCACTAATCTTTTTTACATACGACCAAAATTTCTTTGGTTTTTCAATGAGACTCCTGGAAAGCGAGTTGCAACGAAAGTCATTAAAGGCCTCGCGCATCGCATTCTTGACCTGTCCTCTTGTCTCAGCTAACTTCTCTAAATCACTCCTATACATCGTCATTTTTGAGCGTGCATGTATCTACCTTTGCTTCTTAAGTAACCTTTTAACTTCAGGTGTATACCACGGGGTATCGTTCCCAATACTGATTGTCCTTTTCGGTACATGTAAGTCCATACCTTCCCTGACTGTATTTATGAATCGAAGCCACTTGTCTTCAACCGAGCCTTTTCCTTTTATAAAGGTAATGTAATTGGGCTGCCCGTAACTGTAATCCCAGTTTCGGGTCTTCCTCCCTCAGCCTAAAAAATCTCTCAATGCACTACACACGGCCACTGCCACCTGCGTAGCCGATTCACGTGTGTAGTGCACACATGATATATCCAAGGGAACCGTACACGACTTGATCCCAGGGCGAAGATCAAGGAATCTGCAGCCATGATTATCGCAGAAACGACGCAGTCTCTGGTTCAGACCCTCGACTCGGCTCTGAACCAGAGGTCCACAGTCGGTTCTATCGACAATGCTGCAGATGGTTAACTCAGCCGAAATCTTGCGGTCATCAACCACAGAGCTCACCCTATGAGCAAGCCGCCAGAAGGAAAAGAGGTAGTCTCCGACCCAAGGCGGCAAGCATCATTGGTGTCAACATGAGCTACAATACGCAGCTGGCTACACCTCGTCCGCTCAGTGTCATCTGGGACGGCCTGTTCCACATCTTGAATCAGACTTCCCGGAATGCACAATGAATGGACATTGGACTTCATCCCCGACCTATTCGCCACGTCCCTAAGGGGCTCAATGAAACGCCTAACGTTGAAGCTACCTATCACCAGAATCCCCTTCTGTGATCGCTCAGACCTAGCGGGCGGGGGGCTGGCAACTCGCTGATTGACGATTGTGGAACTGAATAAGATGCAGACCACACTTGAAACCTACTGGACAGTGGTACAGGCTTGCCCTCCTGGGATTCAGCCCTGTACGACTGCCCCCGCGTGCGGCGTCAACGTCCGGAAACCACGCACCAGACACCGTCAGGTGACTGCCGCACAGGATCCGAAGTCTCAGCCTGGACTGAAGATACGTTGTTTGGTAGGGGAGAACCTGTTAGAACACTAGCTTCGTTAGGGTCACCCCTTCCACATCTGCTGCAGTCACCTACGGGAGCTTCCAGCCTTGTAACTTTCGTTAGCAAAGTTGCAAGCTGAGCGCGAAGATCAGCCACCTCAGCCCCAGTCTGCACACAGCAGTCGCAGTCCCTACACATATTACTTTGAAAACAAAACTACGGAGAGGATGAACGATGAACTAACCGAGTGATCCAAATAAACTGTTCACAACTAGGCCCGTCCTAAATAAAACCTACTGAGGAGATAAATTTAGACCCGACGACGTATACTGCACTAAGTAGTACGTAGGAAGTACAAATAAACAGTGTTAGCCAAGCACTGTACTAAATAAAAAACGAATAAGCTCTATATACTTTCCTACAGAAAAAGAAAATAATTAAATGCGATCACGATTACAGCACGCTGCTGCAATTCAATTAACGCAAATAAAGCAAACGCTATCACAACACTTTAAATTAAGTAAACAGATGGCGGCACTCATCACGATGGTTGCTGGGGACCAACTGGCTACTGCTCTGCAACGACATAAGTTATTCAAAGATAAAATCTAACTACAACACTTTAAATAAAATACACAGAAATAGCGGCACTTGACTCGACGGTTGCTGGAGATCAACTAGCAGCTACTCTGCGACGACAGAAGATAGTCAAAGATAAAATCTAACTACAACACTTGAAATAAAATACACAGAAATAGTGACACTTGACGGTTGCTGGAGATTAACTAGCAGCTACTCTGCAACGACAGAAGTTATTCAAAGATAAAATCTAACTACAACACTTAAAATAAAATACATAGAAATGGCGGCACTTGACTCGACGGTTGCTGAAGATCAACTAACGATGACTGTATGTATATATGTTTGTTTGTTGGTTTGATTGTTCTTCATACAAATCCACAGTTTTCATCCGATCTCGATGAAACTTTGCACACTTATCCTTTGAAACAAGAAAAAAAACCTGTCTACATTAGGTTGAAAAATTTTCTGTAAAAATAATACATGCTGTCTTATAATTTCGAAAAATTACTGAACGGCGATAGACAGACGCGTTGGATGTGGAGGTCTCTGTACTATTTTTCCGTGTAGCTCAGTGGTTAAAGCGCTTGCTTACTAATGTTTGGGTTGTGGTCTCCGGTTCAAATCTCTGTGGAGGCTAAGATTTTTAAAAATTGTTTTTGATCGTAACAGTCACGACTGGACCGTCGGTTATTCGGGGTGCAATGCGATGCGAATCGTAGGTAGTCTTGCAATGCGGTAGGTGTACACTTTCTTACGTTATATTGATCCCTCAGGGGTGATCCGCAGTCAGAGTGTGTGTGTGTGATCTGCAGTAATAATACTATAAATGCGGAAGTAAGTCTATGTCTTTTGTTACCTTTTGACAACTAAATGCCTATACCGATATTGACGGAATTTAACAAGGGAGGGCACAGGACACATTTTTTTTTAATAGTTGTAGCCACGATATTTTGAGAATTTATCAAATGGTGACAGAGAGACGGATGTGTGTGTTAGTCTGTAATGTTACGTAGCTTCCTTAAGATAAGCTTCTCGCACATTATGTTAGTGTATAATTTTTTAGTAAATTTCAGTTAGAGAAAAAAACGCATTAATTAGTATATATGTCGATTTTTTGTCCTTTTACTTTGTGTCTGCTTAAATCTTTCTGGCACCAATTTATTTTTACTTCCTTTTTGACATATCTTGGGGCCGTAAACTGGCCTAAGTTATAGCTCAAGCAGAGCACGAGCAGCTTAAGTTATTAGAACCCAAGAATCGGATGGTCATGCTGAAGAAATAAGAAAAGTCCAAGCTGAAATAAAGCTGCCCTTAGTTAACACCCCCCCCCCCTTCTTTCCCACATCCTCTCACATTCGTTTGTTTTTTAATATATTGGAAATTGATTCTACAAGTTCGACGGTAGAATGATAAAATGATGGCTTTCCGGTCATATTATGCCGACTCGGTGTTGTTTGGGACCAATCCTTCGCTACCAACAACTTTCTATATTCAATTCTGGCGAAGAAATTCTTAATCCACGCGTACGAAGTCGCGGGTATCTGCTAGTTGTAAATAAATACATAATACGTGCCATATTGATGTATTTTGCTTGGTTCTAGAGTATTCACCACTACAATGTTGTACTGGCTTATGTGATCTAACCGAAAGGATATTAACTCTTCTTGACAGAACAGAACAGCAGTACGTTTCGCTACTAGTGCTAAGCAAGGAGGAATCTGATTGAGGTTTGATTACTCTTGGAAATCAGACTTTGCGAAGACGGGCATAAACACTGTGTCATTCTACTTTAGACTGAGAAATTGCATCTGGTCAGCTGTAACATAATTTAAACACTCTCGTCTTGTTGTTAGTTCTAGACATCGAGGTTACTCCCAGCTGATTCCCAGAAATAGCAGACTGCTCGCGAGAAGACGAAACGAACGTTGTGCAGTAAACAGGTCTCTCAGTTTGTATACACACTCCGTCCGTGAGAAATGACTCACTCCTCTCTCCGAGGTTGCGTACATTGCGGTAAACAAAATTATTTCGCTCAACCCAGGCTGCCCCGTGTCTCTCGGTGGATAGAAACGTTCCAAAAACAGCGCTTTCCATCATTTCACAATTTCAGTTTACAGTAAAAATAATTCAGCAACGAACCAGGAAGTAAACTGTTTACCACGTTCCGTCTCCCAGAAGTCGAAGATGACCATGGGCGATATTATACAACATCCCGGAGAAATATTGTGCCATTTTATTTTTCCGTGACCCTCCTCACGACTATCATTAGGTGCTGGGCTATAACGGCCCGCAGGCCAAGGCATTTAATGAAATTGTATTTTAAGAAATATTTGTAGCAACCTGGAAGTTGAGTAAATATGGTTTTGTGTATTTTTCTTGCAATTAATAGTGAATTTGTGTAGATGATCATTGTTTTATGGAAAGGAACTATGTAAATACTATTTAATATGTTCAAGGACAGTACTATGCAAGAAATATTAGCTAATAGTTTGTAATTCTAAGTATTGAAGTGAGCTACGATGTTTGGATGACCTTTTCCAACAGTTTGGACTGATTTATGTGGAAAACTTTGAGTGTAAATACCTATAATTTTCATTTCTGTGGATTTCATAATGATTGTGAATGATTTTGTATTAATTCTGATTGTTTTAATATTATTTTAATTGTTTAAGTATTGTTAGAATTCCAGAAACGTCGGTTTGTAGTCTTTGAATTATTCTCGAATTTTGTATAAAGCTTATATAAGCGATAGGCATAGAGGAGTATTCAGTTTAGTAGTAGTAGTGGTATTATTGAGTGGTCTTTGAAAGTTAGTTGAGTTTTGGTGTTCGAAGTTATAATCGCTGGACCATTTGCACCAAGTATCTCAAGAGTTCGATATGTTATAGGAAAATAAACAGACTTGTATCTGGATCTTGTTGGACTTGTTATTTCCTTTTTAAAACGAGATACCTCCATACGCCAGGCACAACAGGTTAAAGTTCAAAACTTATCCTGGCTGAGTTTTCAAAAGTTATTTCGGCGAATTTTGTATCGATCTCCAATCTGCGTCTCACATGCTAGACATTTTACTAATGCGACCAGACAATTTAGCCCACCATAGTAAGAGTCTGGCCTGGCTGTCAACCCTTCCAAGACCAAAGTTGTATTCTCCTCTAAGAGAAAAATCCAGGTAACCCTATCAATAAAAGGCAGTAAGACTGAGCAAGTGTCCTCCTTCAAATTCTTGGGCACTGTGATTGATGAGCAGTGTGATTACAAGAATGAAATCATATCCAGAAAAGAATAGCCCAGGAGCAAATTTATTAGAATGATTTTTTTATTTTTTTATAAGGTCAGATGTTAGTGTCCAATTGAGAATGCGAATGATTCTCTGTACGTGTTTCCCATTTTTGCAATCTAGAGAAAAGAATTGATGCTTTTGAAATGTATTTGTTTCGTCTTCTCTCACGCATATCTTGGGTGCTGAAAATCTCAAACGAAGAAGTTCTTCATCCGATGGAGAGATAAAAAGAACTGCTGCTCAGTATAAAGAAAAGGAAAACGCAATATCTAGGACACATTATGAGAAGCGACAGGTACCAGCTACTGCAACTCATCACTGAAGGAAGGAAAGATACAGGGGAAGGAGAAGGAATTTGTGACTGAAGGACATTCGGAGATGGTACAACTGCATGTCAGAAGAGGATTTCCATACTGCAATGTCACACGTCCAATAGGAGAAGGTGCCTTAAGAAGAAGAAGAAATTAAACCACAAACAAAGGTAACATACATGACATGACTTACACGCACTATAGACAGATGGCAGTACATAAGCTTCTCCCGTTAGTATGGTGTTCTTCCGGCAAGCGGGATGGTCACAAAATCGCCACTAAAGCAAGTGTAGTGGCTCGCTTACGTCCTTAGAGATTCACGATAACCAGAGGATTCATCAGTTACTGACTGAAAATAGCTGAGAGATAAGTAACACGCAAAAATTACAAGGTTCACACACAGATGTCTCCATCCTGTCATAGTATAACACTATCATGCCATATCATGCTCTAACGTAGGCTATTACTACGGAGGCGCCCTCCCACTGTGATAATCTCCGTTTGCCTTCCCTAACGTGGAAATTGCAACTATGCCTACTCACGCTACTCACAGACGCGGCTTTATCTGAACCGAGCATACAAACAGGTTGTTCCTCTCTCTCTCTCTCTCAGAACAAACTCAATCACTTCTTATTCTTTTTTCAATACTGTTCTCTATCTTAAATTCCAACGATGGGTACTATTATTGTTACAAATAATAATACGGAAATCCACTTAATTCCATTTATTATGTAATTTGTCGCAGAACAAATCAAACACATAAATCTTCGTCACGTTATTTTATTATTATTATATTATTTATATGTACATCTTTCAAAACTCTCATACTATCCGATCATACTTGTGCCTCAGCACCCTACAAACCTATGCCATGACTGTACTGACTTCTCACGGACTGTACTGTAGCTATGTAGAGACTACAGTACATTGTGTGGAACCTAACTAGCCTGTGTCGCAACAACAATAGGTTATCGAGTTTCAGAACAAGGCTTCATTATTACTTCTTGAATCTTTTGATATAAGAAAACCAAAAACTTATAATTGACTTTAAAACAAAGCATATGCCATCAGAAATATTAGGGATCGGAGTGTGCTGCTTATGTGGCATATATGTCACAAAATGTTTATGAGTGATTGATACGCGTGCGTGAAGAGTGCAGTGTATTGTTTGTGTTCTGGTTGTGATTTGAAACAATGAACAAAAAAGGCGGAACTCAGTGTCGGCTCTTCATATAAATATTAACGCGTTATTTTTGACGTACCCAATCGTCAGACAATCATTTACGTTCATTTTAAAATAAATGACAGAAGTTTGGGAGTTGAGCGAGGATTTTGGTACACGATCTGGCGATTAAATATTGTAGCCATCACATATACTACCCTGCTGCTAGCTCCAGAATGCATAAAACTTTTTCCATCTTCGGAGCGGATAATGCGAGACGCTATCAGAGTGCGGCAACCACTTCATGCAACTAGTGTAGTGTCTCATTGATTGAAAGATCTTCAATCCATCACTGAATAAGGCTTAGTGATTAAGCACCGTCATATCTTAATAATCCAGCTTGACTCACTGCCGTAAGAATCTGATGATTGGAAGATAATATGAAAAATATGTTGCATTACATACATGTAACAGTGAAATTGTTACAACTGTATAAGAAACGAGAAACTAAACATGAACGATAATCGTCACCTAAAGAAGTTCCTCAGCAATGAGACTTCAGCTAGAATTGTATGGATGTAGTTCTCTATGATACTACTTCCTGCAACAGGTGCAGAAAACTATTTCGTAATAACTAAAATGCAAAACACTATAAATATCTCTCATAATTTTACAAATTTCGGTTCAAATTGAGCACAGACCGCTTAAATACCTTTTAAGGGAAAAAAACTATGAAGATTCTATTCCGAGTCCAATTAATTACTTCAGCGTTCCTCCCTAAACATTGTAAATTTTAATAAACACAATATTATGTAAAACGCAATTTGCTAGAAATTCCCAAAGTAATTCCAGGACCATAGATAGAACACCCGGATCGCGTTGGTGGTAGAATCGCTGTAAGTGGAAGTCAAGTGTGGAGCAGCTTTCCATTTGGCGGAAGACAGGCCTGGTAGGCGCTTTACGGCCTCATTGTCGCCTTCCAGACGCGGCCCGGGGCTGGAGTTTAATCAGAGCCCCCTCCACTGTAGCACTAGGCTCGCCTGGCAAGCGGACTGTGCCGCCAAACAGCCCGGGGCAGCGCCTGTGAGGGCGACTTATCCGCCGTGCGTATCACAGTGACCCCTGCTATGTAAACGTCCCCGCGCTACAGGACCGTCAACAACAGAATAACACGAATGATTGCAGAGTTTGGAAAGCTGGTGTTCAAACAAAGTGCGAGATTACTTTCGGTGAACGGACAGCGAATCAGTGGTAAGTCAACAGCAACGTGGTATGTTATAGAGATTAAAAGTAAACAACTAACAGTTGCACGGGTATTACATGATCCAGATAAAATGTGCCATTCATCAATACTGCTCTGTTACTCTGTTATAGCTCATGGGATAGCTAGATAAAAACACTTTTTTCAGCAGCAAGATCGTAGGTTAAACTGAAATTATTTCATGGAGAAAAGTTATACTTTATCATTTGTTTGATGGTATTTTAAATTGACACTCAAACATTTTATGCATACTTTACGTAGGTTAAGGTTGTATTGAGAATTCTTTATCGTGATGTATAAGTATCTGGCACTTGTCTGTTTCTAAACTCCACAAACATCGTAGCAAGGATATTAATGATTATATTTAGTTTACTTGCGCATTCAGGTACACAGTTGTAAACCTTATATTTAATTGCGGTTACATCTTACGTACTAAATGTTAATCGTTCTTCGATTTACTTACAAATATACAGCAAACTCAGTAAGAGCAATATTACTCATAAAATCATGTGTAAGAAATAGTTTTGTAACGTTCTTGCTGACATCTTTATCAAAATAAAACTGGGATGATTCATGATTTATGAAAGGGCATCAAAATCAGTTTCATGTCTGAATTTTTCGGAATGTAAAATCGTTCAAACGTATACTTTAGAACTATAAGTTTAACTGAATTTTCCTACAAACTCTTCTCACCTCAACAATGAAATTCGTGTAATTACTACTGGGATGTCTTAGTACTACATTTACAATTTTATCATATCCATGGAAGTTTGTAGGTAATCTACATCTACATCTACATATATACTCTGCAATTCAAAAAATTGTGGGTGGCAGAGGGTGCTCAGCACCAAAGCTAATCTCTTTGTTGTGCATTCCAGTCCCTAATGGTACAAGGGATAAAGAATTCAAATAAGAATCAGTCCGGCACCTTATTTCTCTAATTTTATCTTTCCTGTCCTTCCGACTCAAATAGGTTGGTGGAAGAAGTCTTTCACTACACTCAAAAGTGAAAGTGGGAGTACGCATGTTTTCCAATAAGTTTAAACGAAACGTGTGTCGTCTATCTACCAGAGACTCCCAACCTAATCTACTAATCACTTCTGTGACGCTTTTATAAGGACTGTAGCAAGCGGTCACGAATCGAGCGGCTCTTCTCTGTACTTTCACTATACTTTCGATCAATCCCTTACGAAACGGGTCCCAAATGGCACAACAATAATCAAAATGTGGACGCACAAGAGATTTTTACGCTATCTCCTTTGTTTGTTCATTACAATTTTTCAAGATTCGACCTATGAATCGCAGCCTAGAATTTGCTCTACCTACTAACGAATTAATGTGTATGTCCCATTTCATGTTCCTTTGTACTGCTACTCCCAAATATTTCATACAATCGTCCATATCAATAACTGAACTGTTTACCTCGTATTTCTGAACAATTGGATTCTTTTTGTTAGTTATGCTCATTGTCTTGTACTTTTTACAATTTAGAGTAAGTTGCCACTCAGCGCACCAAGCCAAAATAACATCCAGATCGCGCTGAATTTCTAAGCAATCTGCCAAATTTCTTACTTCCCTATAAATAACCGCATCATCAGCAAACAATCTAAAAAGGCTTTTCACTTTGTCTCCGAGATCGTTTATAAAAATTAAGAAAAGAAGTGGTCCTATTACACTTCCTTGAGGTACACCCGATGTAACATCTAGATTAGAAGAACTTTCTCCGTCAACGACAACATACTGCGACCGACCAGTTTGAAAATCCTTTATCCATTCACAAAGCTGATCCGATATACCGTACGCTCGAAGCTTCGCTAAAAGGCGGTTGTGTGGCACACAGTCAAAGGTTTTCTGGAAATCTAAAAAAATTGCATCTTCTTGTAAACCTGCATCGATAACTTTCATTACGTCGTGTGTAAATAGGGCCAGCTGTGTTTCACATGATCTTTTCTTCCTAAATCCGTGTTGATTTGTTGTAAGCAAATTATTATCGTCTAGAAAATTCATAATGTTCAAGCATATAATATGCTCCATAACTCTACTACAAACAGAAGTTATAGATATGGGACGATAGTATCACTTCGATCACCTTTTTGAAAATACGTTAAATAGCTTCGCAAAACATAAAAGATATTGCTCTAGACATTTAATCTACATTTATCGTCTTCATAAGAATTATATCGTTTTTGTAGAATAAAAATGTGGTATACCAAAATTTTCATGACTGCAGTTTTTTTACATTCCGCTTTAAACTTTAATTTAGTTTAAATAACTACAAACATGCGTATGAGTCATAATATTTAGAAGCACTTGTGTTGTATACTGGAGCCTGTTTCTGTTATTAATTTAATTACAACTTGTATTTGTTACATTCTTGCGAAAGTAATTACGTGAATGTAACACAAGTACGAAATAAAACGAAATAATTTTAATCTTGTTCCTTCCACATCGTTTAGAAACCATATGATATATGTTTTGAAATTTTAATCAAATTAGTCGAATATCATTTTAATTTATCCTTTGATACAGGTCTGTTAATATTATTAATTGTTTATTACTATGAGGGATTGGAAAATAAATATTTCCGTTATCTTTTAAAAATTACATTCTTCATAATTCGCGGTTGACAATTCCTTTTCACAAATACTGAAGCTTACGGAAACGAGAATAAAATAACCGAACCTTGTTATTGGATTAGCTGCCATTGGCTGTGTGCTGATAAACAGCAGTACGGTGCTGTATGTGGCTAGAAAACTATTCGGCATCAAAGTGCCGATTATACGCTGAGCCAATAAAATATATCGGTACCAAAAGATGCTAGAAGGATAATAATGTTTCGTAACATCGTCGAAAAATACAAAAATGTATTGATTACACACAGTTACTGAAATAAAAATAAAAATATGTAACCCGATGGCACTGAGGTAACTTATCAGTATGATGAAAATCTTCGAAATAAACTTTATTTTAGAAAAAATGCTACAGCTACATCCTATCAGTTTTATATGGCCGTCTTTGCAGACGTGTATCTTGACTTGATTCAACCATGAGAAGGTGTTCCCTGTGTATCTCCACCGCTGTAAGACACAAACTTGTTCCGCGAGGGCTCGGCGTTAATAGCACTGGTGCTTAATGTCCTAGCAGATCCCCTTAATGTCTCTTATTTCCGCGAGAGGCGGCAATGGAACCAGTTACACGGGTAATTATCAAAGATCTCATTGTGCGGAATGTGTACCACTCCACAGCTTAGCTACAACCTCGTGTTCCAACATGCAGGGCTATCAGCTGTTTCAGGGATTAACTCCGCAACTGTTAATCTACAGAACGCTGAAAACCAGAATTCTTTAAAACTCGCGACAGTATATTTTTGTATCCGTTAATGTTAACTTGCCAGTCCCGTTGTCCAGTTTGTTGCGGCACCGTGATGGTGTCCGGCGCTAATACGTGGCTAGCTGGTTAGGACTCGGCGGGCAGAGTAGGAAAGGTGGAAGTGACCAACTCCTATCCCCAGATTGTGCGCCAAAGCCCTGGTTAAATCCCAAACCTCTTCGTGGTGCGCATGGAGTGAGGCCATGCGTCGCTGTTGGTGGTGACTCACCCGTCGTAGGGGGACGTCAAGCCTGGCGGCCCCCTCGGTATCTGCCGGAAGAGTAGGTCTGAATGCGCCGGCAGCGGGTTCCGTCCTCTCCCTTCTTTTATGTCGCATACACATCATATTACACCGAACACTGTCATCATCACATTCAAACACTGTGATGTTTTTTTTTTTTTGTAACTGCTTTACGTCTCTTTTTAACATCGAGGTCTTTAGAGACGGGAAAGGATGGGGGGCAAGGATGGGGGCAAGGAATTCGGCCATGGCCTTTTGAAGGAAGCATCCCGGCATTTGCCTGGAGTGATTTGGGGAAACCATTGAAAACCCAAATCTGGATGCCCGGACGGGGATTCCAACCGCCGTCCTCCCCAATGCGAGGCGAGAACGGTAACCGTTACACCGCCCCGCTCGGTTAAACACTGTGGATAAGTATCTCGTTTTGTAATGAAATAACGAGTCCAAGAAGATTCAGATTCAAGTCGGTTTATTTTCCTTTAAGACATTGACCTCCAAAGATACTAGGTGCAAGCGTAAAGAAATGCTCCAGCGATCATAACGTTCGAACAACTACTACCCACAATACATTGAATACTGAATACTGAATACTCGAACTCGTCGCTGCCGATCGCTTGAATAGGTTTCATAGAAAATTCCAGAATACATAATTCCGACCGACGTTTCTGGCATTCTAACAATACTTAAACAATTAAAATCATATAAAAATAATCAGAATTAATATAAAATCACTAACAGTCATTAGGAAATAAACAGAAATGACAATGAAAGATTTTACACACAAAATTATTCACATAAATCAGTCAAAACTGTCGAAAATTGTCCTCAAAACATCTTAGCTCACTTCGTTACTTAGAATTACAAACTTTTAGCCAATGTTTCCTGCACAGTACTGTCCTTGAACATATTACATAGTATTTACACAGTTCCTTTCCATAAAACCATGTTAATTTCCACAAATTGGAAGAAAAATATACAAAACCCTATTTACTGAACTCCCAGGTTGCTACAAATAATTCTTAAAATACAATTTCATTAAAGACTTTGGTCTGTGGACCGTTATACTGTCACACTGGGGAAGCCAACGGTAGAAATGTAAAACTCATTTTCATATTATTCTAGAATAGTAATTATTCTATTGCACGCCAAAGCTGATTGTGTCACATACGAAACTGCCAGAATGGTTACTGTAGTAATTTTTTGTTAATTGCAGTAAATAATATGCTATATCGACAGATCGCAGAGCTAATTCTCTGAAAAGTGTGATTCAGGACTGGGCAGCCAATGCACTGTTCCCTATCAACGAGGCTTTTTCATCCAAGCTAGACTTCAGGTACGGTTCGCAAAGTTTTAACAGCCAACTGCACAATGAACACTGCCAAACACCCTTTTGTCATGTGTTGAGGGTCGCAAATAGTAGTACGCACCAGTATTACCGCACTTCGCGCCACACAGGACTCTAGGATTCGAAGGTGGTGACTCTCAGCTGACTCGCATTGTAAGGGTCGCTGCTTCGAGTTCAGTTAAGTGTTCTGCTCGTCTTGTGTTGTGCTTAGTATTGTGTCCACAGTTACATGATCAAAGCGAGATTCAGTAGTTAGAACATTATTAATATTAAGTGAAGCAGGTTGAATGATTGCAGAGACAGAAGACCATATTTCTCTTTTAAAAAAATCAGATGCTAGTAGAAGAGAGATCATATATATACAGTTGAGGGATGTTTATGACTCTTCGATGGGGTTCCACGAAGTGTTATATGTGCATAAGCACACTAAATGCTGCATCCTTTCTTCAGATGCAACGGAAACACAGTAATTTACTTTTCGTTTTCCCTAAAACATAGATATCTCGACAATTTCTGAAGAAAAAACAAAGCTGTGAAATTTTGTTACAAGTGAGGTATGCCATAACGAAATCATACGATTTTTTATTTTCTATTTGCCTCTTGGATCTCCTTCACAGCCAGTCAAAACCATTGACGTTATTAATTAACATTTAGTATCAAATTCCGAGACTCCGTTTCGTTAAGAAATAAAACACATTTCTATATACTTTAACGCCACCAGTTGGTAGAACGTGACAGGTGTTAAGTGGTAGAAAAAATTATTGTAATTCCAATTTTAAAAAAAAGATTCGATAAGCAATTTGTCTTTCTGGCAGCCCAGAAGGACATTTCCACTTGTCTCGCAAAACGGGGACGGCAGCAACCGAAAACTTTGCTGATTCTTTGGGTAGGGTCTCCGAACAAACGTGGATTGCAGCTTACTTTCTATATATACTTCGTACTCTTAAATTTTTAAGTGGTCTAATAAGAGCATACGTTGTTGTTAAATCGATGGATATGAAAGTTTTTTTTTTTTTCTACGGTCGAACGGATTTTCTGAACGCACTTCTACAAGAAAGTAATCTTTAAACATTAGCATAAAAACGAAAGATTATCTGTATCAATTTTAATCTTAGAAATGTGAATGACATTAATGGTCTCCCAACTCCACCTGATTGGCTGCACAATCTGAACTTGTCTTTATCGCTTAGTCATTAATCGGCGGTGCTACAGCGTAATGGAAACGTACAGATTCAGTTTAGAGTATCTGACATACACGAAGGAAGTTTCTCCATCTAACGCATGTAACCCAGTGCGTTATCAGATAACTCAGGTTTGTCGCGATAGCATCTTTTTGAAATTTGTGGTTGGAATAAGACTGAGTTTGTTGAGGATATCTTGTTGAACGTTGGGGATCTATAAATAGAGTTAGGATTTCGATGATGACTGAATGCTTCTGTCAAATGGATCTCTTTATAGACATCAGAAAAGATCGATTAAAGAAATATGATTTTATATACATAAGAAGGCGCCTGTTTATATTGAGAATAATTGAGAATAAATTGTAAACTGCACGCAATTTCCTTCATGACTCCTTGAAGACTTAATACTCAAATTTCAAAGCTCCGATGAAGCTCGTGCCGTATGCTTCAAAGGAAATGTAGATGTATTCATCCTTAGTTTTTCTTCATTCGTAAAGTACTATTGATACCTGCGTTAGTGCCATGATATAATGAGCCTTAAATGAAATCCTTACGAATTCGTTCCTACTTCTTTGTCCTTCGTAAGGAATTATTGGACACCTTAAGACTACGCTCTAACACACGAATATTTGTAAATTAACATCAGTTTACGGTTTAAATGAAAAGTGTAAAATCTTAAGCCGATAGCCTAATAAAATTGACATCTATTAAACTCCATATTTCCCTCTAAAAAGATAATTTTTATCTTATTTACGTATTTCTCGCAACTTAGTTTCGACCAATTTTGAAAACATCTTGTTTTTTAGCTTCTTTTAGCGGTGTTTTGTGACAAGGTACCTGTCATTTAAATGCATAAATGGGGAAAAGAGTCTTCGTCGTTAATCAGAATATCCGACAACTATCATTAGGCAGTCTGAACTTTTTTGGGTTTACGATTGGCTGAGACTTTTTTAAGTGCTTGTGCTATTCAGTGTAGTTCACTTAGTTGGGTTGTAAATGGGTAAATAAAAGAAAAATACTGAATCTTATTTCCCTACGCTTCATTTCAAAAACACCATCTCACGTTAACTGGACACTGTTATTATATGTTATCGTTGCTTCATTATTAGCATAAACTACAGTGTTCAGAGAATTCTATCACAGGTCAAACGCCCATCAAAAATAACGAGTGTCACCTATAGTGGTAGTTGGAATTTGTTATAGAAAAGTTTCGAAGGAAAAACGAATAAAGATCTTTTTTAATTATATTTTTTCTTGATATGAATAAACATTCTCTGATTAAAGCCTCGCAATATTTGGCTGGAGCTCTAGGACGATTCTAAATATATGTATTTGACCTTAAATGACGGACATTTTTATTGTTATTAAAAAAATTTAACTGAAGTGTCAAAAACGAATAATCATTTTATATTTGATTGATACATTTCGCTATTATCTACGTTTCTTGCAAACTTTCTTGTGACTTTTTAATAAACTTCCCCGTTTCTTATTTTCTATCAAAAAAATTCTTAGGTTATGCTGTAACCTGCTTCTAATAACTACGACAGAGAATGCAGCATAATAACCGAACTCTCATTACATTAATTTATTAGTCTCCGTAAATAAACAAAAAGCAGCTGTAAACTAAAACCAATGCAGCATTGAAATGTTTTTAATCTCTGCCTAGCATAACAATTTTTTATCTCAGCCTAACATATCTTTTCCGGTTACTTCCACAACAGCCAATCGCCTTTTAGCTAGCATGTGAGTTACAATTCTCTCTAGCAACGAAAGAGCAAATAAAATTAAAATGAATTATTTATTTGATACTTCACTTCCTTTTAACAGTACAAGCGCAAATAAAGCCAATGCAGTTACCAATGCGAAGTTTCCTGGGTTGCAGAGCACCGCAGTGGTGGCGTCCAGTGTAATCAACAGTTCGGGAATCGTCGGATTAACCGAAGGATTCCGAGTTATCGAGATGAAGTCCAGCCTTCAGGCACAATTTATTTATTTATTTATTTTTACTTATGGCCTTAAGCCTCATCGACGTACAGGTCATTAGAGACGGGATGAGATTGGGGACAAAGAACGGGAAGGAGTTCGGCCATGATCCTTTTGAAGGAAGCATCCCGGCATTCGTCTCGAGTGACCTGGGGAAACCGTGGAAAACCCAAATCTGGATGCCCGGACGGGGATTCGAACCTGCGTTCTCCCGAATGCGAGGCCAGAGCGTTAACCGCTCACCCACCGCACTCGGTAATTCATTTTACTAAGGTGGATAACATTTAGAAAATCCGTCATCGTAACAGATTACCTGAAAATAGAAGAAATCAAAATTACGCAAGTAAACACTACGTTCGCTACATTCAGACATTGTGGTAGGTAAGGTGGGAATTATTACGTAACGGTAGAATTTGATTTATTCGTGTGATTTTATTAATGTTACCTGTACCGCAAACCAGTCTACTCAATTAATATTTTCGACACGTGCCATTTCTTTTTTCTATTTCTCGGCAGTGATTCATCACACCCGGTAATGGTCAGCGGCTGTCATCTGTCACTGTCAGGCACAGTGTCTAGTTAGGCGTAACCGTAGACCGACTGTCGCCCGAGGTAATTAACAGCCAGCACAAACAAGACGGCGGCCAGGATAACAAGAGGCACCTAATGCACTCAAAGGAGAACAGGATAAATCAAAAGTTCTCAGTCCCTACTTATAGCTTTCCATAAGTTATATCTACTATACTTCTTTCAAACATGTGGCAGTACTCGGAATAAAGTCATAAATCTGAAAGAGTGAAGATCGTATTTCAGAATTGCCAGCCCCAGAAGCCGTCGCAACTACAGACAGGGACAGCCCAAACATCTCTACCATTGTAAATCTGTAAGAAATCTGCGTATGTCTGATGGGTATGAACCGTTATCACGCAAACACTACCACATCAATTTGGATGGTTTTTACAAATTTTCATAGCTAATGACTTATATCTTCCGAGGGACGGAGAAAGTAACTGGAATCATTTCTAGACGGAGAATTATGGGCCACAGATCACGTTGTAGTCGAGATGTTGACGAAAAACATAAAATATCACATTACTCGTCTCAGTATTATGTTCCGTTTGTTGACTTCGACTGTTTATTTAATCAGTTCTCTTAAATTTAAAACATTACAATTAACAGAATATCATAATCAAACGTAATAAGCGTTATAAATGTATAATTTACTGTTGAAACATCTACAGAGATTATTAAGATCTTTGAAGTTACACAATTTGTCTGTGGTACGACTTTTTAGCAATCGACGCTGAATACTATACAATGCTTGATTAAAAAACGTTAATTTTTATAAATGTCAAATCTCCTGAAAACAACTAGGCTTACAATAAACATCAAAAGTTAACAATATATATTTCTCGCATAATAATTCGTGGAAAACGCCCATATTTCGAACGACTTTAGTTGATTAGTATGTATTTGGTGGCTATAATGTGCAAGCAGTCTGGAATAATAGCGTGCAAAAAACGTGTGTTCAAATTTTTAGCTGCTATTCAAACCAAGACAATTAGAATAAACCGTCTTTTTTATTAAATGACTCTCATAACGATGATTTTGTAATGTTTGTTTTTGGTTGTAGTTTTTATCGCCATTAAGTTGGAATTTCTTTCATGCTACTGTGTTAAGGATGACAGTTAAATTGAACCAATGAAATTAAAAAATTAACTAGGAAGCCTAAAACCTTATGCTACACCGCATAAATTATAAAACTAAATCCATCGCGCCTTATGCTTTAACATAACGCGCCAGTTGTCATTCTGGTTCAACCTATTCACAAACTTCGCTAATGTTTCCGTTCGCTAATTATAGCTTCTTTCACAAGCGCGTGTGAAACTTTACCAGCTGGAACTGAAACAATGACATTCATGACTCTCCAAGTTAATATTTGATATTTGTATAAAACCGGTTAAGAACTTCTACACACACCAAAGCATAAATGCTAGTTACTGAAGAAAAACTGAACACAGTAGCGTACAGTACAAGGCGGGGGAAAATCGAAGAACAGAAAGTCGAAGTTTAGCCCAAGTTAACGAGATCGCTTTGCCAATGATGGGGAAGGCAGATTACTTCACGCAACCTGACACAGGCTATGATGTTATTATTAGTAGTAATTTTCAATTGCGGTAGAACCAACGCTCAGGTGGCAATTCCCCTTCTATATTTGTAGAGTTAAATTCCTCCCCCATTATCGCATTTCTCACTGTAGGCATAGACGTGTAGATAACGTGAATCATTACTTCAAAACTAATTATTATTTAGTAAATACGCCGATACAACTGTTGTCTGATATTCTTTATTTTTCGGACGCGTTTCGCCTCTCGTCGAGGTATCCTCAGCGTACAATGTTTTCTGCAATATGCGACTAGTTATAACCTGAAAAATGTTTTTGTTTTGTTTACTTATAACGAAATTATTCTATCTATAGGATCCATAATATGACTTATATTTAACATACTAGTTACGAATTATCTTATAGTTGTATTGGCGTATTTACTAAATAATAATTAGTTTAACAAGCAACTGTGGAAGAAACGGCCTGCAATACTCACATATTTCTTCAAAAGGTTGTTAGCCATTTTTATAGTCTGTTGCTGGTACGTTTTCGTGTCGACTTAACAGACTGTTTTTTCTCTATAAGAACCACAAGTTACTATGCAGGCAGCCAGTAGAGATCCCAGTAACAGGGTAGCCACCGCATCGCAGGATATCACATGCATGTCATGACTGATGGGGGAATGAATTTCTGCGAATAAAAGAAACAAAGCCAATCCAACATACAGCGGGATGTTATTTCGAGGTGAATAAGAATTTGCGTGTTTAGTTGGACGCCGCTGCAGCTCGTTGGTGTGTTCCAGCCACTCGACTTTAATCCCCGCGCGCGGCCGACACGACAGACCCATCAACAGCGATTAATAAAGCTTTCAG
Source organism: Vandiemenella viatica (assembly GCA_031002005.1). Classification (NCBI taxonomy): domain Eukaryota; kingdom Metazoa; phylum Arthropoda; class Insecta; order Orthoptera; family Morabidae; genus Vandiemenella; species Vandiemenella viatica. Next base: position 5,080,001 of record CM061914.1, read on the forward strand.
CAAAACCTGTCCCCACCTTCGGGAAGCCTGTCATCCACCCAATCCAATTTTCACGCTGTCTCTTTGAGCCCGTGTAGTCTTTTGTGTCTGCCCTTTAATCTCCATTGTGGGCGTTGATATACGTGGCGCTTCACCTCGTGTTGCGTGCGGATACTGTTTACACGTCATCAGTGGGACTCTCATCGAATTCGATCAGGAAACTTGAACCGAGATACCGCTGTAAAACAGATATCATCCCAGAGTTACAGGTGAAGTTCATAACTGACAGCACAGATTTCAAATAGAACAAACATTCTAGTCACAATTACATCACACTGAGATTAAAACACTGAAAATCAAGTTTACAGCAAATCAATTCAGTATTCCCTCAATTATAACTTTTATTTGCTTATGGTTTTACGTCTCGTCAACGTCGAGGTCATTAGAGGCGGGAAAGGATTTAGGACAATGAACGGGGATGAATTTTGCCACAGCCTTTTGAAGGAAGCATCCCGGCATTTGGCTAGAGTGATTTGGGGAAACCTTGACAAACCCAAATCTGAATTTCCGGACCGGGATTCTAACCCGCGTTCTCCCGTAAGCGAGGCCAAAGTGTTACCGCTCACAAACCACGCTCGGTCCTTCAGTTACAATTAGTCGAATAAACGTGAAGAAGGATATATTTTCTGATCTTTACTATCCGTGTCAAGTTTCTTTGCAGCAGTTAAATATAATTGTCACTATTAATATAATTAACATTCATTAAATAACGACAAACCGCCCCGTTAACTCAGTAGGCTGCAGTACCGTGATAGTGTCTGGCGCTGACACGGGGTTAGCTGGTTCCAGTGCTGGTGGTGGAGGAAATTTTCACTATCAGGACTTGGCCGGAAGCGTAGGAGAGACAATAGCGCGCAATTCCTAACCACCAGACTGTCGTTGGCTAAATCTAAAACCTATCTGCAGTGATGGTAATTCGTCCGTCGGGTTGGGACGTTAGGCCTTGCGGCCCAAAGTTGTCTTTCGGAAGAGTAGGCTTGAATGAGCTGGCAGCAGGTGTCACCCTCTTCCTTCTTTCATCTCTCACCCACAGCACAAACAACAATCATCACTCTCACTGTCAACAACACCTACAGCAATACTTATGAACAATGCCACAATGAGGAAACAACCCCAGTTCATCGCTGCCGTGGAGGGGTAAACAACCCTCATTGCAACCGCCTAATCTCAGACAAGAACAAGGCGTTCACAAGGAGAAATAATGACAGAAATAATATGTCAGAAAAAGATGTTTTAATGTAAATATCTATGTTAATTGACATTCCAAAGCTAAGTACTTGAATATGTACTGTACTCTTTTGCATTCATCTCCTTAGGGAGCCTTAATAAGCAACGTAACTCCATTTTGGCCTCCTGTGAACCCTCCCTCCTACCCCCCCCCCCCCCCCACGTAGCCTTACGTGATTTTTGCCTCTAGCCCCCTCCCCTCCCCCACGTTACACGTACCTTTTTCCTTCCCCTTTTCATTCCAGAAGACATTTTGTACTATTTTCTTCTGTCAGAATATTGTAAATTACATTCGGAGATAATTAACTCAGGGAAATAAATATTCCCATGCTGTTGTGTGTTCTGTTACTCATTTTAACTGTGAAAAATGTTATCGAAAGAAAGCTACTTGTCCTTGCTCGGAAACCTCCCCCCCCCCCCCAAGTAGCCTAGCGTAGCCTTCCAGCCAATCCTCCCCCCCCCCCCTCCCTGGACCGAGCCAAGTAGTTTGTGCACGTTCCCTTATCAGAAAGTTGTAATACTGACATAAACAGAGATGACAACTCAACATCTAAAACAATAATCAGCAAGCAACAAACCCAGAGGCGTAGCTAGGTTAAAAAGTGCCCCGGAGCAAAAAAAATATTTTGGGCCCACAGGCCAGATCGGCAACCTTTTTTTAGCACTACCAAATCTTGTGAGGTTTGCTGGCACAGGGGCTCCCTGAGTTTCAGTCCCCTGAGAGAATCTGAACAAACAATAGTTGAAAAGCCAAATATTAAAGGAATAAGGAGCATTTAAACTTTTATTTCTTCAGCGCAGTTGTTAAACCAGATTATGCATCTATTCATGACCTTTTTTTTCACCAGTCTTTCGACTGGTTTGTTGCAATCCTCCATCCCTTCCTATCCTGTGCTAACCTCTTCATTTCTACATATCCCTTACAGCCCACGTTCTCAATTATCTGCTTCATATATTCTAATCTCTGTCTTCCTCTACAGTTCTTATGTTCCCTCCGCTAACAAATTAACCAATCCAGCATGTCTCAAAATATGACCTACTAACCTGTCTCTTCTTTCTGTAAGCTTCTTCCACAAACTTCTTTCGTCACACATCATTTCCAAAACTCGTTCATTTCATACTTTGTCTGTCCACCTAATTTTGAGCATTCTTCTGTAGCACCACATTTCAAATGCTTGAATTTTCTTTCTTTCTGGTATTCCTTAAGTCCATGCTTCGCTACCGTAAAGTGCTGTGCTCCGCACATAGAGTTTTAAATAGTTTTTTCTAATTCCTAGATCAATGTTTGAAACTAAAAGATATCTCTTTTTCATGAAGGATCCTTTTGCTAGTGCTATGCCACTTTTCACATCATTCTTGCCTCGGCCACCGGATGTAATTTACTTCCCGATTAGCAGAATTCACTTACTTCTCCTATTGCATCTAATCCTATTTTTATATTCATTTTACTGTGATTAGTATCATTTCTACTACATTTCAACACTTTTGCCTTGCTTTGATTTATAGTCAGTCCTAAATCTTCCTTCAGTATTTTCTTCATAACATTCAGTAACTTCTGAATATCCTCAGCCTGTTCTTCTAAAAAGACGATGTCATCAGCAAATCGTAGCATACTGATTTTTTCTCCTTGAGTACTTATGCCACATGAAAAATTTTCTTTTACTTTCTTTTATGCATCTTCTACATACAAGATGAATATTAACTAGGAGAGACTACAACCTTGTCTCACACCCTTTTAACTGATGCATGTCTGTCATGATTTTTTACTTTTATTATAGCCACTTGATTCTTAATTCGTTTATAAAATATTCTTCTATCTCGATATTTTAGACCTGACTTCTTTAAAATTTTGAACATCTTGTCCCACCTATCATTATCAAAAGCTTTTTCTAAATCAACAAACCCCA
>CM061914.1:5084173-5165510 GCA_031002005.1 Vandiemenella viatica
TCCGCAAAGGAGACGAACAAAGACTAATGGACGCCGACAACAACAGCTCCACAGAACAATAGCGGAGCAGAAAAAGATTTTAAATTTAGTTATTTATTGCCTAAATAAAAATATTTTCTGACTTACGGGAGTAGTTATTAATTTTTGGATTCATTTTAAAGAGTTACTGCAGGAGTCACATTCTAAATCTGGTATTATAAATAAATGATCACTCTCTTTTAATTTTAGGACGCTCTGTTTCTCCGTTCCCGGCATCTTGAATTTATTTCGTTTCATCATAAGCACTAACATGTCGTTTGGAAATTAATTGAAAGTATAGTTTACCAAAAATAATTTATTTCCTCAACCGCATACTTTGTGGTTAGGATAACGTATACTGACGAAAAAGTATGATACTTTATATTTGTATTAAACTAAGGTTAGCAACCCTACACCTCGGACCAGTGCGGCATGTTTTAACATCATATTACAATTTATTCAACAGAAGATGATGCTCACAATATTCTGAAAATTACTGAAAATCGACATTGACCGACTGAACTGTCTAGTACCAGGTGACGCAATAGGAAAACTCACAGTGCACATACTGCAATTCGCAAAGATTTTATTTTGAGGATCTCTTCTTATGCATTTTTATGTTTTCTCCCACAAATCTTTACATATTTTTAAATTGTTTAGGTTTCTTCAGTTTTGCTTCCTTTCGAGTTAGTGGTGTATCAGTTATCAATATCGCGAACAGAATCTGCCCTTTCAAACATTCTAAAAGAAAAATAATGCAGCTGAAAACTCCAACCTGAAAAAGACTAGAAACAGAAGAAACTACAAATTCTTCACTTGTCAATCCATCATTCCGTTCAGAAATAATGGCGAGCGGACACGAGTGGACCGGAGTGCAACAAAATGAATAGTCCGCTATTATTGGCTCGACTCCGAAGTGGTAAGTACACAGATCAAAGGACGCGAGAGAGAGAGAAAAAAAAAAACTCGCCGATAGGCACTTTTTCTTGTAGGAGGTTGTGAAACTAACAGAAGAACGTTCAGTTACATGTATTTACTTTATTCGAAATAAATTATTTTCGCATACTTTATTGGTAGGAAGTAGTATAAAGTAAAGAGCCAAAAATAGAGTATGATATAATAAAGTATGGTTGGCAACCCTAACCTCATATGCCCTCTATAATAAAAAAGAGGCGAGAAATGAGAAATTTCATGTGTCATCTGCTATAAATCTTCACCATCTAACACATCTAATGTGACTGAAAGTATGCCTTTTGTAAATATAACTGGTTGGCATACGTCTTTTTCTGTTTCCTAGACTTATCGCACAACGTCAAGCAGTGAGGGATACACCAAGAATGTGTGATTTTTATAAATATCGAGCCAAAAATATTTAATTTAAATATTAGAACATTATAAAAGCTTGTAACTAATTTTATTACTAGTATTACAATTAAATGGAACGTACAGATTTCAGAGCAAGACAAGATATACGCGTGGTGGAAGGATACTAGCGCCGTAGCAACCAGATCGGGCCGGCCGACGGGTCGTCTAAATGCAACACACTGTCAACGGGAGGAAAGTGGAACGGGTCGTCTAAAGGCATCTTTAAACCTAACGGACCACTAGGCCTAACACTGGATGTGAGTTATTAAAGTTTTAACATTTAACTTCAAGGATTTCAACCGATAGCAAAAATACACTGAAAAGATTTTTGTGTGAATTACTGAAAGTCATAAAATAAAGTCATCTGATTTATTTGTTGTAAATTGGTAGGAATAGCACCTTTTCATTGGAATTGAGAAAGAGATAAAATATTTAAGTTTGCTGGGAAGAGTGAAGGAGGAGAAGTGTATCTTTACCGTCTATCCATAGCATCAGTTGATCACGGCATATGAACTCACAAAGACCTGCCACACCCAGGGAACGGGCGCTCCGAACAACGGCCGTTTACATTGTCACAGGCTGGCCGGCGTATTTAAGCGGAAAGTTAATGGGAAACGCTGATCACAACAGCGAAACCTCAATTAAACCTAGTGCGTGGGTGTTACAGTGGCGTGATCCTAGGCGCCTCTCGAGTGTAAACTGGTTTGTTCGCGGCTTGTTTTGGTGTGCTGTGTACCGGATGCTACGTCGCCTGTTCTAGGTGGCAGACAATAGGACCGAGCACAATAGGTCGGGATGCTTGGCGAGCTAGGTAGCGAGGTATTTTCATTAAAACGGTGGTACGGCTTTACGGCCAATCAACGGCGGTGAAACTAGAAGGAACGACTACAAGGTAGTTTGGCGGGGGCGTTAAACCGCAGACAGAGCAAATTCAAGACCTCCTGTTTACGATTTTTAGACGTTTTTTCAAGGCCATCCAAGGGAATGCTGGGACATTCTCCAATTTAAGCCTGAAAAACAGAATAACACGTAACAAAAGATTACAGAATTCACAGGCAGAGGAAACAAAGTTATTCCCTTCGGGTAGACGGTACTTACAATGTCAACGTCAGTACAACGCAAATGACAAGTATTAGTAACCTAACATTAAATTTATTACAAAAAGAGTAACTGCTATATAAACTACTGATTATATTGATGTTAAACCGTAAAATTTAGATTTTTTTTCCTTCTGTATGTTCACATATCACGGAGACACTATTTAGACAGATTTTTACTAAACTGCACATAACGATAGATTATGTTGCCGATGAGGATCTAGGACAGTTTTTTATTCCTGTTTGTTACAAACTGCTGATGCTACAGAGTCCAAAACCACAAATTTAGATTTTTCCCCCTAAATGTCCACGTTTCACGCAGAAATTAACGATTTCAAAGAAACACCACAATTTACACAATTTAATATCTTATGCCACTAGAGAGAATATAAGATCCTTTTCTCTCTCTCTTTTTTTTTTTTTTTTTATCCCGATTAAGACATAATTTCTATGACTCATAATTTAAGACCGAATAATTTTATTTTTCATTTACCTATCTTTGTACGGTTGTCACAAAAAGTAATAAAAGAATTTCAATTAAATTTAGCATAGTGACAGTTTATACCGTCAGTCAGCGTATAGGATATTGTTCCTCTTGATTAGTACTATAATTGATCAATGATAAAGAAGACACAAACGTAAATTTTGGATTTTTTTAATACCTTTTTAATGTGATCTGGAGGAGCTTTCATGCAGACGAAATGCCTACTGTGATAAATGCTGCATACGCGGTGATACAATTTTCGACCTTGCGATTGTATTAGAGAGTTACAACAATACAGACAAAGGAATCTGTTTGTACACACTACAAGCAGCACCACAAATATTGCATGCAGAGAAACCACGTGAACAAAACTGAAATGTACTTGTGAGTCATAAACTTTGCTCGTTAATGTTAATACTAAACGCGTTATGTTTTCGTTGAATTGTTTGCCAATAAGTATGTAAGACAAAAGCTTTAATTTTTGGGCAGCAATGTTTGCGGAAGTTTTGATTAGACTGAAATTTAGTTTGGGTCAGAATTGGCTTTGACGTTATAACAGAAGGCATGAGTATATTTAATTAAAAATATTGATAATAATTTGTTGTTTTCACGAAACCGAGCTGCTGGTGTAACGGTTAACGTTCTGGCCTCGCATTCGGGAGGACGCCGGTTCGAATCCAGGCATCCAGATTTGGGTTTTCCATGGTTTCCAAAATCACCCCAGGCAAATGCCGGGATGCTTCCTTTAAAAGGCCATGGCCGAATTCCTTCCCATGCCTTGCCCCCCATGCTCTGCCGTCTCTTAAGACCTCGCTGTTAAGAGACGTTAAGCAGTTAAAAAAAAAAAAGGTTTTCACGAACGGTATTTTGCTGAAAACATTACTTCATTCGGATGAAAGTAGTTCTGTGGCTTAAAGTAAGTTGTTGAGATTTATTTTTAATTTATTTTGCTTTCACTGACGTCATATTACTGAGGTCGTTGTTTTAGTTTGTGGTTCGGTTGAAACGCATCTGAGACAAGATGGGAAACTGAAGCTGTTTGCTACAAAGTAAGGCGTGAGTTATTTTATAAATATTCTATTTAGTTAAACAACTGCGAAAACATGAAATCCTAGAAAATTACATTCATCCGGTGATTTACAGGGGGTTTAGACGATAGTGTTCGTGTTGAAAGCATGGGACTGACGGGGTAGGAAACTATAAAGACTGCTGCAAATTTTTAACTCGTAACAAGACAAATCAATTCTACAATTAATTTAATTCTGTCGTTACACTAAAGTAACAGGTAGGCCGACGTATTTCTTACATTCAGCATAATTTTTTAGTAAGGGCGGCTAAGATTGTTTAAGCAATGAGTTTCTAAAACAATATCAATTCTGAATTTTGCTTTTGACTTCATCTGAGGATCCGAGATGCGAAAAAAGTTAGCAGGATACGTCATAAACAAAATCTCGTTTCTGATGCCACTCGCATCTTGAGACATGAGAAAGAACAGAAGTTCTGTATGCATTTATCAAGATCATATTTTTTTTGCTAACTGATGATTTACTCCATATTTTTTTTTTTTTAAATCGAAAGTCGGGATTCTGCACCACAACACCCTACGTGCGATTTCGAACATTCTCCTGCAAGAAACTGATATGAGAATTCCGTGTAAATGAGTTGTCTAAACGATACAATTAGTGAGAATTTAGTAAATTGTCAACAGTGGAAAGAAATTAAGTTAATATTTTGTTGCAAGGGAAGTTAGTTTGGGGAGTTACCGGTTGTTTAACGAAGTCATAGTTATCGCATTCAAACTCAAATTGGGGAAAAAGTGTGAAAAGACGCAGTTAGGACGTGCAATAGTAAATTAAGCTACTAAAATCTCAAATTTGATTTGCACCAGTGACGGATTTCTCACATTCAAACTAACAACGTTCTAGAACATTATGCAGATACAACAAGGCCAAAACGGCAAAGTTAAGTCCTGTGAGTGGGTATGACATCGAAGCAATTCTAAATAAGGAGGATACGGTGCTGAGAAATTCCTTCGTGTAGGAAAACAAATGGAAAGGGTAGTAGAAGAGATAGTAGGTGAAGATCAGTTTTGGTTTAGGAAAAATCGTGGTACGAGGGAAGCAATTCTGACTTTAAGATTAATACTTGAAGCGCGGATCAAGAAAAACAAAGATACTTTGATGGGGTTTCCTGATTTAGAAAAAGCTTTTTATAATGATAGGTGGGACAAGATGTTCAAAATTTTAAAGAAGTCAGGTCTAAAATATCGAGATAGAAGAATATTTTATAAACGAATTAAGAATCAAGTGGCTATAATAAAAGTAAAGAATCATGACAGACATGCATCAGTTAAAAAGGGTGTGAGACAAGGTTTTGGTCTATCCTAGTTAATATTCAACTTTTATGTAGAAGATCGCATAAAAGAAGTAAAAGAATTTTTTTATGTGGCATAAGTACTCAAGAAGAAAAAAAATCAGTATGCTACGATTTGCTGATGACATCGTCTTTTTAGAAGAACAGGCTGAGGATATTCAGAAGTTACTGAATGGTATGAAGAAAATACTGAAGGAAGATTTAGGACTGACTATAAATCAAAGCAAGGCAAAAGTGTTGAAGTGTAGTAGAAATGATACTAATCACAGTAAAATGAATATAAAAATAGGATTAGATGCCATAGGAGAAGTAAGTGAATTCTGCTACTTGGGAAATAAAATTACATCCGGTGGCCGAAGCAAGAATGATGTTAAAAGCGGAATAGCACTAGCAAAAGGAGACTTAATGAAAAAGAGAAATCTTTTAGTTTCAAACATTGATCTAGGAATTAGAAAAAAAACTATTTAAAACTCTATATGCGGAGCACAGCACTTTACGGTAGCGAAGCATGGACTTTAGGAATACCAGAAAGAAAGAAAATTGAAGCATTTGAAATGTGGTGCTACAGAAGAATGCTGAAAATTAAGTGGGAAGACAAAGTATGAAATGAACGAGTTTTGGAAATGATGTGTGAGAAAAGACGTTTGTGGAAGAAGTTTACAGAAAGAAGGTGACAGGCTTGTAGGTCATATTTTGAGACATGGTGGATTGGTTAATTTGTTAGTGGAGGTAAGAACTGTAGAGGAAGACAGAGATTAGAATATATGAAGCAGATTATTGAGAACGTGGGTTGTAAGGGATATGTAGACATTAGAGGTTAGCACGTGATAGGAAGGGATGGATGATTGCATCAAGCCAGTTGAAAGACTGACGAAAAAAAAAAAAAGGTCGTCAATAGATGCATAATCTGTTTAACAACCGCGCTGAAGAAATACATGTTTAAATGCTCCTTATTCCTTCAATATTTGGCTTTTCAACTATTGTTTGTTCAGAGGCTCTCAGGGGGCCCAAGCTCAGCTGAGGGGCCCCGCTCAAGCTCAGGGAGCCCCTGTGCCAGCAAACCTCACAAGATTTGGTAGAGCTAAAAAAAGTTCACCGATCTGGCCTGTGGGCCCAAAATATTTTTTTTTTGCACCGGGGCCCTTGTTAACCTAGCTACGCCACTGGTTTTGTTGCTTGCTGATTATTGTTTTAGATGTTGAGTTGTCATCTCTGCTTATGTCAGTATTACAACTTTCTGATACAGGAACGTGCACAAACTACTTGGCTCGGTGCAGGGGGGGGGGGGGGAAGAAGGAGGATTGGCTGGAAGGCTACGCTAGGCTACGCTAGGCTACTTGGGGGGGGGGGGGGAGGTTCCGAGCAAGGACAAGTAGCTTTCGTTTCATAACATTTTTCACAGTTAAAATGAGTAACAGAACACACAACAGCATGGGAATATTTATTTCCCTGAGTTAATTATCTCCGAATGTAATTTACAATATTTTGACAGGAGAAAACAGTACAAAATGTATCCTGGAATGAAAAGGGGACAAAGGTACGTGCAACGTGGGGGGGAGGGGGGAGGGGGGTTAGAGGCAAAAATCACGTAAGGCTACGTGGGGGGGGGGTAGGAGGGAGGGTTCACAGGAGGCCAAAATGGAGCTACGTTGTTTATGAAGGCTCCCTAAGGAGATAAATGCAAAAGAGTACAGTACATATTCAAGTACTTAGCTTTGAAATGTCAATTAACATAGATATTTACATTAATACATCTTTTTCTGACATATTATTTCTGTCATTATTTCTCCTTGTGAACGCCTTGTTCTTGTCTGAGATTAGGCGGTTGCAATGAGGGTTGTTTACCCCTCCACGGCAGCGATGAACTGGGGTTGTTTCCTCATTGTGGCATTGTTCATAAGTATTGCTGTAGGTGTTGTTGACAGTGAGAGTGATGATTGTTGTTTGTGCTGTGGGTGAGAGATGAAAGAAGGAAGAGGGTGACACCTGCTGCCAGCCCATTCAAGCCTACTCTTCCGAAAGACAACTTTGGGCCGCAAAGCCTAACGTCCCCACCCAACGGACGAGTTACCTTCATAACTGCCGTATGCCCTTACTCCGTATGCACTGCAGATAGGTTTTAGATGTAACCAACGACAGTCTGGTGGTTAGGAATTGCGCACTATTGCCTCTCCTACTCTGCGGGTCAAGTCCTGACAGTGAAAATTTCCTCCACCACCAGCACTGGAACCAGCTAACCCCCTGTCAGCGCCAGACACTATCACGGTTCTGCAGCCTACTGAGTTAACGGGGCGGTTTGTCGTTATTTAATGAATGTTAATTATATTAATAGCGACAATTATATTTAACTGCTGCAAAGAAACGTGATACGGATAATAAAGATCAGAAAATATATCCTCCCTCACGTTTATTCGACTAATTGTAACTGAGGGACCGTGCGTGTTTTGTGAGCGGTAACACTTTGGCCTCGCTTACGGGAGAACGCGGGTTAGAATCCCGGTCCGGGAATTCAGATTTGGGTTTGTCAAGGTTTCCGCAAATCACTCTAGCCAAATGCCGGGATGCTTCCTTCAAAAGGCTGTGGCAAAATTCATCCCCGTTCATTGTCCTAAATCCTTTCCCGCCTCTAATGACCTCGACGTTGACGAGACGTAAAACCATAAGAAAATAAAAATTATAATTGAGGGAATACTGAATTGATTTCCTGTAAACTTGATTTTCAGTGTTTTAATCTCAGTGTGATGTAATTGTGACTAGAATGTTTGTTCTATTTGAAATCTGAGCTGTCAGTTATGAACTTCACCTGTAACTCTGGGATGATATCTGTTTTACAATGGTATCTCGGTTGAAGTTTCCTGATCGAGTTCGATGAGAGTCCCACTGATGACGTGTAAACAGTATCCGCACGCAACACGAGGTGAAGCGCCACGTATATCAACGCCCACAATGGAGATTAAAGGGCAGACACAAAAGACTACACGGGCTCAAAGAGACAGCGTGAAAATTGGATTGGGTGGATGACAGGCTTCCCGAAGGTGGGGACAGGTTTTGCTGAAAGCTTTATTAATCGCTGTTGATGGGCCTGTCGTGTCGGCCGCGCGCGGGGATTAAAGTCGAGTGCTTGGAACACACCAACGAGCTGCAGCGGCGTCCAACTAAACACGCAAATTCTTATTCATCTCGAAATAACATCCCGCTGTATGTTGGGTTGGCTTTGTTTCTTTTATTCGCAGAAATTCATTCCCCCATCAGTCATGACATACATGTGATATCCTGCGATTAGGTGGCTACCCTGTTACTGGGATCTCTACTGGCTGCCTGCATAGTAACTTGTGGTCATTATAGAGAAAAAACAGTCTGTTAAGTGGACACGAAAAAGTACCAGCAACAGACTATAAAAATGGCTAACAACCTTTTGAAGAAATATGTGAGTATTGCAGGCCATTTCTTCCACAGTTGCTTGTTAAACTAATTATTATTTAGTAAATACGCCAATAGAACTATAAGATAATTCGTAACTAGTATGTTAAATATAAGTCATATTATGGATCCTATAGATAGAATAATTTCGTTATATGTAAACAAAACAAAAACATTTTTCAAATTATAACTAGTCGTATATTGCAGAAAACATTGTACGCTGAGGATATCTCGACGAGAGGCGAAACGCGTCCGAAAAATAAAGAATACCAGACAACAGTTGTATTGGCGTATTTACTAAATAATAATTAGTTTTGAAGAAATGATTCACGTTATCTACGCGTCTTTGCCTACAGTGAGAAATACGATAATGGGGGAGGAATTTAACTCTCCAAATATAAAAGGAGATTTGCCACCTGAGCGTTGGTTCTATCGCAATTAAAAATTATTAATAATAAATAACATCATAGACTGTGTCATGTTGCGTGAAGTAATCTGCCTTCCCCACCATTGGCAAAGCGATCTGGTTAACTTGGGCTAAACTTCGGCTTTATGTTCTTCGATTTTCCCCTGTCTTGTACTGTACGCTACTGTGTTTATTTTTACTTCAGTCACTAGCATTTTACCGCTACTTCGCCCAAGTGTGCTTTGGTGTGTGTAGAAATTCTTAACCGGTGTTATACAAATACCAAATATTAACTTGGAGAGTCACGAATGTCATTATTTCAGTTCCAGCTGGTTAAGTTTCACATGCGCTTGTGAAAGAAGCTATAATTTTCGAACGGAAGCATTAGCGAAGTTTGTGAACAGATTGAAATGCAGCTTGTACCAGAATGACAACTGGCACGTTATGTTAAAGCATAAGGAGCGATGAATTTAGTTTTATAATTTATGCGGTGTAGCATAAGGTTTTAGGCTTCCTAGTTAATTTTTTAATTTCATTGGTTCAATGTTGCAATCATCCTGAATTCAGTAGCACGTAAGAAGTTCCAACTTTATGGCGATAAAAACTACAACCGAAAACAAACATTACAAAATCATCGTTATGAGAGTCATTTAATAAAAAAGACGGTTTATTCTAATTGTCTTGGTTTGAATAGCAGCTAAAAATTTGGACACACGTTTTCTGCACGCGATTATTCCAGATTGCTTGCACATTATAGCCACCAAATACATACTAATCAACTAAAGTCGTTCAAAATATGGGCCGTTTTGCACGAACTATTATGCAAGAAATATGTATTGTTACCTTTTGATGTTTATTGTAAGCCTAGTTGTTTTCAGGAGATATGAAATTTATAAAAATTAACGTTTTTTAATCAAGCATTGTATAGAATTCAGCGTCGATTGCTATAAAAGTCGTACCACAGACAAATTGTGTAATTGTCAAAGATCTTAATAATCTCTGTGGTTGTGTCAACAGTAAATTATACATTTCTAACGCTTATTACGTTTGATTATGATATTCTGTTAATTTTAATGTTTTAAATTTAAGAGAACTGATTAAATAAACAGTCGAAGTCAACAAACGAAACATAATACTGAGACGAGTAATGTGATATTTTATGTTTTTCGTCAACATCTCGACTACAACGTGATCTGTGGCCCATAATTCTCCGTCTAGAAATGATTCCAGTTACTTTCTCCGTCCCTCGGAAGATATAAGTCATTAGCTATGAAAATTTGTAAAAACCATCCAAATTGATGTGGTAGTGTTTGCGTGATAACGGTTCATACCCATCAGACATACGCAGATTGCTTACAGATTTACAATGGTAGAGATGTTTGGGCTGTCCCTGTCTGTAGTTGCGACGGCTTCTGGAACTGGCAATTCTGAAATACGATCCTCACTCTTTCAGATTTATGACTTTATTCCGAGTACTGCCACATGTTTGAAAGAAGTATAGTAGATATAACTTATGGAAAGCTATAAGTAGGGACTGAGAACTTTTGATTTATCCCGTTCTCCTTTGAGTGCATTAGGTGCCTCTTGTTATCCTGGCCGCCGTCTTGTTTGTGCTGGCTGTTAATTACCTCGGGCGACAGACGGTCTACGGTTACGCATAACTAGACACTGTGCCTGACAGTGACAGATGACAACCGCTGACCAATTACCGGGTGTGATGAATCACTGCCGACAAATAGAAAAAAGAAATGGCACGTGTCGAAAATATTAATTGGGTAGACTGGTTTGTACGGTACAGGTAAAATTAATAAAATCACACGAATAAATCAAATTGCACCGTTACGTAAAAATTCCCACCTTACCTACCACAATGTCTGAATGTAGCGAACGTAGTGTTTACTTGCGTAATTTTGATTTATTCTATTTTCAGGTAATCTGTTACGATGACGGATTTTCTAAATGTTATCCACTTTAGTAAAATGAATTACCGAGGTTGGTGGGTGAGCGGTTAACGCTCTGGCCTCGCATTCGGGAGGACGCAGGTTCGAATCCCCGTCCGGGCATCCAGATTTGGGTTTTCCACGGTTTCCCCAGGTCACTCGAGACGAATGCCGGGATGCTTCCTTCAAAAGGATCATGGCCGAACTCCTTCCCGTTCTTTGTCCCCAATCTCATCCCGTCTCTAATGACCTGTACGTCGATGAGGCTTAAGGCCATAAGTAAAAATAAATAAATAAATGAATTGTGCCTGAAGGCTGGACTTCATCTCGATAACTCGGAATCCTTCGGTTAATCCGACGATTCCCGAACTGTTAATTACACTGGACGTCACCACTGCTCTGCTACCCAGGAAACTTCGCACTGGTAACTGCATTGACTTTATTTGCGCTTGTACTGTAAAAAGGAAGTGAAGTATCAAATAAATAATTCATTTTATTTGCTCTTTCGTTGCTAGAAAGAATTGTAACTGACATGCTAGCTAAAAGGCGATTGGCTGTTGTGGAAGTAACCGGAAAAAAATATGTTGTTCTGAGATAAAAATTGTTATGCTAGGCAGAGATTAAAAACATTTCGGTGCTGCATTGGTTTTAGTTTACAGCTGCTTTTTGTTTATTTACGGAGACTAAGAAATTCATGTAATGAGAAGAGAGTTCGCTTATTATGCTGCATTCTCTGTCGTAGTTATTAGAAGCAGGTTACAGCGTACCCCAAGAATTTTTTTGATAGAAAATAAGAAACGGGGAAGTTTATTAAAAAGTCACAAGAAAGTTTACAAGAAACGTAGATAATAGCAAAATATATCAATCAAATATAAAATGATTATTCGTTTTTGACACTTCACTTAAAAAATTGTCATAACAATAAAAATGTCCGCCATTTAAGATCAAATACATATATTTAGAATCATCCTAGAGCCCCAGTCAAATATTGCGAGTACTTTAATCAGAGAAAGTTTATTCATATCAAGAAAAAATATCATTAAAAAAGATCTTTATTCGTTTTTCCTTAGAAACTTTTCTGTAACAAATTCCAACTACCACTATAGGTGACACTCGTTATTTTTGATGGGCGTTTGACCTGTGATAGACTTCTCTGAACACCGTAGTTTAAGATAATAATGAAGCAACGGTAACACATAACAACAGTGTCTAGTTAACGTGACATGGTGTTTCTGAAATGAAGCGTAGAATAATAATATTCAGTATTTTTCTTTTATTTACCCATTTACAACCTAACCAAGTGAACTACACTGAATAGCACAAGCACTTAAAAAAAAGTCTGGACATAACTCAGAACAGCTATTGAACTAGAGAAGACATTCAGCCAATCGTAAACCCCTTAAAAGTTCAGACTGCCTAATGATAATTGTCGGATATTCTGATTAACGACGAAGGCTCTTTTCCCCATTTATGCGCATATAAATGACAGGTACCTTGTCATAAAATACCGCTAAAAGAAGCTAACAAACAAGATGTTTTCAAAATTTGTCGAAACTAAGTTGCGAGAAATACGTAAAATAGATAAAAATTACCTTTTAAGAGCGAAATAAAGAGTTTAATAGATGCCAATTTCATTAGGCTATCGGCTTAAGATTTTACACTTTTCATTTAAACCGTAACTGATGTTTATTTATAAAGATTCGTGTGTTAGAGCGTAGTCTTAAGGTGTTTAATAATTCCTTACGAAGGACAAAGAAGTAGGAACGAATTCGTAAGGATTTCATTTAAGGCACATTATGTCATGGCACTAAAGGAGGTATCAATAGTACTTACGAATGAAGAAAAACTAAGAATGAATACATCTGCATTTCCTTTGAAGCATACGGCACGAACTTCATCGCAGCTTTGAAATTTGAGTAGTAAGTCTTCAAGGAGTCTTGAAGGAAATTGCGTGCAGTTTACAATTTATTCTCTATTATTCTCAATATAAACAGGCGCCTTTTTATATATATAAAATCATATTTCTTTATCGATGTTTTCTTATGTCGGTAAAGAGATCCATTCGACACAAGTATTCAGTCATCATCCAAAGCCTTACTCTATTTGTAGATCCCCAACGTTCATCAAGATATACCCAACAAACTATGCCTTATTCCTTCCACAAATTTCAAAAAGCTGCTATCGCGATAAACCTGAGTTATCTGACGACACCCTGGGTTACATGCGTTAGAGGGCGTAACTTCCTTCGTGTATGTCAGATACTCTAACCTGAATCTGTACGTTTCCATTACGCTGTAGCACCGCCGATTTATGACTAAGTGATCAACACAAGTTCAGGTTGTGCAGCCAATCAGGTAGAGTTGGGAGACCATTCACATTTCTAAGACTAAAATTGATAATTGCTATAGATAATCTTTGTTTCTGTGCTAATGTTTAAAGATCACGTTCTTGTAGTAGAACTGCGTTCAGAAAATCCGTTTGACCGTAGGAAAAAAAAAAAAAAAAAAAAAAAAAAAAAAAAAAAAAAAAAAAAAAAACTTCCATATCCATCGATTTAACAACAACTTATGCTGTTATTAGACCATTTAAACATTTAAGAGTACGAAGTATATAATAGAAAGTAAGCTGCAATCCGCGTTTGTTCTCAGACTCTACCAAAAGAATCAGCAAAGTTTTCGGTTGCTGCCGTCCCCGCTTTGCGAGTGCGACAGAAACTATATGTCAAGCGGAAATGTCCTTCTGGGCTGTCAGAAAGACAAATTGCTTATTGACTGTTTTTTTTTTTTTTAAATTGGGATTACAATCATTTTTTCTACCACTTAACACCTGTTACGTTCTACCAACTGGTGGCGTTAAAGTATATAGCAATGTGTTTTATTTCTTATCGGAACGGAGTCTAGGAATTTGATACTAAATGTTAATTAATAATGTCAATGTTTTTTACTGGTTGTGAAGTATATCCAAAAGACAAATAAAAAATAAAAATCTTATGATTACGTTATAGTATACTTCGCTTGTAACATAATTCCACAGTTTTGTTCTTTCCTCAGAAATTGCCGAGATATCTGTGTTTTAGGGAAAACGAAAAGTAAATTACTGTGTTTCCGTTGCATCTGAAAAGAGGAATCAAGTTTACAAGAAGGAAAATGAAGCCAGGAATATATCAAATTTACTTCTTTTTTGCTCAAACCTTTCCATTTCATTGTTCCAGAAAATAACAACCGACAGGTTGAGGAAACCTTTTATTTTATTTTCCAGAAGTGAGTCAGAGTTTTAAAGGCCACAGCGTCCATGCAATGTATTTTTTTGTTTAATTCTGTAGATTAGATATTTGTACAGAATACAATATAAGCCCTCTCGTTCGTGAATAATTCGTGCAATTACCATTCCTCGTCTCAGTTTCTCTGATTACAGATTTCACGATTACTTAAAAAAAAAAACTGTCTTCACTAATCAGTATTGTTGGTATTTCTCTGACAGATATTCCAACACCAGCAGTCATGCATGGGATTGTCTTCGCTGCAAAAGTAATATCCTTAAGTTTCTATTAGAATGTAATTCCACGCAGATGATTCACGATTTTGATCACTTTACTATAGAAATGTTAAAAGTAAAAGACACTATAGTAAACTATGTTATTAGGTAAAGTACCATACTTTCCTTTTGTTTCATCATCATCATCATCATCATGAAGGGTTTACCGCTATTCAGCAGGAGCATTCACAGCGGCAGCTATTCAAGCTTACTTGGAGCGCCATCACTATGCTCTTTCTAGGGAATCCTTTAAGATCTTTAATGCGGTGGTTTCCCGTTGCCTTCCACATTCTCATGCCGTTGACAGTCCACAGGTTCCTCCGCCTTTAGGGATGATTTCTCCTCCCTAGGGCAAGAGATTGCCCTGGCCCTTCTCCCGCTCATCCGCCCTGCAAGAGGCCGTTGTCGCTTGGTATAAGGTGTCTCCTTATCCTGGTAGCTACTCGGCAGGCTGCTTGCCTTGCTAATGCAGGTGCTAGTTTTGGTCCGACCCGGGTATTTTTCCCGGCACCAACCATATCTGGGAGGCATTCCCCGATCCGCCACATATAAATTAAGTATATATAAATTATCTTAATTTATTTATTGACTAAAAAGTGACCATCGCGTCTCAGTCAGTGTTCCTTCGCGATTCTTGATGTTTTGTCAGCGATGGGAGGGAGGGAGGAAGGGAACGGATGCTACCTCAGGTAGGGCGATATGGTGTATTCCTTCGCCTCAGAGAAGCCAACCTGTCATTAATCAGTGTCAGAGATAGCAGTAACAGACTGATCTGTTTCACACAAAAAATAACAACAAAGGGGTACTAGTATATATAACAGGTAAAATTGGTTGACTGATAAATTAATTAGCTCTAGTGAATAAAACGACTTACTACACGAAATATAAATAACAACAAGTGGGACGCAGACTGTGTTTAACTGATATAACTTGGCGTGAGAGTGACAAGAGCAAAACAAAATGCACGAATAAACTTGCATCAAGTAGAAATAAATGCGTAAAGCGAATAATGCAGAGGAAACACCACAGAAAAATTTACTAATATACATCATTATGTACTAGTGTTAGTAATTAATAATTAGTAAGTGTTAAGCCCAACGCAAAATGTAATATTATTTTCGTAAGCATTGATGCACAGACTCGCCGGCTCACTATCCCTGTACCCTTCAGCACTCACCACAGATCGGCTTCTCACTGTTTAGGGTGGGAGGCACAGCGTGTCCAGTATCGCTTCACCATTACCCAGCTTAGAAAGGGCGAAGCCTGTCCAGCTGGACAGTGCAATTTTACTTCCACATTTTCCTCGTTCAAATAAAGTAGTTTCTCGTGGTAGGTTGTTTTAGGTCAGTTATCGGATCTCATGGCTGCATTAATGTTTGCTTCATCATGATAGTGAGCTAATGAAGACACCTTTTCAGGAAGGAGGAAGCTAAAGCTATTTAATACGTAGGTCTCAGTTTATGGCGCGCAAAGTCTCTGTTTTAAGTAAAGTCCAGTTCACTCAGTTAAGTGCAAATAGGTTAACTAAAAGAGGATAAATTGGATATGGACGAGAGTTTATTTAAAAATCTTCAGAGAATTAATATATACCAAGTGAAGTAGGAAGCTATCTTTCTTTATAATTTCCTACATTACCTACAATTTTTTTTTCATCGCAATGGAAGTTTCACTCTAAAAATTTCTGATACGTGTACGTTGCCAATAGCGCACAAAGTTTGTATCGCTTCGTCGCTGGCTAATTTCTTGCCATATAAATCCTGTTTGATGGAACGGTACTAATGACAGAAATATGGTGAAAGAAAGGAGGTGATCCAACGCTGCACCCCAGCAGCAGGACACTTCTTATCGGAATGGTTTCGCGTCTGTAACCTTGCCCAAGAATTGACGCTAGAAGCCAGCGTTGGTACATTTTACTGCGTCGTTAATTTGGAATGTTGTCGTTTATGACGTGGTTCTCGTTTCTATACGACATTCGTGTGTGATGTTAGAAGCTGCAGTCCAGCCTTCACAGAAGAGCTACCGCCACATGATGTTTTGGAAGAGTATCTTTGCAAAGCTGTGCACTATACGAGAAATATTTGCTGGTTTATTATTTAGTAGTATACCATAATAATTATCAGTCCCAAAAATTGTTGAGATTTTCAATCACTTATCATATTAAAAGTTAAAATAATTGCTATACGGACAAGCATCCAGCATGTTGTGTGCTTATGCAAATGTAACATTTCGTGTTGGAGCCCCATCAAAGAATCTTAAAACATTCCTCAACTGTATATATTTGATCACTATTCCACTAGCGTCTGATTTTTTTAAAAGATGAATATAGTGTTCGGTCTCTGCAATCATTCAACCTGCTTCACTTAATATTAATAATGTTCTAACTACTGAATCTGGCTTTGATCATGTAACTGTGGACACTATACTAAGCACAACACAAGACACGCAGAACATTTAACTGAACTCTAAGCAGCGACCCTTACAATGCGAGACTCCCGGCTACTAGCGTCAGCTGAGAGTCACCACCTTCGAATCCTAGAGTCCTGTGTGACGCGAAGTGCGGTAATACTGGTGCGTACTACTATTTGCGACCCTCAACACAAGACAAAAGGTTGTTTTCCGGTGTTAATTGTTCAATTGGCTGTTAAAACTTTGCGAAGTATATCAGAAGTCCAGCTTGGAAGAAAAAGCCTCGTTAATAGGGAACAGTATATTGGCTGCCCAGTCCTGAATCATATATTTCAGTGAATTAGCTCTGCGATCTGTCGATATAGCATATTATTTACTGCAATGAACAAAAAATTACTCCAGTTACCGTTCTGGCAGTTTCGTATGCGACACAATCAGCTTTGGCGTGCAATAGAATAATTACATATTATTCTAGAATAATATGAAAATGAATTTTACATTTCTACCGTTGGCTTCCCCAGTATGACAGTATAACGGTCCACAGACCAAAATCTTTAGTGAAATTGTATTTTAAGAATTATTTGTAGCAACCTGGGAGTTGATTTAATAGGGTTTTGTATATTTTTCTTGCAATTAATTATGAATCTGTGGAACATTGTTTTATGGAAAGAAAGTATGTAAATACAATGTAATATGTTCAAGGACACTACTATGCAAGAAAAATTGACTAAATGTTTGTAATTCTAAGTAATGAAGTGAGCTACGATCTTTGGAGGACAATTTTCGACAGTTTGGACTGATTTATGTGAATAATTTTGTGTGTAAATATCTTTGATTGTCATTTATGTTTATTTCCTAATGACTGTTAATGATTTTATGTTAATTCTGATCATTTTTATATGATTTTAATTGTTTAAGTATTGTTAGAATGCCAGAAACGTCGGTCGGAAGTCTTTGAATTATTCTGGAATTTTCTATGAAACCTATTTAAGCTATCGGCAGCGACGAGTTCGAGCATTTCAGTGTTGTATTCAGTATTCAAGGTATTGTGAGTAGTAGTTGTTCGAACGTTATAATCTCTAGAGCATTTGTTTACGCTTGCACGTAGTATCTTTGGAGGTCGATGTCTTAAAGGAAAATAAAACAACTTGAATCTGATTCTTCTTAGACTCGTTATTTCATTACAAAACGAGATACTTATCCACAGTGTTTGAATGTGATGATGACTGTGTTCGGTGTAATATGATGTGGATGCGAGATAAAAGAAGGGAGAGGACGGAACCCGCTGCCGGCCCATTCAGACCTATTCTTCCGGCAGATACCGAGGGGGCCGCCAGGCTTAACGTCCCCTCACGACGGGTGAATCACCACCAACAACGACGCATGGCCTCACTCCATATCCACCGCGAAGAGATTTGGGATTTAACCCGGGATTTGGCTCACAATCTGGGAATAGGAGTTGGTCACTTCCACCTTTCCTACTCTGCCCGCCAAGTCCTAACCAGCTAACCACGTATTAGCGCCGGACACCATCACAGCGCCGCAACAAACTGGACAACGGGACTGGCAAGTTAACATTAACGGATACAAAAACATACTGTCGCGAGTTTTAACGTATTCCGGTACCGAGCGTGGTGGTGTAACGGCTAGCGTTCTGGCCTCGCATTCGGGAGGACGGTGGTTCGAATCCCTGTCCGGGCATCGAGATTTGGTTTTTCCATGGTTTCCCCAAATCATTCCAGGTGAATGCCGGGATGCTTCCTTCAAAAGGCCATGGCCGACTTCCTTCCCATTCCTTGCCCCCCATCCTTTCCCCTCTCTAAAGACCTAGTTGTTATAGGAGACGTTAAACAGTTAAAAAAAAAAAAACGTATTCCGGTTTTCAGCGTTCTGTAGATTAACAGTTACGGAGTTAATCCCTGAAACAGCTGATAACCCTGCATGTTGGAACACGAGGTTGTAGCTAAGCTGTGGAGTGGCACACATTCCGCACAGTGAGATCTTTGATAATTACCCGTGTAGCTGGTGCGATTGCAGATTGCCGCCTCTCGCGGAAATAAGAGACATTAAGGGGATCTGCTAGGACATTAAGCACCAGTGCTATTAACGCCGAGCTCTCGCGGAACAACTTTGTGTCTTAAAGTGGTAGAGATACACAGGGAACACCTTCTGATGGTTGAATCAAGTCAAAGATGGTCATATAAAACTGAAAGGGTGTAGCTGTAACATTTTTTCTAAAATAAAGTTTATTTCGAAGATTTTCATAATACTTATGAGTTACCTCAGTGCCATCGGGATGCATATTTTTATTTTTATTTCAGTAACTGTGTGTAATTAATACATTTTTGTATTTTTCGACGATGTTCCGAAACATTATTATCCTTTTAGCGTCTTCTGGTACCGATATATTTATATTGGCTCAGCGTTTAATCGGCACTTTGATGTCGAATAGTTTCCAGCCACATACAGGAGCGTACTGCTGTTTATCCGCATACAGCCCATGGCAGTTAATCCAATAACAAGGTTCGGTTATTTTATTCTCGTTTCCGTGAGCTTCAGTATTTGTGAAAAGGAATTGTCAACCGCGAATTATGAAGAATGTAATTTTTAAAAGTTAATGGAAATGTTTATTTTCAAATCCCTCATAGTAATAAACAATTAATAATATTAACAGACCTGTATCAAAGGATAAATTAAAAGGATATTCGACTAGTTTGATTAAAATTTCAAAACATAAATCATATAGTTTCTAAACGATGTGGAAGGAACAAGATTAAAATTATTTCGTTGTATTTCGTACTTGTGTTGCATTTACGTAATTACTTTCGCAAGAATTCATCAAATACAAGTTGTAATTAAATTAATAACAGAAACAGGCTCCAGTATCCAGCACAAGTGCTTCTGAATATTATGAAACTCATACGCGTGTTTGTAGTTATTTAAACTAAATTAAAGTTTAAAGCGGAATGTAAAAAAAAACTGCAGCTATGAATATTTTGGTATACCACATTTTTATTCTACACAAGCGATATAATTCTTATGTAGACGATAAATGCAGATTAAATGTCTAGAGCAATCTCTTTTATGTTTTGCGAAGCTATTTAACGTATTATCCACAAAATTCTATGGATTTGATAAAATTGTAAATGTAGTACTAAGACATCCCAGTAGTAATTACACGAATTTCATTGCTGAGGTGATAAGAGTTTGTAGGAAAATTCAGTTATAGTTCTAAAGTATACGTTTAAACGATTTTGAATTCCGAAAAATTCAGACATGAAACTGATTTTGATGCCCTTTCATAAAATCGGATGAATCATCCCAGTCTTATTTAGATAAAGATGTCAGCAAGAACGTTACAAAACTATTTCTTACACATGATTTTATGAGTAATATTGCTCTTACTGAGTTTGCTGTATATTTGTAAGTAAATCGAAGAACGATTAACATTTAGTATGTATGATGTAACCGCAATTAAATATAAGGTTCACAGCTGTGTACCTGAATGCGCAAGTCATCTAAATATAATCATTAATATCCTTGATACGATGTTTATGAAGCTTAGTAACAGATAAGTGCCAGATACTTATACATCACGATAAAAAATTCTCAATACAACCTTAAAGTATGTAAAGTATGCATAAAATGAGTGAGTGCCAATTTGAAATGCCACTAAACAAATGATAATGTATAACTTTTCTCCATTGAAATAATTTCTGTTTAACCTACGATCTTGCTGCTGAAAAAAGTGTTTTTATCTAGCTACCCATAGTAACAGAGCAGTATTGATGAATGGCACGTTTTATCTGGATCATGTTATACCCGTGCAACTGTTAGTTGTTTACTTTTAATCTCTGTAACATACCACGTTGTTGTTGACTTACCACTGATTCGCTGTCCGTTCACCGAAAGTAATCTCGCACTTTGTTTGAACACCAGCTTTCCAAACTCTGCAATCATTCGTGTTACTCTGTTGTTGACGGTCCTGTAGCGCGGGGACGTTTACATAGCAGGGGTCACTCCGATACGCGCGGCGGATAAGTCGCCCTCACAGGCGCTGCTCCGGGCTGTTTGGCGGCACAGTCCACTTGCCTGGCGAGCCTAGTGCTACAGTGGAGGGGGCTCTGATTAAACTCCAGCCCTGGGCCGCGTCTGGAAGGGGACAATGAGGCCGTAAAGCGCCTACCAGGCCTGTCTTCCGCCAAATGGAAAGCTGCTCCACACTTGACTTCCACTTACAGCGATTCTACCGCCAACGCGATCCGGGTGTTCTATCTTTGGTCCTGGAATTACTTTGGGAATTTCTAGCAAATTACGTTTGACATAATATTGTGTTTATTAAAATTTACAATGTTTAGGGAAGAACGCTGAAGTAATTAGTTGAACTTGGGATAGAACCTTCATAGTTTTCCTTCCCTTTAAAAAGCATTTAAGCGGTCTGTTCTTAATTTGAACCGAAATTTGTAAAATTATGAGAGATATTTATAGTGTTTTGCATTTTAGTTATTACGAAATAGTTTTCTGCACCTGTTGCAGGAAGTAGTATCATAGGGAACTACATCAATACAATTCTCATTGCTGAGGAACTTCTTTCGGTGACGATTATCGTTCATGTTTATTTTCCCGTTTCCTATACAGTTGTAACAATTTTACTGTAACATGTATGTAATGCAACATATTTTTCATACTATCTTCCAATCATCAGATTCGTACGGCAGTGAGTCAAGCTGAATTATTAAGATATGACGGTGCTTAATCACTAAGCCTTATTCAGTGATGGATTGAAGATCTTTCAATCAATGAGACACTACACTAGTTGCATGAAGTAGTTGCCGCACTCTGATAGCGTCTCGCATTATCCGCTCCGAAGATGGAAGAAGTTTTCTGCATTCTGGAGCTAGCAGCAGGGTAGTATAGGTCGATGGATACGATATTTAATCGCCAGATCGTTTACCAAAATCCTCGCTCAACTCCCAAACCTCTGTCATTTCTTTTAAAATGAACGTAAATGATTGTCTGACGATTGGGTACGTCAAAAATAACGCGTTACTATTTATATGAAGAGCCGACACTGAGTTCCGCCTTTTTTGTTCATTGTATCAAATCACAAACAGAACATAAACAATACACTGCACTCTTCACGCACGCGTATCAATCATTCATAAACATTTTGTTACATATATGGCACATAAGCAGCCCACTCCGATCCCTAATATTTCTGATGGCATATGCTTTGTTTTAAAGTCAATTATAAGTTTTTGGTTTTCTTATATCAAAAGATTCAAGAAGTAATAATGAAGCCTTGTTCTGAAACTCGATAACCTATTGTTGTTGCGACACAGTCTAGTTAGGTTCCACACAATGTAGTCTCTACATAGCTACAGTACAGTCCGTGAGAAGTCAGTACAGTCATGGCATAGGTTTGGGGTGCTGAGGCACAAACCTCTACTTGCCTGCACTTGTATGATCGGATAGTATGAGAGTTTTGAAAGATGTACATATAAATTCATAATAATAAAATAACGTTACGAAGATTTGTGTGTTTGATTTGTTCTGCGACAAATTACATAATAAATGGAATTAAGTGGATTTCCGTATTATTATTTGTAACAATAATAGTACCCATCGTTGGAATTTAAGATAGAGAACAGTATTGAAAAAATAATAAGAAGTGATTGAGTTTGTTCTGAGAGAGAGAGAGGAACAACCTGCTTGTACGCTCGGTTCAGATAAAGGCGCGTCTGTGAGTAGCGTGAGTAGGCATAGTTGCAATTTCCACGTTAGGGAAGGCAAACGGAGATTATCACAGTGGGAGGGCGCCTCCGTAGTAATAGCCTACGTTAGAGCACGATATGGCATGATAGTGTTATACTATGACAGGATGGAGACATCTGTGTGTGAACCTTGTAATTTTTGCGTGTTACTTATCTGTCAGCTATTTTCAGTCAGTAACTGATGAATCCTCTGGTTATCGTGAATCTCTAAGGACGTAAGTGAGCCACTACACTTGCTTTAGTGGCGATTTTGTGACCATCCCGCTTGCCGGAAGAACACTATACTAACGGGAGAAGCTTATGTACTGCCATCTGTCTATAGTGCGTGTAAGTCATGTCATGTATGTTATCTTTGTTTGTGGTTTAATTTCTTCTTCTTCTTAAGACACCTTCTCCTATTGGACGTGTGACATTGCAGTATGGAAATCCTCTTCTGACATGCAGTTGTACCATCTCCGAATGTCCTTCAGTCACGAATTCCTTCTCCTTCCCCTGTATCTTTCCTTCCTTCAGTGATGAGTTGCAGTAGCTGGTACCTGTCGCCTCTCATAATGTGTCCTAGATATTGCGTTTTCCTTTGCTTTATACTGATCAGCAATTCTTTTTATCTCTCCATCGGGTGAAGAACTTCTTCGTTTGAGATTTTCAGCACCCAATATATGCGTGAGAGAAGACGAAACAAATACATTTCAAAAGCATCAATTCTTTTCTCTAGATTGCAGAAATGGGAAACACGTACAGAGAATCATTCGCATTCTCAATTGGACACTAACATCTGACCTTATGAAAAAAAAATTCATTCTAATAAATTTTCTCCTGGGCTGTTCTTTTCTGGATATGATTTCATTCTTGCAATCACACTGCTTATCAATCACAGAGCCCAAGAATTTGAAGGAGGACACTTGCTCAGTCTTACTGCCTTTTATTGATAGGGTTACCTGGATTTTTCTCTTAGAGGAGAATACAACTTTGATCTTGGAAGGGTTGACAGCCAGGCCAGACTCTTACTATGGTGGGCTAAATTGTCTGGTCGCATTAGTAAAATGTCTAGCATGTGAGACGCAGATTGGAGATCGATACAAAATTCGCCCAAATAACTTTTAAAAACTCCTAAAAAGCGTAATCATGGCTGTTGTTCAGCCAGGATAAGTTTTGAACTTTAACCTGTTGTGCTTGGTGTATGGAGGTATCTCGTTTTAAAAAGGAAATAACAAGTCCAAGAAGATCCAGATACAAGTCTGTTTATTTTCCTATAACATATCGAACTCTTGAGATACTTGGTGCAAATGGTCCAGCGATTATAACTTCGAACACCAAAACTCAACTAACTTTTAATGACCACTCAATATTACCACTACTACTACCACTACTACTACTACTACTACTACTACTACTACTACTACTACTACTAAACTGAATACTCGTCTCTGCCGATCGCTTATATAAGCTTTACAGAAAATTCCAGAATAATTCAAAGACTTCCAATCGACGTTTCTGGAATTCTAACAATACTTAAACAATTAAAATAATATTAAAACAATCAGAATTAATACAAAATCACTCACAATCATTAAGAAATGAACAGAAATGAACATCAAAGAAATTTACACACAAAATTATCCACATAAATCAGTCCAAACTGTCGGAAATTATCCTTCAATCATCGTAGCTCACTTCAATACTCAGAATAACAACCTTTTAGTCAATGTTTCTTGCAAAGTACTGTCCTTGAACATATTAAATAGTATTTACAGAGTTCCTTTCCATAAAACAATGATCATTTACAGAAATTCACTATTAATTTCAAGAAAAATTTACAGAACCATATTTAATCAACTTCCAGGTTGCTACAAATAAATCTTAAAATACAATTTCATTAAATGCCTTGGCCTGCGGGCCGTTATAGCCCAGCCCTAATGATAGTCGTGAGGAAGGTAACGGAAAAATAAAATGGCACAAAATTTCTCCGGGATGTTGTATAATATGGCCCATGGTCATCTCCGACTTCTGGGAGACGGAACGTGGTAAACAGTTTACTTCCTGGTTCGTTGCTGAATTATTTTTACTGTAAATTGAAATTGTGAAGTGATTGAAAGCGCTGTTTTTGGAACGTTTCTATCCACCGAGAGACGCGGGGCAGCCTGGGTTGAGCGAAATAATTTTGTTTACCGCGATGTACGCAACCTCGTAGAGAGGAGTGAGCCATTTCTCACGGACGGAGTGTGTATACAAACTGAGAGACCTGTTTACTGCACAACGTTCGTTTCGTCTTCTCGCAAGCAGTCTGCTATTTCTGGGAATCACGGCTGCACGATCAGCGTATTCGTAGCTGGGAGTAACCTCGATGTCTAGAACTAACAACAAGACGAGAGTGTTTAAATTATGTTACAGCTGACCAGATGCAATTTCTCAGTCTAAAGTAGAATGATACGGTGTTTATGCCCGTCTTCGCACAGTCTGATTTCCACGAGTAATCAAACCTCAATCAGATTCCTCCTTGCTTAGCATTTGTAGCGAAACGTACTGCTGTTCTGTTCTGTCAAGAAGAGTTAATATCCTTTCGTTTAGATCACATAAGCCAGTACAAAATTGTAGTGGTGAATACTCTAGAACCATGATAAATATATCAATATGGCACGTATTATGTATTTATTTATAACTAGCCGAAACCCGCGACTTCGTACGCGTGGATTAAGAATTTCTTCGCCAGAATTGAATATAAGAAAGTTGTTGGTAGCGAAGGATTGGTCCCAAACAACACCGAGTTGGCATAATATAATCTGAAAGCCATCATTATATCATTCTGCCGTCGAACTTGTAGAATCAATTTCCAATATATTAAAAAACAAACGAATGTGAGAGGATGTGGGAAAGGGGGGGGGGTGTTAACTATGGGCAGCTTTATTTCAGCTTGCACTTTTCTTATTTCTTCAGCATGACCATCCGATTCTTGGGTTCTAATAACTTAAACTGCTCGTGCTCTGCTAGAGCTACAACTTAGGCCAGTTTACGGCCCCAAGGTATGTCAAAAAGGAAGTAAAAATTAACTGGTGCCAGAAACATTTAACCAGACACAAAGTAAAAGGACAAAAAATCGACATATATACTAAATAATGCGTTTTTTTCTCTAAATGAAATTTACTAACAAATTAAACACTAACATAATGCGCGAGAAGCTTATCTTAAGGAAGCTATGTAACAATACAGACTAATACACACATCCGTCTCTCTGTCACGATTTTATAAATTCTCAAAATTTCGTGGCTACAACTATTAATCATACCGAAAAAAAAGTCCTGTGCCATCCCTTGTCAAATTCCGTCAATATCGGTATAGGCATTTAGTTGTCAAAAGGAAACAAAAGACACAGACTTACTTCCGCATTTATAGTATTATTACTGCAGATCACTCACACACTCTGACTGCGGATCACCCCTGAGGCATCAATATAACGTAAGAAAGTGTACATCTACAGCATTGCAAGACTACCTACGATTTGCCTCGCATTGCACCCCTAACTATGTGATACCTACAGTTTAACTTTCAATCCGAATAACCGACGGTCCAGTCGTGACTGTTACGATCAAAAACAATTTTTTAAAAATCTTAGCCTCCACAGAGATTTGAACCGGAGACCACAACACAAACATTAGTAAACAGGCGTTTTAACCACTGAGCTACCTGACCGCTACACGGAAAAGTAGTACAGAGACCTCCACATCCAACGCGTCTGTCTATCGCCGTTCAGTAATTTTTCGAAATTATAAGACAACATGTATTATTTACACAGAAAATTTTTCAACCAAATGTAGACAGTATTTTTTCCCTTGTCTCAAAGGATAAGTATGCAAAGTTTCATCGAGATCGGATGAAAACTGTGGATTTGTATGAAGAACAAACAAACCAACAAACAAACTAATAAACAAATAAACATACATACATACATTCATCGTTACTTGATCTCCAGCAACCGTCGAGTCAAGTGCCGCCGTTTCTGTGTATTTTATTTAAAGTGTTGTAGCTAATTTTATCTTTGAATAATTTCTGTCGTCGCAGAGTAGCTGCTAGTTTATCTCCAGCAACCGTCAAGGGCCGCTATTTCTGTGTATTTTATTAAAAGTGTTGTAGTTAGATTTTATCTTTGAATAACTTCTGTCGTTGCAGAGCAGTAGCTAGTTGGTCCCCAGCAACCATCGTGACGAGTGCCGCCATCTGTTTACTTAATTTAAAGTGTTGTCATAGCGTTTGCTTTATTTGCGTTAATTGAATTGCAGCAGCGTGCTGTAATCGTGATCGCATTTAATTATTTTCTTTTTCTGTAGGAAAGTGTATAGAGCTTATTCGTTTTTTATTTAGTACAGTGCTCGGCTAACACTGTTTATTAGTACTTCCTACTAACTACTTAGTGCAGTATACGTCGTCTGGTCTAAATTTATCTCCTCAGTAGGTTTTATTTAGGTCGGGCCTAGTTGTGAACAGTTTATTTGGATCACTCGGTTAGTTCATCGTTCATGCTCTCCGTAGTTTTGTTTTCAAAGTAATATGTGTACGGACTGTGACTGCTGTGTGCAGACGCGGGCTGAGGTGGCTGATCTTGGCACTCAGCTTGCAACTTTGAAAACGAAAGTTACAAGGCTGGAAGCTGCCGTAGGTGGCTGCAGCAGATGTGGAAGGGGTGACCCTGACGAAGCTAGGGTTCTCACAGGTTCTCCCCTACCAAATATCGTACCTGCGGTCCAGGCTGAGACTTCGGATCCTGTGCGGCAATCACCTGACGGTGTCTGGCGACTGGTTTCCTGACGTCAACGCCACATGCGGGGGCAGTCGTACAGGGCTGAATCCCAGGAGGCCTAGCCTGTACCACTTTCCAATAGGTTTGATGTGTTGTCTGGATCTTATTCAGTTCCACAATCGTCAATCTGCGAGTTGCAAGCTCCCCCGCCCGCTAGGTATGAGCGATCACAGAAGGGGATTCTGGTGATAAGTAGCTCCAACGTTAGATGTTTCATTGAACTCCTTAGGGACATGGCGAATAGATTGGGGATGAAGTCCAATATCCATTCATTGTGCATTCCGGGAGGTCTGATTCAAGATGTGGAACAGGCCATCCCGGATGCCATTGAGCGGACGAGGTGCAGCCAGCTGCGGATTGTAGCTCATGACGGCACCAATTATGCTTGCCGCCTTGGATAGGAGGGTATCATCTTTTCCTTCCGGCGGCTTGCTCATAGGGTGAGCTCTGTGGCTGATGACCGCAAGAATTCGGCTGAGTTAACCATCTGCAGCATTGTCGATAGAACCGACTGTGGACCTCTGGTTCAGAGCAGAGTCGAGGGTATGAACCAGAGACTGCGTCGTTTCTGCGATAATCATGGCTGCATATTCCTTGATCTTCGCCCTGGGGTCGAGTCGTGTAGGGTTCCCTTTGATAGATCAGGTGTGCACTACACACGTGAATCGGCTACACGGGTGGCAGGGGCCGTGTGGAATGCATTGGGGGATTTTTTAGGCTGAGGGAGGAAGACCTGAAACTGGGATTACAGTTACTGGCAGAACAATTAAATTCGGCACCATATGTTAGGTGTAGCGTAAATCAATCTCGACCGTTAAAAGTACTCGTTATAAACTGTAGAAGTGTTTGTAATAAGAAGTCTGAACTTGAAAGCATTATTAGTATCACAGAAGCTGATATTTTATTAGGTACTAAAATATGGTTCAAACCGGATATAAGTTCAGCAGAAATTTTTAACAATAGCATGAATGTTTTCTGTAAGGATAGGTTACATTCAAATGGAGGTGGTGTATTTATAGCTGTTAGTAAACACCTGTCGTGTAACGAAATAAATATTGATACGGTCTGTGAAATCCTATGGATTATACTAAAAGTAGCTAGGAAAAAACTTGTAATAAGGTCTTTCTATCGTCCACCAGATGCAGATGTAGTGTTGCTGAGGCCTTAAGAAATAACGTAAGTAATTTAGCTCGTCAATTTCCGGATCATGGAGTAATACTAGGAGATGACTTCAACTTTCCGTATATCGACTGGACAAATTACGCCCCCGTTGCTGGTGGCAGGGATAAAATATCCTGTGAGATTATTCTTGACCTTTTCTCAGATCTTAATCTTGAGCAGCTCGTCACTGAACCAACGCGGTGCGACAACGATAACGAAAACATTCTAGATATTCTCTTTACAAATAGGCCACCACGGGAATAAGTGAACATAAAGCTGTAATTGCTACAGTAAAATTAGCAGCCGCGAGCAAAAAGAAAAAAGAAAGGGTCGTTTACATGTTCGAAAAGGCCCCAAAGTAGAGTTTAAGAACGTTTTTGAGGGATAATTACGTTATCTTTATAAAAGGAAGAGGCTCGGTTGAAGACATGTGGCTTAGATTCATAAATAAAGTCAGGGAAGGTATGGACAACAAGGGATGGGATAAACCTAAAGTTAAAACGTTGCTTAAGAAGCAAAGGAAGATACATGCTTGCTCAAGAAGGACGATATATAGGAGTGATTTAGAAAAGTTAGCTGAGGCAAGAGGACAGGTCAAGAATGCGATGCGCGAGGCCTTTAATGACTTTCGGTGCAACTCAGTTTCCAGTAGCCTCATTGAAAATACAAAGAAATTGTGGTCGTATGTAAAAAAAAAAAAAAAAAATAAGTGGTTGCGACAACTATATGCCAGTTCTACTACGAGACGGTCGGGAAGTTGATGACAGCCGCGACAAGGCTACTGTATTTAACACCGAATTTAAAAATTCTTTCACTGACGAAAACATGAAAAACATTTCTGTTTTTCCACGGCGTGTAGAATTTGAGATGGATCCATTACAAATTGATAGTGTAGGTATCATAACGCAATTAAAGCTCCTGAAGTGGGGGAAAGCACCGGGTCCCGATGGTATACCAGTAAGAGTATTTTCGGAATACGCTTAAGAAATAGAACCATTTCTGTCAGATATATTTCGTAAACCTTTAGAAGAAAGAAAAGTACCTTCTGACTTGAAAATAGCGCAGGTGATTCCCGTTTTCAAGAAAGGAGATCGGAGAGATCCTAGGAATTATCGATCTATATCTCTAACATCTGTTAGCACTAGAATCCTGGAGCATGTTATATGATCTAACGTTATGAAGTTTCTAGATGAAAACGAGCTACTTACAGCAAACCAACACGGATTTCGGAAGAACCGATCATGTGAAACGCAACTGGCTCTATTTTCGCATTATGTAATGAAAGTTATTGATGCAGGATCACAAGTTGATGCTATTTTCTTGGATTTTCAGCAAGCTTTTGACTCTGTACCGCACAACCGACTTTTAGCGAAGATTCGAGCGTATGGTATATCTGATCAGATTTGCGAATAGATATGCGATTTTCTAATTGGTCGGTCACAGTATGTTGTTGTTGACGGGGAAGCCTCTTCTAAGCTAGATGTTACTTCGGGTGTTCCTCAAGGAAGTGTAATAGGACCACTTCTTTTCTTAATTTTTATAAACGATCTCGGTGACAACGTTTATTGCAGGATGCGATTTTTTGCTGATGATACACTTATTTATAGGGAAGTGAGGTGCTCCGACGATTGATTAGAAATTCAGCGCGATCTGGATGTTATTTCGGAATGGTGCCGTAAATGGCAGCTTACACTTAACTGCAAAAAGTGCAAGGGAATGCACAAAAGTAATAAAAAAAACCCGTTTGCTCACGAGTATAAAGTTAACAATTCAGTTGTTGACACGGTGGATTCACTGAAGTATCTAGGCGTAACAGTACAAAGCAACATGAAATGGGACTTGCACATAAATTCCGTCGCAGGCAAACCTAATTCTAAACTACGATTTATAGGTCGAATTTTGAGAAGTTGTAATGCTCATACAAAGGAAATAGCGTACAAAACACTAGTGCGTCCGCATTTGGAATACTGTTGTGGAATTTGGGATCCGTTTTGCAAGGGATTGATTGACACATTAGAGAAAGTACAGAGGAGAGCCGCTCGATTCGTGACTGTAGTTACAGTCCTTATGTAAGTGTCACAGAGCTGATACGTGGGTTGGGCTGGGATTGTTTGGCGGACAGACGACGTCGTTTTCGTTTGAATTTGTTGGAGAATATGCGAAAATCTTTAATTTACGAGTGCAACGAAATACTTCTTCGGCCAACCTATTTAGGTTGCAATGACAGGAGGGATAAGATTAGAGAAATAGGATGCCGTACTGATTCATTCATGTATTCCTTCTTTCCTCGTTCTGTTCGGGATTGGAATACTCTAAAATAGGATTGGTGCTTAGCACCCTCTGCCACCCATAGTATTTGTGATTTGGTGAGTATAGTTGAAGATGTAGATGTAGATGTAGATGTAAATACATAAATTAAATTTTGTTGGATTCTATAAGAGCAAAAAACCTCTTCTCTTCTCCTTGGGGTTGCAAATAGTAGTTTGGTGCTCGTCAAATGATAAACTATTTTTTTTTAATATTCAAAAATAATAATGTGATTAGCTATCTAAGTTTTTAATTTTAGATCATTTTTGTGAATAAGTATTTTAAAATGCTATTACGAAAGACGTTGATATTTTTGTGAGATGTTGATGATATCTTCTATTTAAATAGAAATAGTAATTATATTTATATTTAATATAATTTTTAAGTTGCGAGTAAAACAAGTAAAAGTTTTTATTTTGGTAGTTACTTTGTTGCATATCGATACCATTTGGTGGAAGTGCTGTTAATTCATGATGTACTTGTATTCTAATGATTGGAATTTAACAATGGCACCAATGACGCGTTACCGAGCGTGGTGGTGTAACGGCTAGCGTTCTGACCTCGCATTCGGGAGGACGGCGGTTCGAATTCCCGTCCGGGCATCTAGATTTGGGTTTTCCATGGTTTCCCAAATCACTGCAGTCAAACGCCGGGATGCTTCCTTCAAAAGGTCATGGCCGAATTCCTTCCCATTCCTTGCCCCCCATTATTTCCCGTCTCTAAAAACCTCGCTGCTAGAGAGACGTTAAGCAGCTAAAAAAATTTAATAATAATGACGCATTGCTGCGGCATCTGTTTGCAGCAGAGTCTGTTCCTTAGCCTGAGAGTACGACTAACCATCTGATCTACCGCATACATATCTGTGGAGGTCGTCTGAGTACAGAACCACAATTGCGCGTAACTTTAGTTATACTTAGCCCGCTGTAGTGTTAGGAAACAAAATATGTTTATTCATTTGTGCCAGGTCTAATTCCCTGATTTTTTACTCTTTTGAATAGAAGGAATACCGCTGCAATATCGGATTAGCATATTTTTTACAATAGCAAAAGACTACCTATACATTCGCGTTTGACTCCAGGTCTCGTACTAAGATGTGAACAGAGAAAATAACTAAACAGATCGTCATAGCGAGATTAATTGAAGAGTAAATGGCGGCAAATGTTTGTAAACTGTGTAAGTTTTCTACTGTACTGTGAAACCATTCGGAGCGCATTGCAACTGCCGGCTTAAGAAAATTTAAAAGTTTGTCCCGGTCGTAAAGTGGTTTATACTTCAACTAAGTGTGTTATTTAGGTAAAGTCTGAAGTAACAACACCATCGGTGAATTTTTTGCTTATATTTCGTCTAAAACACTTCAGCAAAACATACATCAATCATACATCACACTGCTTTCCGAAGATTCGAAGCACATTACAATAAACAAATGATGTAGGATTCCGTCTTAGCATGATCCCAAGCCTGCCTGCCCAGCTGCGATTAATTAAGATGACTACGACAGGAGGAGGATTGAGCAACTGGTAATAAATTCTGACACCAGATCATTAATACTATACGAAATAATTATTATTAAGTTGCATTTATACTAAAGAGCTAACAACCTCCTTCATTTGACGCGTAGTTATCGACTATTTTTAACCGACTTCAAAAAAGTAGGAGGTTCTCAATTCTTCTGTATTTTTCTGGATGTTTGTTCAGCGATATCTTCGCCAATTTTGAACCTAATTAATGAAATTTTTATAGTGGACAAAGTATACCTCGAAATTGGCCCCATATGAATTTCATTGAGAAACTACCACTTCTACCCCTTTACACCCCTTAATTTTTATACAAACCCACGTTTTTTATCCGATTTTGATGGAGTGATCTGGGCAAAGCATGGAAAACAATTACAAATACAATTAATTACAATTATTCTTGAAATGGACGTATTTATCATTCTTAAAATTCAGAAACACACTCGATTCTCAACACATTCATATTTCTTTTCACCAACATTCTCTGACACTCACTACAACTGCACAAAAAATAAAATAAACTCTCTGCTTACGTGACCTACCCGCCAAAAGTACAATACAGAGATCTTTCAAAGATTATTATTACTAAGAATAATTTATAAAATATACACATTTCAGATAACACTGTTATCTGGCACACTATGTGATGATTTTTTTGTGATTGCAAATCATCATTTAACTCATTTCTGTGCTGTAATCCAACTGTATTTCTCTCTACATTTGCGACATTACTAAATATGACCTGGCGGCAAGTAAGAAGTTGAAATAATCCGTTTAAGTAACTTTTGTAGAAGACTGACCTCATTTCATAACCCACTGCAAAATAAAATGCTAAGTCAACTATGTTGCGAGGAACAGCCAGTCTCAAATATTATTCCTGAATTTAACGGTGGTACAGCATAAAAAATATATTTCCAGTCAAGTTAACATTTCCGGTATCTCCAGCATTCTCTAGAACAACTTCATTATTAGATCGCTAAGGAATCTTTACTCTGAAAATTTTGTATTCTATTCTGTAGTAGTTCAGCCGTAACTACAGGGCGTTCGCCGGAAAACGCAACCCTCCCAGTCTGTTGCCGTCGGCAACTTGCTCGGACAGCGGGGCCAGCAGTTTCCGCCACACGGCACCGTGAATCACCGCACTGTTTAACACCTCCGCTGCCCCAACAGTGCAGTGCAGTGACCCTTACATTGTTAAGAACGGTTTCTTTGCATTGTAGATAGTTTGTGACTTCAGTCTCTTATTAATCAGTGTTGTGAATAAACGTTTCTTTGCGGTTTGGCTGGTTTGGGGCTTCATACTCTTACTAATCTGTACCGTGTTTGAGTGTGAGTAAAATTATGGTACGTTACAGTTTGCAACAAAGAATATTTCTCTACGATACATATGTGAAGAAGAAGTCGTTTAAAAAGTGTCGCAGTAAATTTCGTCGCGAATATCCTGGCGCTTTACTGCCAGCTAAATCAACAATTCTGCGTCTGGTTAAAAAAGTAAGAGAAACGGGTTCATTTTTTAACAAAAAGAGACTGTCGGTCAACCGTATTCTCACAGAGGAGAAAATTGACGATATCGCTTGTCGACTAGAACAGTCACCCAAAAAATCATTAAGTCAGTTAGGGCAGCGTGTGTCTCGAAATATGTTCAGAAGATGTGAAATGTGCATTACACAAGAGTGTCAACACTTCCAGCATCTTTTATAAGATAAGCTAATGAATTACGTCACATTTAAATGCT
The DNA here is from genome assembly GCA_031002005.1 of Vandiemenella viatica. Classification (NCBI taxonomy): domain Eukaryota; kingdom Metazoa; phylum Arthropoda; class Insecta; order Orthoptera; family Morabidae; genus Vandiemenella; species Vandiemenella viatica. The sequence goes on from CM061914.1 coordinate 5,118,500, forward strand.
TAGCACATACAAGTTTATGAAATAGTCCACGGCCGACGGTCGAAAAATGCCGGGAGCTGACCGCTCGCTCGCCGCGAGCAGTTTCTTCCTTGTAGCGCTAACAGTGGGTTGCGTTTCCCGGCGAACGCCCTGTATAAATGAATTACTGATGTACCGAACTGAAGTTCGCTGTATCTGCCTACGCTTCATCTCCCGCCTTTATTGTCCCTGCGATTCATTCTGGCGCCTTCATCGCATCGACATCCTTCACTTCAGACATTTCTCTCTGCAGAACAGAACGTGCGTCACCGCTGGGTAAAGGTCACTGGTTCAGATCCGCTGTAGCCTCTCCTCGTGGGAAAGGACAGCCAGCGCGGTGTTCAGCATAACCTGCCATTGACGACTAGTTACGTGACATTCTGAAAGTCAAACTGCCAAAGTAAAACAATCAATCAAATGACGTTAAATGGAGAACACAGTCCTAAATAAAGTAATCATATCAACTTATAACTTCTCTTTAGTGACCTGCAAAATTAAAATTTATTAATCTTTTACTAAGGTAATTAAAGATAATCGGAACGCGTTTCGGCTGTTTCTCATAACATGTTTCTGTGTGATAAATGTTTATTAAATTGCCAACCTGGTGAAGATCTGTTAATGATATTTGAAAAAAAATAACTGCTCAAGTTCTCAATCGTTTATTAAGTTTAACTGATGCTTTAGAGAATTGGATAGCTATAAACCTCGTTGAGATTAATTTTTCAATTTTATTTAACTCGTAATCGGTGCAAGCAACAATTGGCAAGAACAATGTTAACATAATATGTTACACAATTAACACATGGTTTAAATTCAGCATCAAAATATTGCTCTTTTGGTGTTGATATTTTGCTGTATATAACACGCATTAAAATATTTCAGAATAATGATTATTACATTGCCTTGCAGTTAAATTTAAAATAGTTGCTGAAGTACATTAAAAGAAGGTCCGTTATCCAAGAAGATTTAACGATAAATAAAAAGTACTTATGCAGTTGACTCTTTTGCTTTCGGCTTTGGGGCTCACTAGACGACGGGCAGTAGAACGGGAAGGAATTCGGCTATAGCTTTTTGGAAGAACAATCCGCTGTTTACCGGGAATGATTTAGGAAACCAAAATATGGAAGCCTGGACGAGGATTCGAGCCCACGTCCTCCATGATGATAGACCCGAGTGTCACCAACGAGGCTCGGTCAATACTACATGTTTTGTTACTTTAAATAATTTAAAAGATAATTACAGTAATAATGTCTTTTTTTTTTAAGAGTTATTATTCTTGTATGTTCCTATAATAGCTCAGGATTTTGACCACGGATTTTTAAATCCTAGATAGCATTGCATCTAGGTTACCCTATACTTGTGTCAGATTTTTAAATTTTCATTATTATTCTAGAAATACGTTTGTTGTCCACGGACCACGGCTACCATGTTTGCCACAGTAGTTGGTAAGCTTGTACCTAACAGCCGTGGCTCCTCCAGCATTTTGGAAGATTGTTGCTAGTACCTTTCACTACAGAACATTGTGCAATCAGTACCTCACATTCGAAAAAGGAGGAGCGGAATTAAAAAGATTTTGTAAAGGTTTTCGGGAGGGGTACCATAATTTAATCTTAGTCATGCTATAATTGTCTCTACTTTCCTTGCAACAAATAATATTTGGTAATGTTGGGTGCAGAAATGCGTAGTGGCCACTTACAGGCAATTGCAGACGGGGAAAAACTTGGAACCGTAAGAACTCTGAATTCAGTATTCGGTCGTGACCTTTTGAAGGAACCATTCGCGCAATCGCTTGGAGTATTTTCGGTAAACCATTTAAAGCTAAATCTCAATGGCCGGACCACCGGGCGGGGCGGTGTAACGCTTAGCGTGCTCGCCTCGCATTCGGGAGGACGGAGGTTCGAATCCCCGTCCGGGCATCCAGATTTGGGTTTTCCATGGTTTCCCAAATCACTCCAGGCAAATGCCGGGATGCTTCCTTCAAAAGGCCATGGCCGATTTCCTTCCCATTCCTTGCCCCCCATCCTCTTTCGTCTCTAAAGACCTAGATGATAAGAGACGTAAAGCAGTTAAAAAAAATCAATGGCCGGACGGGGATTCGAACCTGCGTCCTCCCGAATGCGAGGCCAGAGCGTTACCGCTCACCCATCACTCTCTGACACATTTAGAAAATATGAACCTTATAGCGGAGTGGTGGTGTATGAGTAGTAGGCATAAAACCATTTCTCCCAGTAGCGTAAGTAGTGTCATTTTTGTTACAAAAAAAAAATCTACTTTGTTTTCTGAATTATTCATATCTGGGATACAGTGAAATTGTCTGAAAGGATAGGATATGGTTTTCTGCTTGGGATGCCCGCCACGGACAGCTTACAAACAGGAAAGAGAGGGTAAAAGATGGGGAAATCAGTCCAGTTTTGGAAAACTGCGGACAGAGGATAAATACGGGAAGCCCGTAAGTGGAGCGCCATTACGAGATACGTGGCAGAGACATGTATGAGGGCCAGAGTACGACTCAGTAGTGAACGCAGGCAGTCGCGATAGAGTCCGCAGAGTTACCGTGCAACAGTGCTCAGTAAGTTTGGAGAGCGCAGTGGATAGTTGTTTCCGAGATAGTAGAGCACAGTTGAAAGCTAGACGGGTGGACAATAATAATTTTGCACATTAAACAAAACTTGAAATATTTTTATCTTTAATTCGGGATATTCAATTCTTAAACGACATAGATAGTCGTAGAAACAACAGAGATTTTCTTTAACCACGATCTCTGGCAGTAGGCCTACACCTACATTGTCTCTGGCCATCAGCATTAGTCTTCTGTTTGAATAAAATAATTTATTTACGGTAATATTATTCTGGATTCACTTTTGATATTTGTATAAAAGGCTGAATCTGCGGAGTTATATCCATTCACTTCGTAATTGAATCAAATGTGAGTTTATAACATTATCTAGTTGTTTGCAGTAATGCAATGTTTTAGCCAAATTAATGAAGTTTGATACACATGAATCTTTTCGAACGAATGAAAATAGTGTTCGTGCAAATAAACTTCAACTCACCCGTATGTTGATAGGGGGCGGATGAATCTAGGTTAGCTTTAATCCGAAAAAACTTGGCGCAAATTATATGAATTTGTACAAATGTTTCTCGGTGCGGTAATAAAAGTAGCGTACGGGTAAATCTACGCCAACTATACCGGGCAACGCCGGGAACTCTGCTAGTTAACTAATAAAATTTAAAGAAGCGGCGCAAGTACTCGTTAAGTTGTAAGATCATATGAAAACTGAAACTGGATACTAAAAGCCTACGAAAACGAATTTATAGCCTTCACCCTAGTCTACCAATACAGGACACAATTTATCTTAGCTTCCCGAAAGAAACTAATCCTCTTTCTTACGGTAGTATATAAGTATGAAGCGTTTTCATTCCACGAAAACGAGTCTCAAACAAATTATAATTATTATTCTACTTCTAACTTTTTATATCTTCTTAGTCGCTTCCAGCCGGAATGAGAACATATTATTATGTCATCTTTTTGGCTCAGATGACCTTAGATACCTAGTGTAACAGCCCTAATACCTGAATTTTGAATAGTATTGTACTGTATGAAATATTTGTAGTGAGCTAAAGTTTGCTTGAAAGTGATTTGATATGTTTATTTTATAATTTCTTGTAAATCAGTGTATATAGCCTTTGTTTTATGTAAGAAAATTATTTAAAGTCCATTTAATATGTTTAAGAACCGAATGGTGCAAGAGAAATTCTTAAATGTTTGTAATTACATGTATTAATGTAAGTTACGATGTCTACAGGACAATTTTCTACAGTTTGAAAGGATTTCTGTAAATAATTTTGTATTTAAGTATCTATAATTACCATTTCTGACCATTTTGTAATGTTGTTAATTAATTTTGTATTAATTCCGATTGTTTTTAATATGTTAGATTGTTTGAGTGATAGTTAATGATCGAGAAATATCGGGCGGATGCCTTTGAAGAATTCTCGTAATTTCGATAAAGACTATATAAACAGATCGCCTGGACAGAGACATTCATTCAGTCATTCAGTTAGTAAGTCAGTTTAGTTGGCAGTATTCAGTGTTACAGAGAGTTTCATTCATTCAGTTGAATTCACAAAGATTTTATTTGCAACGACTCAGAAGTGCATCTTTGGATTGTAACTATGCTTGTGAATGTCGCTGACTTGTTGTTTTGATTCCAAATAAAACAGCTCTTCAAAATAACCTGTTTGGTGGACTTTTTAATTAATTAATCAGTAATTAAACCCCCGCAGAACCTTAATACCTAGTCACCCTTTCTTTTGACTTGTAATCTGAAAGAAAATGTTTGTGTTACCTTGTCTTGCTCTTACTTAAAAAAAAAAAACCATTATTTATCACCAGTAACATTCGCAATTGTACTAAAGACAACGTTATGTCGTATCATAACAAATTAATTACAACTTTCACATATTTGTGACTTATATTTCCGTCGCTGTAATAATTTCTACACAATTCAATTCGTTTTATCTCTTATCCTCCAACTAATAATTTTACAACATATTTATTCTGCCTCTGTATTACCTACCCATCTTATTCTTTTCTCATAGTGTCTCCTACTTTTTTTTCTACATATTGTCCTTTGGATCGGCTCCACTGCGTCCGGTTATTCTTTACTAACGGAGATACAAAATACCATTAGTATTTGATATTTACTATTTGTGCTACAAATAATTAAATGAATTATTTTATATTTATAATCGTTAGTATATTGCCACGACGAATAACCACTAAAAATTTCAGTTATATTTTCCGCCGAATATATGTTTAATTATTGAACTAAATTAAAATCACAGGATTCATCTTCCTAGAAGAAATAAAACGTTTTCATTTTAATAAAATACTTTGCGAAAATCGCTAAATTATGATAGCATATGAAAAATATTGGAAAAAAGGTTTTATTTAATTGCTGATACTACTTGACGTTGCTCCACTTTATATCCAGATAATGCAACAAATTAATATACTCAACAGGAAGCCGCTTGATCCGGTAGGCTACAAGAATTACGCTTGAATTTCGTTAATGTTCATCAAATGTGAATAATGTTATCACTATAACAGTTTTGCTGTAGAGGACTTAAGGGCATAAAGTAGGCGTGTAGTTACACATCAGACGATGTAGCACAAGCGAAACGGGAAATAATCGTTTAGCTGTTACTGGGTGCAACAGTGAGTGGCAAAGATAACCGCAATCCAATATGGCGACAAATTGCGCCCCTCGATAGAAAATTACCACGAACGATATTGGAATTAACGGAAACGCGTTTAGATAGAAAGTGGATTAATGCGTCATAACGGCTTTCGCCTGCGCGGCAGATTTACCGTGTGTGTGTGCCCTAAAATTAGCGCCGTTAAATTTTAATGTGTACGCGGCGTCCGTTCGAATTAGCAGCGCTTTTGTTATTGATCTTCTGATGTCTGTCTGATCCGGTGACAATTAGTATTGTGGTCAGCGGCGTTATGATCGACCCCAGCATTGGTTATGGGCTCCAGAGTTCAACTGTAACTGAAAATTAAATCATGATACCAACGTTAATAGCAATAATACAACGGTGGATCAATTGTGAACAGAATTATTATAAAAAAATGCTTGAATTAATTAATACAGGGTGTTACAAAAAGGTACGGCCAAACTTTCATGAAACATTCCTCACACACAAACAAAGAAAATATGTTATGTGGACCTGTGTCCGGAAACGCTTACTTTCCATGTTAGAGCTCATTTTATTATTTCTCTTCAAATCACATTAAACATGGAATGAAAACACACAGCAACAGAACGTACCAGCGTGACTTCAAACACTTTGTTACAGGAAATGTTCAAAATGTCCTCCGTTAGCGAGGATACATGCATCCACCCTCCGTCGCATGGAATCCCTGATGCAGCCCTGGAGAATGGCGTATTGTATCACAGCCGTCCACAATACGAGCTCTAACATGGAAAGTAAGCGTTTCCGGACACATGTCCACATAACATATTTTCTTTGTTTGTGTGTGAGGAATGTTTCCTGAAAGTTTGGCCGTACCTTTTTGTAACACCCTGTATACAGCAAAATAAATACAAAAATATTTTTTACACAGTCTCCACCATACGGTTAACGGTCTGGCCTTGCATTCGGGAGGACGTGGGTTCAAATATCCGTCCGGGCATCCAGATTTGGGTTTTTCATGGCTTTGCCAAATCACTTCAAATGATTGCCACGATGGTTCATTTAAAAGGCCATGGCCGAATTCCTTACAGTTCCTTGTCCCCAATCCTTTCCTGCCTCTAATGACCTCGACATCGACGAGGCGTAAAGTCATAAGAAAAGAAAGAAGTTTTTTAACTGCAGAATTATTATAAACGATTGAAGTGATTTACAGTATCTATATTATTTTTAATATGTTTTTCTGACATATTACAAATGCCCTGTATCTGTCACCTTACTGATTCTGCAGATTTAAAGTCGATAATGTAGTTCTTGCCTCACGCGGTGCAGCATGTCACTATCAATCTCTTCAAAAGCGTTGTAGATGCCTACTCGCAGCTCTGGGTTTGTTGGTAGAGGAGATTATACACTGAATCTTTCGTATCACCCCCACCAAAAAATCGCGTGTGTTTAGGACGGGAGAGAATGTAAGCCGTGATAGGATTTGCTGATCACCATCCCTATCACAGCCAATCCATCAGTATCTCAAAATCGTATTTAAGAATTCACGAACATCTTGATGGAAGTGGGGTGGAACAAAACCTTTTGAGTATTTCTACATGACTGTAACATTTTTAACAACATTTCAAATAATATAGCTATGGCAAATTTTTGAAATCGCTTCAGTCATTTATAATAACCCTGCACATCTGTATAAGAAATCATTGAACGCATTCTTAGCCTTCTACTGTAGCTATCTGGTATATTGTAAGATTTTAGATGGTAAAACACGCGGTAGGAGTATCTTCGTCACGCCTTCAGACCGTTGTAATAGTGTCTTTTGTAGGACATATTGCGTCAAGATTAACCTGTTCCCATCCGAAGCTGAGAAACCGAGCCGCCACTTTACCTCTGCATTAAGTACTTAGTATGCTCTATGTGGCCAACAACAGTATAACCACGCTATGTTCACTTGGGTAACAGCCAACCAGCATGGTGTCCCCCCCCCCCCCTCCATCTCCCCCTCCCCCGTAAGGTCTGCAGGAGATCACACTTTACCCTGGACACGAACGGCAGTCCGTTCCGTCCATTTCAGTGTCTAACATCGATTTCCTGAAGAATAAATAGGTACTGGCTAGTTTTTATTCCTGCACGCTCAAGTCAGTTAATATCTTTCATTTGTCTTTAATACGGCACTGAGCAAAAATATTGACTTCAATGGCTATAAAAAAAATGAATGCTCAGAAGCAAACCCCCAAGACATTCGGGATACTTTACTTTTTCAGACCAAGTTTACAGTAGTAAATCTCTTGAAGTGGGGTTTTTAACTGACTTACGAAGACAGCAGAACTTATTGATTTCGTTTACTTTGGCAGTAACCGCGAAGAAACCGTGAGGTATTATATAGTCTGATAGTTTCGGAGGGTTTTGACTTAACAATTTTTTTGTATTTTTCTACATACCTGCATCTTATGTCCTACACTAATTTTAACGTGATGGAGGGAATAATTACTTTGAAAAATAGGTAGAGAAAAAGATGAAACTTTGTTTGGAGCTGTATAGTGTAGAAAACCAAATTTTTATTAAAAAATGTAAGATGATCGCTTTCAAGAGACCATGCAGTTGTTGTTATTTCTGGCTGTTTCTCCTATGCTACAGGAGCTGTTTTTTCTTCACACATGCAATGACTGTGTATGTGTCGCTGGAACCTTAATGTGGTGTACGTGTTGGTAGTTCTGGTGTGTGTATGTAGGTGAAACCAGGTGTCGGATGGTGCCTGTCCACTCTTCCGAAAGACACTCTGCGGGGGGGGGAGGGGGGACCGTTAAGCTTAACATCGCGTACGACATACGAATCACATCACCAGTGACGTACGATCACTCTCGATACGCACTACGGAGACATCTTGATGTGTTGGTACCTAATCCGGTGATGATGAATAGAGTGCTACCACCCCTCAAACCCAGTCGGCGAAGTCATGACGATGAAAATTTCATCCACGGCCGATGCTCGTAACAGCTAAAACCTAGGCGAGAGCCTGACAACACAGGCTGCTGCAGCGGCTTACATGCAACTCTCAACATTTCGCAAACATGATTACCACAGTTGATGCCGAGCCGTGTAGCAATGACCTTGAGCATGCGAGATGTGTGAGAAAAGTAATGAGGCTGATTTTTTACTTATAAAAGTTTTTATTCTTTTCAAACAACAATATTATCCCTTAGGCACCTTGGGCAGCTTTACACCAGCGGAGTTGTTGTTTCTACTCTTGGTAGCAGCGCTGGAAGGCTTCAACTGGTAGTGCTGGTAACTGGTCGTCACATTCTTTTGAATGTTCTCCAAAATGACGTCCTTTTAAGAAATGTTTAAATTGCGAGAATAGGGAAAAGTCACAAGGACTTAAATCAGGTGCATTGGGGGTGGAGGGGGAGGTTGAGGTACAACAGGAATGTGTTTTGAGATCAAAAAATCATTGCTGGAAGAAGCCATATGACACGGGGTACTGTGAGGGTTTTTTGGCACCATTTCGCATGTCCAAATCTTCTGTCGAAATTTGAAGCATAGTGAAAGTGTTTAAATTTAACTGTTAACATCCTTATCGTTAAACGATGGTCTGATCTCACGAGAGCCCTCACACGCTCGTAGTTTTCGTCAGTTTTTGATGCTGAAGGATTTCCTGAGTGAGGTTAATCTTCAAAGTGTTCTCGGCATTCCAAAAAATGATTTGTGCCAGAGGAAAACTTGCGCTCTTGATGAGCAATGTTCCCCATAGGCCTGTTTAAAGTTTTCAAAGGTCACACGCACGGATTTCCCAATTTTAACACAAAACTTGATTGGACAACGTTGCTCTAAATTCCGATGCTCCATTTTTGTAACACCCAACAAAAACACAGCTTAACTGATGGCGCTGTCAAAAATAATGTGTTGGCTGAACGGAGTTGAAACTCGGACTGAGCGTGTGGAAGGGATGAACAAACCGGTCTAGCACAGACAGGTAGACACAGCGCTGCCAGATAGCTCGCAGTGTTACCAATGCCGTTACTTTTCTCACATACCTCGCACACTACACGGTTCTCCCCTTCACCGGACACTTTTATCTCCAAGCAGACCTGCAGACATAAATTCGGAAGAATAAAGCCCCGCATTTCTTCTTTACACAATCCTTCGCTGTCCCAGTAATTTAATTTAAACTCTGCTAATTGAAACGAGAATTTTAAAATTGCAGGCAGAGGAATTTCCCTAGGGCAGCGTCGGGATAATCTTGGAGAGGTGAGACGACGTGGATTAAAGCCGAAACTTCATCCTCCATTTTTAAGAAGGGTACCAGGTAAATCATCCATACAACCGGAAATTAATTTTTAAAACTTTTATTACAGTTCTTGCTTATAACAGGAAGATTATTAAAACCAAATTCAAGGAATAGTATCGAGGAAGAATTTATCCGGTGTTCTTGAAAAGAATGGGTGTGCTATGAACTGATAATTCCTGTAGCGTATTACGTAACTTAGAAGACCATTCAACCTATTCAAGCAGCTTGTTTGCAGATAACAACGATCTCTTGTTCATGTAATTTGAGTGGCATTTAGTCAATCGTTGCAGATAAAAGTAATAAAAAATAATTAATATTATATGGCCCTATAGACTGTCTGCCAAAAATATACAATTTGAACCTGTCTGAGCAGCGGCTACCGTAACACTACCTGGTAAACCTGCCAGCTAAATGGATCTGCAGTTGACGTGGATTCCGAACCATGGAGCTTGCAAACATATTTCACAAGTCCAAAACTATATGTGAAGTTAAGTTTAATTCTACTTAAAACTTTCGAGTTCTAACAGTTGTAATGTTATTATTTATTAGAATCGACACATTGAGCCGTCTGAGATCAATGGGTAAGGCGTCTGACTGGATACCTTAGAGTCCCGGTTCGAATCCCTGTCTCGGCGGGGATTTTCAAAAGCCCTATACCCGGCCTTCACCTCTGGCACAGCTTACTGTGTAATGTGAAGGACGCCAGAACGCTTCCGTGGTTCGGATTCAACGTTAAACTGTAGATCACCTATACTCGGCAGGATTACCGAGTAAGACTAGGCGGCTACGATAGGAGCGGATTGTGCAGCCAGTAAGAAACCATGTCACCAGGCCATTACGACCACACAAATTTACTTTTTAATTTTCCTACATCTTATGTATAAAAATGAATATTTGTTTGTTTGTATCTTAGTCTTCTATGCGTTCCTGTACCATTCACCTGATTACGATGAAACTTTGGTGAGTTATTGTGTGCACGCATGCCAATGTTTCTGACAAATAAATCACCCCCTCTTCCTCTTTACAACCCTTAATTTTATAAGAACCCACGTTTTTTATTGGTTTTCGATGGAACTTTGCACACGTATACTTTAAAATAAACGGGAAAATATTGTCAATATTTGGTTTTTAGAAACCCACCACTTTTCCTCTTTTCACCCCACAATATTTTGCAATTTTTTTTATACACACCAACAATTTTTATCCGATATCTAAGGAATTTTTCACGCGTATGCTTTAAAACAAACAGAAAATACTATATAGATTTGTGTAAACCCAATCCCTATCACCCTTTCCATCCCCTTAATTTTTGTCAATGTTCCATACACTTTTATCCAATATCGTCGGAACTTTTCACACGTATTCTTTAAAACCAACAGAAAAATAGTGTCTCCATTTGGTTTTGAGAAACCTTACCCTTATTCCCCTTTCTATTCCCTAATTTTTCTAAACGCTCTTTATACATACCCACAGATTACATCCGATGACAATCGTCCTTGGCTTACGTATACATTAAAACAAACAAAACAGAAAAATAGTGTCTAAATTTGAATTCCAGAAACCCAACCCCTCTCACTCTTTCCATCCCGTAGCAACTTTTTTTTTTTTGGTAGGGAAATCAGCGAAAATAGATGGTGAATTTTTAACTACAATCCGATCAAAACGGGTATAACATCAGAACTCTCATATCCACCTGCTGAGCGACGTTGGGTACTCTGCTTTTGCAGAAGACGGAAGGCCGAAAATATTGTATAACAGAATAAACTTTTTAAATTTTAATTTAAAGGATAAAAATAGTTGTCTTTCAGCAACGACTTCCGTGGTTTGTGGGTCTTTTAAAAGAATTAATGTTCGTCGATGCAGTTGTGCCGCTATATTGCTTGGCACAATGTTCAATGCTTTTCTCTACCACTTATCACTTCTAATCAAAAGATTCGGTTGCCGTGCGGTCGCCAGTCCAGTAAGCTTTGCTAATTGGATAAGCTAATTGAATCGCAGTCACAGAAAACAGGCAAGAGACTACTGTTAGCTTTCACAGTTCACTCAGATTTATTCTTCTGAAATTACATAATCCAAAAACAAGCCATCAGACAATAAAATTAATCTTCTTCACCGAAGAATGCAGATTCGAGTATAATTAAAGCCCCGTAATTAATTATTGAACAATCGACATGGTCCAACTCAGCAGCAGTTCACCATACACAGTTTATAGGATATCAGGTCACCAAGAACAACCTTTAAAGTCTACAAAACACTTCCGCACTGTCCACACAATGTTCTATCCCTCTGAACATCGATTATGCAGCAGTCCAGCGGGTTCGTACCGCACATACGCGGAACACACACGCACGCGGTTGCGGCAAGTCAGCTACCGTCTGCCGTAACGTACTCCACCGCCGACCATACCAGACTCACTCCCTCCGCGCTAGACGATCGCCCAACGCCAAAGACATTATATACACATCTCCGATCTCAATATCAACTAAAGAATATCCGTAATATTCACAGTTTCCTTACAACATGTTAATGTGTCTGTTTTCTACATGCGTACCTACTTTAGAAATAAAAATAGGAGCGAAGTCTTTCTCGGCGTTGAGAATGGATGTAGTCTTCTCGGGAGACTAGCCGAGTAAGTAAGATGTTTCCACACGATATTTCGGCGATCTCAGCTCCGTCGCCATCTTCTGGTGAAGATATTTCGGCGATCTCAGCCTCCGTCGCCATCTTCTGGTGGAGATCTTCACCAGAAGATGGCGACGGAGCTTAGATCGCCGAAATCTCGTGTGGAAACATCTTACTTACTCGGCTAGTCTCCCGAGAAGACTACATCCAATAAAAATAGGCATTGCAACGTATGTCGGGCAAAGCTAGATTATTATATTTTTTAAATTAAAAACTTTTTTTTTTTTTGATTGGGGCACCTAAGGATATCGCGCCTGTTTTACGCAGGCGGCCAATGTGAATCATGAGAGGGAGGGGAGAACCTGCGTCCTGCCTGAATTCAAACAGGGTTTCGAATCTGCCTGCGAGAGGTGTAACTTCTTTTGTTCTGCGTGATAAGTAAATTTTTGTTTGTGAAACGTATCTTGATGACGGTTCCAGCATTTGCGCACATGATTCCGGTAAACCGCCTAAAAACCGCAGTCATTACGGGTGGTACGCGGGCACCAGGGCTCGAGCCCGGTCCCGTTGTGCCTCCCAAATCAAGCGAGCACTGAGTCGCACAGTGGGCTGTCGACACGTTTAGTAAATATTATGAGACAAAGTGTTATGGAAATACTACATTTTTTTTATTTATGAATTGTTAGGAATTGCAAAAAACATTGAGCTTTAATTTTTGTCGTTAGAAGAATAATCACAAGAGAAATGGATTCAGGAGCGTAGCTATCGGAGAGCCAGGCGGTGCCATGCCCCGGGGCCCCCAAGCTCAGGGGCCCCCTCTGGGGGCCCAAGATCAAGTTGGTGGAACTAAAAAAAAGGCTGAGTCCCAATATATATATATATATTGCATTGGGGCCCTTGTTAACCTAGCTACGCCACTGAATTGATTATGACAATCAGTTTACGAGAAGGGCAATAAAATACAATAACTTTAACTGTGACAGGATACGGAAACTGTTTCTGTGAGACATGAAAGTTTTATAGGGAGCTACTGAAATTAATCGGACTGCCTTAGAGTAACATTAATGATGCTAGCTCCTCGCTTGGTATGTCTTTTCCAGCTGGATTGCTTCAGATCGTCTTAGAGACTAGTGTGCGGTTAAATGTTCAGCGATAATCATCACCATTGTCTGATGAGCAATGGAGGCTTCGTCACCACTGCGCTCGACCACTGCCCGGCATGTTACAAGTTCGGTTGACGAACTTGTACAAACATCTGATCCCCGAGTGTTCCGTCATCAGACTTGTGTACCAGGTGCCGTTGCCGTACATATAACCACGAGACCACTAATTCTCCCCAAACCTCTCTGTCGCCCTCCACTTTCCACCAAATGGGCCTCTAACGAGATTATTGGAGCCGTCCATACGTTAACACTGAATAAAACACAAAAACAACACTAGTATTGTTTAACGCAAAAAATTTCCTATTGGCTTCTCAAATGCACATCTTTGACGCATATTTCACTGCGATACCACTGACTACCCATCGTTTATTCGGAATAACTAACACTCACTAGGCTTTGGTTGGTTGGGCTGTGGTCTGTCTATTCAGCACATACGCAGATCGTTGTTTGTGTGTCCGCCCTCTTATCCAGCTGTCTGAGAGGCGAAGCATCACTAGAGTCGCCCCATACCACGTCTCTGACCTTGCGGGGAAACCAGACGACACTGCCTGGCCTTCGTTTCGCGTAGTCTGTTCACAGTTCAGTAGTAAATTTAATACACTTTTGTGTCTGTTACGCGTCTACATTGTGTGCTTAGCTATTACAATGAGGCTGAAGTAGACCTTCAGTTTTCAACTCAGTTAACATCGCTTTCAAGTTCGATGACATACGCAACTTTTTCTGCCAGTACCTCGATGATCCTTGAAATTTTTATGTTTTTATTTTTTATTTTTTTTTGTTTTTGCCATGCTTCGTCATATTTTTCCAAACATTCTTTCCTTTGCTTTTAATGTATCACATTAATATGGTGATTTTCGGTAAAAGTTTCTATATTCATAATCTAAAGCGCCTGCTTATCTACAAAATCAGTGGCTACAATCCATTGTGAGCTTTCGTCATTCTAAATTCTTAATTTATTACTTCGGAGAATTTTTTGAATTTTACAAAGGATCCAATGTTACGGTCTTATTAATATATACCTTTTCAGTTTATTTTTCCATTTTGTCTAGGCTTTCTAACTTCTCTAGAGCCTTAGAGATGGTAATCTGATCCACCTGATCGTGTAGTATTTGTTTGCTCAATTCTAAACCGTAAGTTTTGCTCCATCTTTCGAATGCAGGAGTCGACTCACACTAAGTTCACCGAATAAAAAAGTAGTTTTCGAATTTTTCGCTTAGACATATCTCTAGTTTACGCTGACTAGAATTTAACAAGTTTGTAGAGCTGTGAGTGCAGTGTCTTATACCGTACGCTTGCTGTAAACATATTGAGCTGTAAACAGATGAATTCTCTTGTGGAATAGAGTTTGGAATTTCTGACGTCGATACTTAGCGGTCGACAAAGAGCTGTAGTCGATTTCCGATAATAGCGTCGCCTTGTTGGAAGCGGATTACAGCGAGCGCAGGCTAAACGGCGGTATGGGCTTCGGGTAAGGCGCCCAGGAATGCCACGAGAGGCTGTTAACAGCAGAAGGTGAACCGCCAGGGGCGCCTGTAGTATAGGCAACCCCGATAACTTGACCACTGCGCGAAAGGTTGCTTTGTTTTGAGAATAATCTGGTGGTAATGCACTGATGCCACTTCCGTCAACATACCGTATGCCTTTTTGGTGGGTTTTCGCGGGAGATCATGAGAATGGTCGCAGTGACAAGTTTTGAATCTACAGCTCGAAAAGTCATGTTAAAATACTCCGTAATTTGGAGAGAAAATACTCGTACCAATGATTTTTTTAAAATACATACTAACTAATACTGAGCAATAAATTTAGAATTTTTCTCTTTCATTCTTGCACACCAAATGAATTTGGCACATCTCGATTCGCACCGTCTTAATTAGGCAGTGCTGTCGATACAGATGAGAGAAGTAAGTTGTATTGGCTGATGTTTAATGTTTATTTGTTCACTGAAAACCCAGGCCCCTCATTTAAAATGATATTTATCATTGGTATCAGATCGAATTTTGAATCTTTTATACATTTTGCAATCTGTTCCTTATATATCTAAGCACATCTTCGAATTAAAATTAATCAGAAAAACTGCTGAATTAAGGTGAAATTATTTAAATACATTATAAGAAATTATTTAGATATTCTCCAACGCGCATGAAGAGGTGACTTGTGGTACAGGGAGGAAAAACCAAATGTTAATGTGTAATTAGGTAATTTAGTTTGGTTAGACTTACCTGTCGCAAAATGAAAACAATGAGATCTTTGTAAATTGCTGCACAATTACTAAAGAAATGGTATCGAAAAAAGAACTACTTAAATGGTTTTGAAATAGGGAACTATTATGAAATGAAGAGGAAATCGGATAATCTCTAAGATAATTCTGATTGCTTGTAATGCAAAAGAAAGGTAGCAGACTGATATAACTATAGAAATATGTACAGCCATCAGCGCAGAAACGGCGAAAATAGTTTCTGAAGATGTGTTGGAAGTAGTATTGCACGACGGCTATCCAAAAATCTACAGTGTGGACAGTATATCGAAATTTCATTCAATTTCATTCGTTTAATATATGATAAAAATAAAAATAATTCCTGTTGGTTTCTTTCAATAACATTTCACATCGAAGTATTAAAAAAAAGGATGTTTGGAAACTTATGAGGGCTATATTATTTTTCAGAGTTTGCCACACTGTGAGAATTAAGAGATTACTCGTATGTAACTGCCATTTGAAGAAGGTGTACAAGTAGCGGTGGAAATAATAAGCGGCGCTTCCTAGCTAGTATCGGCTCCTTTTCTGTGCTGCTAGAAAGCTGCGGAAAAACATACACTTGCAATGGGATTTTAGTGAAAAGATGAACTGGCAGGGAGGAATATAGACGTGACTTCGAGGTATGACTCACGATAAATGATGAACAAACAACCAGTTGAACGTTAACACAGCGTTCGAGCGTTCCTAGTATTAGGTAACTGGTTTCTGATGATTGATTAGCGTAAGTGGTGCAACATCTGATGTAATAACCATAACATTAAATTAGTCTTTAACTAAATTTTAAAATTTAATTAAGTGGATTTTGCTGTGCTATCGTGACCTTCAGGCGTTTGGGGTCACGTATTTTTCTCAAATTTAAGACATGTAGCAGATATGAAGAGTAATAACTTATATGGGGCACTGATAAGGTGGAAAAACTTCGATCTCTGTACATATTGAAAGAACATACACTTTCAATTTTCTTTGAAAAAAATGTAAAACTGCAAAAATGCATAAATTAGCGGTATAGATAATATACAGGGTGACTTGCGGGAACCGGACGAATTTGGATCAGCTGTTGCATTGTTGTTACACGTGATGGTGAGATTGAGGTTATGTCATTGTTTTGAGTGTGTCTTGCCATTTTAGTCATAATGGATCAGTTGTCAGTACAGCATCGTGTTTTTGCATACGACACTTTTGTTAAAAATGGTGAATCTATTATCAAAACACAGCGTATCTTTCGACGCCACTTTAATATCGGTCGGAATGAGACAGTTCCAAGTCGAAACACATTGTTAAGATGGGTTCACGCGTTCAGAACAACAGGAACAGTAACAAAGAAAAAGCCACCCGGGCCTGCAAGAACAGTGAGAACGCCCGATAACATCACCATAGTGAGAACTGCTTTTATCACGAGTCCAAGTCGATCTGCACACAGACAGGCACGAGAGGTAAACATGAGCCGCTATTCTGTGAGGAAGATTTTAGGATTAGATTTGAAATTTCATCCCTACAAAATGCAGGTGGTGCAGCAACGCAAAGAGAGGGACTATGAACAAAGAGAAGACTTCGCAGTGCGTATGCAAGTGTTGCTTAGTGATAATCCTAATGCAATACCGTACTGTTAATGAGCGATGAAGTTCATTTCCACTTAAACGGCTCAGTTAACAAACAAAACTTTCGATATTGGGCGACTGAAAATCCATGTAACATTCATGAAGAACCTCTCCACTCTCCAAAGTTAACAGTTTGGTGTGAGGTAGCCCGCTTTGGAATAATAGGGCCGTACTTTTTAGAGGAAAATGGCGTCACAGTGACAGTAAACTCTGAACGCTACGTTCGCATGTTGGAAACATTTCTCAGACCAGAACTTCGGAAGCGAGGAATAAACAAGAAAATTGTTTACTTCCAACAAGATTACACTGAAAATAATACGCTAACTACCTCATGTATGTAGCAAACGCATTGCGAGAAGAAGAAAAATGATTTTCGCTGAGATTCGAACTCCGGTCACATAGCGAGACAATGGCGCGACTGAAGAGCAATGCTACGTAAGCTCTGCGCGAACGCGAGCCAACGGTTTCAGAACTTGTATTTCGATTTTATTGAGAGCTGCAGCTTAGCACGTTACTGCACAGTATTAACCCTCAGGTCTGCTCCTCGCCCTTGAAGCGAGAAAAAAAACTAATTACTGTATACTTCACTTCATTATCCATTTCAAAACATACTTAAAACTAAAGTTATACATCTTTTCGTAACAGAATTATATTCACTGAACGCCAGAAAATTTCGTACTTGGTTTTTCCGAGTAGAAACCACTTTTTTTTAATCCAATGAGTAGTTACATTATCGCCCTGGAAGCAGTCGTAATGTTGCGCTTTTGTCGCCATGTGATACTAATGTTGCCATAATGAAACTGATCTCTACTGTGTACTCGATTTCTTTGATAAGTGTTTTTGTATTCATTAAAATACATTAATTGTCTGGTCGCTCAATGGTTAAGGCATCTGACTGGATACCGGCGGGGATTTTCAAACATACTTAACCCGACTTTCAAGACTGGTACAGTTTACTGTTTAGTCTGAAATACGCTTGCAGGCTACGTGGTTCGGATTCCATGCTAAACTGTAGGTCCCCTTTACCGGTAGGATTACCGAGTTACGTTAGTTAACCACGACAGAGCCACTATGCAGGCGAACTCATATTAATCGTGGCCGAATCCTTCGGAATATCCATACGCAAAAAGAAGCACATAAATATTATAAAGCTGTTCAATAGTTAATGACAGCATTAAAAGATTATTTTAAGTGTGTAACTCCAATTTAAAGGAAACAAACTTCTTATACTCATAATTATAATAAATACGCGTCACCATGGATGCTCTGAAGTCCCAACTTACTTAAACTGAAATATAAATATAACTGTAGAGTACACTGTGTCATTGCACACTCGAACAATAAAATTTACCGAGAGTGGTGGTGTAACGGATAGCGTTCTGTCCTCGCATTCGGGAAGACGGCGGTTCGAATCCCCGTCCGGGCATCCAGATTTGGGTTTTCCATGGTTTCCCAAATCACTCCAGGTAAATGCCGGGATGCTTCCTTAAAAAGGCCATGGCTGAATTCCTTCCCATTCCTTGCCCCCATCCTTTCCCGTCTCTAAAGACCTCGCTGTTGAGAGACGTAAAGCAGTTAAATAGAAAAAAACAATGAAATTTTTTTAAAAACTTGCAGAAAACGGCGAGGCTGAAGCTGATGAGTTCGAACAAGTATTTAATTCATTTAAAACTATAACCACATAAATCTAAAGCATCATTATCATAGCAAAGAGCCAAATGATATTTAGCAGGACAACTTGAAATAAATTTGTTTTTGATTTGAACTCGTAGATTCTTCAGCACCCCAAAAAATCTTTCTAGATTCATCTCCGTTCCTTACGAAAGGTTTCCTGAACAATCTGAAAGCAGTATTGAGATACATGCTGCTGATAATGTATTATTTGAAATGATTCCATGAATCTTCAACTTAATCGTTAAAAAAATGCGGTAGTTATGCTATATCTTCTCTTTGAAGATAACTCTGTTCATGATGAGTATTCTCAACAATCAAACTAGTTTCCTACGAAAAATAATTATGCAGGATATTTTACGATTCCCTTTGGACTGATACTTAACTGATGCATAGTCCCTTGCTTACAAGACATAGAAGTCTTCCTACGTCTCAAAGTAATTCTGGTTTCCAAAGATGAGAATACGAGTCCTACTGACCTGTGGTCGAGGCTCTTGTCAGGAGAGTGAGCTCGGTGTCTGGTTGGGGCGAGATGTCACAGGTAGTGGCACGGGCCTCCAAGCAGCTGCGACCTGAGGCAGAAAAGTAAAAACCCATAAAATAGACGGTTTGTATCAGTAGAGTACAAATTAACAGTCTGCTTAGTTCTTCCCCCCACTGATAAAATAATTATTAATTTATGTCCCTTCAGTATAATTAAACTACTAAACATTTCCATCTCATATCACGAAATACAAAGTTTTTAAGATGTGAGAATTACGCAAAATAAATTATAGTGATTACAATGAAAATTTTAATAGGAAATATGATGTTTAGAACTTGAGATGAATATGGTGTTCATAACTGTACAATGACAGAAGCTATCGCTTTCAAGGAGGAAATTACCAAAATCTATATATATAAAGATGAGTGAGTGTATGTATGTTTGTTAGTTTGTTTGTTCTTCATACAAATCCACAATTTTCATCCGATCTCGATGAAACTTTGTACACTTATCCTTTGAAACAACGAGAAAAATACTGTCTACATTTGGTTGAAAAATTATCCGTATAAATAATACATGTTGTCTCATAATTTCGAAATACTACTGAACGGCGATAGACAGACGCGTTGGATATGGAGGTCTCTCTACTGTTTTTCCGTGTAGCGGTCAGGTAGCTCAGTGGTTAAAGCGCTGGCTTAATAATGTTTGGGTATGGGTCTCCGGTTCAAATCTCCGTGGAGGCTAAGATTTTTAAAAATTGTTTTTCATCGTAAGAGTCACGCCTGGGCCGTCGGTTATTCGGATTGAATGTTAAACTGTAGATATTACAAAGTTAGGGGTGCAATGCGAGGCAAAGCATAGGTAGTCTTGCAATGCTGTAGGTGTACAATTTTTTACGTTATAATGATCCCTCAGGAGTTGTTCGCAGTCAGTGTGTATGTGTGTGTGAACCGCAGTAATAATACTATAAATACGGAAGTAAGTCTCTGTCTTTTTGTTACGTTTTGACGACTAAATGGCTATATCGATACTGATGGAATTTGACAAGAAAATCTGTATGAAGGGCACAGGACATTTTTTCCAGTATGGTTAACAGTTGTAGCCACGAAATTTTGAGACCTTATCGAATGGTGACAGAAATATGTTGGAAACTGATTCTCTTCAAGAGACAGGTTCGACGGTAGAATCATATAGTGATAGCTTCCTGTCATATTATGCTGACTGGGTGTTAGTTGGGACCAATCCTTCGTTGCCAACAACTTTCTATATTCAATTCTGGCAAAAAAATTCTTAATCCACCCGTACGAAGTCGCGGATACGAGCTAGTAATTTATAAAATCCTATGACACTTGGCCATGCACTTGTCTAAAAATGGTAGGATGGTTTGGGGTGATTATTGCTGGTTTCAAGTGGGATAAAACGCCAGGTCCCGATGGTATACCGGTAAGAGTATTTTCAGAATACGAGGAGGAAATTGAACCATTTCTGTCAGATATATTCCGTAAATCTTTAGAATACAAAAAAGTACCTTCTGACTGGAATATAGCCAAGGTAATTCCTGTTTTCAAGAAAGGAGATCGGAGTGATCCTAGGAATTATCGACCCATATCTCTAACATCTGTACATAGTAGAATTCTGGAGCATGTCATATGCGCTAACATTATGATGTTTCTAGATGGGAACGAGTTACTTACACCGTGTCAACACGGATTTCGGAAGAAGAGATCGTGTCAAACTCAATTGGCCCTATTTTCCCATGACGTATTGAAAGTTATCGATGCACCTTCACAAGTTGATGCAATATTCTTGGATTTTCAGCAAGCTTTTGTTTCTGTACCACACAACCGACTTTGAGCGAAGATTCGAGCGTACGTTATATCGGATCAGATTTGCGAATGGATACGTGATTTTCTAACTGGTCGATCACAGTATGTCGTTGTTGACGGGGAAGCCTCTTCTCAGATAGATGTTACTTCTGGCGTTCCTCCAGGAAGTGCAATAGGATCACTTCTTTTCTTAATTTCTATAAACGATGTAAGTGACAACGTTAAATGCTGGTTATGATTGTTTGCCGACGATGTAGTTATATATAGGGAAATAAAGTTCTTTGACGATTGCTTATAAATTCAGCGCGATTTGGATGCTATTTCCGAATGCTGCCGTAAATGGCAGCTTATACTTTATTGCAAAAGGTGAAAGGCAATGC
Source organism: Vandiemenella viatica (assembly GCA_031002005.1). Classification (NCBI taxonomy): domain Eukaryota; kingdom Metazoa; phylum Arthropoda; class Insecta; order Orthoptera; family Morabidae; genus Vandiemenella; species Vandiemenella viatica. The sequence continues at coordinate 5,140,006 of CM061914.1, forward strand.
GAATAAGTAACAAAACTACTCAGGCTGCTCACGAGTAAAAAGTAAACAATTCATTTGTTGACACGGTTGATTCCCTGAAGTATCTGGGGGTAACAGTACAAAGCAACATGAAATGAGACTTGCACATAACTTCCGTCGTAGGCAATGATAATTCTAAATTGCGAATCATAGGTCGTATTCCGAGTAATTGTAATGCTCATACAAAGGGATAGCGTATAAAACACTAGTGCGTCCGCATCTGGATTACTGTTGCGGGGTTTGGGATCCGTATCGCAAGGTTCTGATTGACTCAGTGGAGAGGGTGCAGAGGAGAGCAGCTCGATTCGTGACTTCTTGTTACATCCCTTATGAAAGCGTCACAGAATTGATACATATATTGTGCTGCGATTGTTTGGAAGACAGACGACGTAGCTTGCGTTTGAATTTATTATAGAATATGCGAAAAAAATTATATTTCGAGTGCAATGAATTTCTTCTTCCGCCAACCCATTTGGGTCGCATTGACGGGAGGGATAAGATTAGATAAATAAGGTTCCGTACTGATGCTTTTATGTATTATTTCTTTCCTCGCGCTATTCGTGATTGGAATGCGTGGAATTAATAGGTGCACCCTCTGCAACCCACTATTTTTTTTGGCTGTTGGTTAATTATACGGAATTGTTATTACATAATGCTAATGGCCTTGATTTTGTAATGTTCTACATATTTCAAAACTACATATTTGTTTATTTAAGACAATATATTTGATTTGCAGTTTACATGGCAATACAGTAGTAACTTCTACTGACTTAATGACAACGGAAGTATAGAACCAGTGAAATTACAAAAAAAAATAAAATGGAATCCCAAAAACTTTTGCTATCCATGTAATATCAGTTTTATTCCTAGTCCAGGCACAATTCAGCACATTAAATACGAAACTACTTCTACCCGCATTAATTAATACCTTTAGTAACATGGCGCTTATGAAAGCATTTTAAATGCTGAAAACTTATTTCAGAGTGAATTATGCTGTAACAAAATGCGTCAGTTGCGATTCTGGTCAACTTAACCACAACCTCCAATAATATTGCATTCGAAAATCATAGTTTCTATTATCCTCATATGAATAACGACGGGGATCACCTTTGGTGTTAGTAGGAATTTATTCTGGGAAAGCTTGTAAGGAAAAACGAATAACGATCGGGTCTTCTGAAGATCGCGATTCCGCCAAAATAGCATTCAGTAATGACGTCATAATACTGCTGTAGTCAATCGCAAGACACATTATTTTAAAGCGGTAATTAAGTTGTAACATAACCTTTACCATTATTTTCAAGCAGAAATTATGTTGCATTACAGCCTGGACCGACATAATAGAGTTAAATGTATTTCGGAAAGTATTTCTTGCGTTTGACCACGGCAGTGTTATGTCACCAATTCCTGGCGGAATCGCAATCCACAGTAGTCCCGATTTATTCTAATAAATGCATTTTACTTTAAATGACGGAAAGTATAATATCAAAACGGATAACTGTCATTTATTTGAGTGATACATTTCTCTGAGTTTTTAATAAACTTCATTGTTTATCTTGTGCCAAAGAAATACTTAGTTTATAACTGAAACAGATAATATAACATAAACATCGAATACCCTTCTCCTTACATTTATTTTGTGATTCTAGTAGTCGTAAATAAATAAAAAGCAACATGTAGATTTAAACGAATATACCAATTGTAACTTTGTGACGTAATTACCTCGCATTAATTTATTTATCCCTTCTCTTCTTATGTTTGAGCAGTTAGTTCCACAACAGAATAATGCTTTTTAACTAGCAACGCAGTTACGTTATAGGAAAGACCATGAGAAATTTAAGTTTCTAAAATGTTACTTTCATTAGCGAAATGTTACTGAAAAGTAGTCGTAGTTTCACATCTTTTCAGCCGAAATATTTTTCCAAATTTTTTTAAGAATAAAATGCTATGAAAAGCAAACTTAATGCCTGTATTATGGCAATTAATTTCACAGCAGTTGCGTATGTATTAATCTGTATAAATAATTGCTAATACCTCTGTTCGCCGTTATTTTGCTGAAAAAATATCGTTGTTGAATTACGATTAATATATTGAGTTTCACATCGCTTATACATAGTCATAACCTTGATGATTTAAATCCACATAAAAAGGTAAACTTAAATTTTATTTAATATCTAACACGTTTATCAAAAACTAAGGGTATCATCTATGATGGTAGTAGGAATTTATTCTAAAAAACCTGTAAGGATAAACGAATAAGAATCTTTTTTTAATTATATCTTTCGTAATGAGTACCTTACTCTTATTAAATTATCTGAGTATTTGGCTAGGATATTATTTAAATAAATGCATTTTACTTTAAATGACGGGATGACTATGATTTAGAAAACGGATAACTGTTTTTTATTTGACTGATACATTGCGCGATTACGTACATTTCTTTGAGTTTTATAAACTTCATTGTTTCTTATCATCTGCCAAAAAAAATCTTGGTTAGCTTTAACCTTGTTCTTATAACTTATACAGATAAAATAGCGTAAACATTGGATACACTTCCCCTAAGATGAATTTCTGCATCTAGTTGTCGTAAATAAACAAAAAGCAACATGAAGGAACGATTGTAATATGGTAGCTGTTGATTCTCGAGCGACGGCTGGCACGTGACCGTCTCTAGCCAATAGCTATAGACGACGTGCGGGGACTCCAGACTCCGGATCACGCATTTTATATAAGAGGATGTTGTACAGTAGACGTCGTATGTGTTGGAGGTTTGTCTGTCTGAAAGAATCTGTGGCAGTGTGTCTGCGTGGCGATTTTCGAATTAGTGTTAGTGGGCGTGTTTTTATTTGTGCGATGAGTCTGTAATGTCTGTGTGATGTTGAAGCCTACTTTGTGTGGATTATGTGTATTTTAGAGGTGGGTGTGCCTGTGTGAATGAGTCAGTGTTTTGGGTTTGTCTGTGCAGTGATGTTTTAATGCATGTTAATTGATTTGTCTTTGATTGTGTTATGATGGAAATGATTTTTCAAGTATATTAATGTATGATTGTGTGGAATGTTTCCAGGTTCTTTTTGTAAGGTGTGTTGTATAATGAACGCGATTTTTCTGTTTGTATTTCTGTCTGTTTGTATGTGTGTATGTATGTATGTATATGTGTGTGTGTGAGAGAGTTGTTTGGTGTGTGCCTGTTGGTGCGGAGTTAGTGTCTGTTAGTGTGATGTCTGTATAAGCAAGGTTCCGTGTGCATCAGTTAGTGTCTGTTAGTGTGGTGTCTGTATGAGCGTGTATCCGCGTGCATCAATTAGTGTCTGTGTTGGCGGATGAGTTAGTGACTATTGAAGTGTTTATTGACGTTTGCTGGAGGATGTGTCTGTGTGTGTTAGCAAGTGTTGTGTGATGTCTACATTTGAATGGTCCAGTGGGTGTGTGCATGTGTGTACGTGTGCGTTTCTGCGGGTGTGTGATGTATGCATGTGTGTGTTAGTAGTGCTTGTGTGATTTGGGTGGTGAGTTAGTGAAAGTATGTGCACTGACACATGCTAGTGGATGGCTGAATGTTTTTCATTCGGGGTTGTGCGTTTACTGAGTGGTTACGAGTTGCACGTGGATATAATTTGAGCAAGAATGTTGGAGGATTTGAGTGGAAGACAGTCTGTAGTTGAGTGTTTATATGTATAATGATGTATAAAGGTGTTTATACTGCGTGTGAAAGATTTTCCCTTCATAGTTTGTTTGTTTAATTTATTTTCTTTTTGTAAAAGAAACTGATAATAGTTATTGTGCAAGAGCAAAGAGGAGTGTGTTAAGAGAACATCTTTGGTGGGGACAAGAAGTGGAGCAAATCCGTAGGAAAAAAGATGAATATTGGACGAATAGTGCTTCGAAATATTCTGTTAATATGTTGATTGAATGCTGAAAGTAAATGTTATTTGTATTTAATTAATGAGGAACAAATAAAAAGATATTAATTTTACATGTGGCGACTACGTGACGAGAATGCAGAACTAAGTAATTAGTTCGGTAATTAAAGAGCCTGCAGTGTTTGAAGGAAACGGAAGGTAGAATAAAGAGAATAAGTTTTAATAGCACAGGAGTTAAAAGACTAAAATCCCGGCAGAAATAAAGTGTTGTAGTGGAAGAGAAACATGTACAATTTTTTCATTGAGAAGGCGATATAAAATCATGCTTTGATCGAAGAAGCACGTAGTACATTGGCGAACAAAGGTTCATTGTGAGGAAGAGATTTTACTCCCGATCAAAGAAGAATATTGGCTGAAGCAACGCCTGTCAATGATGTGCGGATTATCGCGGATGAAGAAGATATCGATTGTTTCGAGGTATCGATTGGCGTGCTTTGTGTTTCAGTGTAAACAGAAGAGGATTTGCGAAAGAAGTCTGCAATTCTTCAGAAACGAAACAACAAGGTAGGATTAAAAACAATGTAATATAAATTACACAAGCAAGAGACGTAGTGCGAAAAAATAAATAAGTGGAATTCTCATATAAACAGATCTAAAGTGGAACAGTAAATTATGATAAGACAGTAAAAGTTGACTGTTGATTTAAATTAAACTGTTGCATTCAAAGTGCAAATAATAATGCCGTCTGGTTGCGTAAATTGATTCCACGATTCATATAAAGCAAAGAAAGTTTAAAAAAGAAGGAAACTAATTGTAAACTTCTGTATTGCGTGCTTGTCAAGAGGAATATTATTTTTTAAATTTTATTCTCTTGTGAAATATCTTGATAATATGTGTGATGATCGTGATCTTTGGTTTTTGATACGGCGCTGAGACTTAACTGCGTCGTATGGTACATCTCGCTTTGTGGAATTTATATTATAAACCTGTATCCATTTAGTGTTCTTTGTGCTGAAACTTTTCGAGGAAGTTAATTATCAGAGTATGATGAATTTTGTTGTAAGCTAAAAAAATAATGGATGGGAAGGCTTTTGCATTAACAGCGGAGCGAGTAATTGACCAAACGGAGAGTGAAATGAATGGAAGTACAAGAGTTTCTGGAAAAATAAACAGCAGTACGGATTCGGGATACGAATGCCAAGAACGATCTATGTGTGAGATTAGTACTGGGGTTTTTCATGAGTCCCCAACAGTTAGCGGAACCGAAAAGAAATTTTACAGAGAAGAGAGTAATTCCATCGAAACGATGCTGGCGATAATTTTACAATTCCAACAAGAAATGAACGAAGAATAACAACGAACCAAGCGATACTTGCAAGAATTGATTTTATAAAGCCAACAAGAAACGATACAAAAATGAATAGAATTGGAACAGAGTAAACAGCAAGCATTACAAGAATGGAGGAGAGCACGTAAGGAAAAGCTAGGAGTTGAAACAGAAGATGGAAGAGAGGAGAACAATAAAGATCAGCAGAAAGTGGTGAAGAACAGAACATAACAGATGATTACAGTGGGTTAAACGGCGAACCAGAGGAAACAATTGAAGTTATATCTACAGTTTGAGACGTAGAAGAAGAAGAGCACGAAAGGAAATTTCAGACGATATTGGTGAATGATGATACAGGAACACATAGAAAAAAGGAAGACAATGAAGAAAAACCTATGCATGAACTAGGAGGCAAAAACGAAACTATGATGAAAAATGAAGAGATATGTGAAAAGGAAATGATAACAAGAGAAGAAACAAAGAGGACCAAGCAACAGAAGCAACATATGCAGGAGGGGAATGGAATGAAGAAGTGATGGAATGTGATAAAAGGAAGGACATAGGCAAAGAAGTAAGAAAAATAATGAACTGGAAAGTAAAGAAGAAACGACGACTAAATTTGGAGCATGATGGCAGAAATGCGAAGAGACGTAAGTCTAGTCTAAGAATGTGCTGTACACCATCAGAGATACAACGAATATCAAATAAGTTTTCAACCAAGATGGTGGGAGAGAGAAAAGTTAATGTCTATTGTTTTGATTTGTTGTTCATTGTTTTCATGTATATATTGTAAGATTGTTGCTATTGAAAAACATAAAAGATTTGAAATTGTACAGAGAATGAGTGGAGGGATGACAATTGTAGACAATGAATGGAAACATTACAAGCAATATTGTGAAGTTGTAAGGTAATAAGTAATCACCAAAAATTTAGTTGAAACAAATTTTTTATGACGAAAGTGGCCGAGCGGATATGTAAGAAAACATAGTCCCTCTCATTTTTTGTTTGTTTAATTTATTTTCTTTTTGTAATAGAAAAAGATAATTTTCTGTAAAACCAATATAAGCGATCGCAGAGACGAGTTGTAGTATTAACAGTATTCACTATTCAGAGAGTTTTTCAGAGTATTGTGAGTTGTAGTTGTTTGAATGTTATAATCGCTGGAGAATGTGTTTACGTTTGCACCTAGTATCTTTGGAGTTCGATGTTTTAAAGGAAAATAAACAAATTTAAAAGTGAATCTTCTATGAACTCTTTATTTCATTTTAAAACGAAATACGGGTGGGGTGGGACATTCTCCACCAGCGAAATACTGGTACTGACCTTTTGAAATTAGGATTAACTGATTCCTTATAATGTCCTCTTCACGTTTTACACTCTCCTTTTCCGGAAAAGTCGCCACGAATCAAATTAAAAATGCCGAAATATGACACTGCAGCGCTGCTATTACTTGCCGCCGGCGCTGCGAAATCAATGATAATCTCTTGAAATATTGGTTTAATTCTTTGTTGTAATATTTTCTTGCCGTTTTAGCTTCACTCCGTTGCACAACGTCGCATAAAATTAACAGATACAAAAATTTTATCCGAAATGCACTACTATAAGGCTCACCATCTTGGAATCAATATAAGCAGTCAGAGATAATCGATTACTTCAGTTGTAAACAAATGCGCAGTTTATCTCTGGTTTGCGACATGGGCTGCCGCAGAACGCATTTCCCGTAAACTTTTTACTCTTGGTCCAGGCCGAATTTCAACCATAACCATGATCACTATGACAAAACGAACTTATTTAGATTGATATGATCCCTTTACCGATAATTTTTGAGTAATTTTTACAGTGCTGCTAACATTTCGCGGTTGCGGAGCATCTGATATTTAGGCATTTTTAATTTAATTCGTGGTGACTTTTCCGGAAAAGGAGAGTGCACAACGTGAAGAGGACATTATAAGGAAGCAGTTAATCCAAATTTCAACAGGTCAGTAACAGTTTTTCACTTGTTTAGAATGTCCCACCCCACCCCGAGATACTTATCAATATACTTGTCAAATATCTCTGCCGAAGTGAAATGAATGGAAAATGGTGAAAAGTTTTGGAGAGTGAAAAGTGTTGTAATGCGATATCAATGAAGAAATATTTTGATTAGAATATTTTTGTTTATCTGCCTACCTCTGTCCACCATCTTAGCTGCAATATACTTTTAACTATGATCCAACATTGAAGCGACGCTAATATCCAGATGCTTTGAACTAAAGCAGTTAAGAAAGCCCACCTGCTGGTGTTCACGGTAAGTCACATTGGATTATTTTAAAGCCGTTGGAAGTAAGAAACTAGATGGGAACATCGCTCGTGAAGTGGAAACCGCGGCCAAAATTAGCTCGCATAAAGACTGAGGTAAGATTAAATTTAAAGTCGCTTCGGAAGCCTCAAGGATTAAAGTTTCTGTGGCTCACAGCTTTGAGACGGGCATTAACAGAAGGAGATGACATCTGCGACTACCTTCGAATTCCAACTTTTTCCACATCGTTAATTCTGGCACTTTTACCGTCTTCAAATGTATTGCAGTAAGGAATGTTATTATCTCTACAATATTGAGAACTAGCGGAGTTCCCGGCGTTGCCCGGTATAGTTGGCGTAGATTTAACCGTACCCTATTTTTTATTCGCCTAGATTACGTTAAAAACTTACGTTTGATTCAATTGCGAAGTGAATGGATAAACTTGTGACTCGAAACGCCAGATCCTTTAAATCTGGAGATAAAATATCAAAAGTTAATCCGGAATAATATTATCGTAAACAAAAGACTAATGCTGAAGGCCAGAGATATTGTCCAGAGATCGTGCTTAAAGAAAATCTCTGTTGTTTTTACGGCTATCTATGTCGTTTAAAAATTGATATCCCGAATTAAAGGAAAGAATACTTCAAGCTATGGCTTTTAAAAATGGAATATATCGAATTAAAAGAAAGAATACTTAAAGTTTTGTTTAGTGTGCAAAATAGGCTATGGTCAGAGACATTGTGTTGTGTGTTTAGTGCGGAGTATGCGGCATCTAGTGATTCCTCCTGTGGAATTTCTCACCATACGTTCAGAATTTCATTTAATGCTCCTACATTATTTAACGTTGAAACATAAGACATGCCAGACAAGTGAATTAAGATTCTAAGCTTTAAAACGGTGAAAACTCCATCGAAATCTGCTCCGTAGTTTCCGAGTTTTTATACGACCAATATGTCCGGTTTTCGTTTTATAGATATAGATTTAACGTTAAAAATATTTCATTTATTGACGTTAAAGTATGACCATGTTTAGTGCTGTTTTCACACAGTATGTGCTTGACATCATAGTTACCTCTCTCCACCTAATAGATATTCATTTTATTTAATTTTTAATTGCAATGTAGCATATGCCTCGAAGGCAATTTCACTACTACCCTAATTTGAGTGCAATTCCCGTAACCAACTATTCTCGCCTTCTACGAATTTTAGATTCAAATTATTTCGGTGTTTCAGGTAAATTGTTCAGAATTTCTTCGGTACTTTATTTACATACTTAACTCTATAACGTACAAAACGAAATTTTGCCGTCCCCTTAGTCACACTAGTGTCATAATCCACGCACATCACATTACCAAACTATATAAAAAAAATTACTATCCCGTTTGTCGTTGATGTACTCCTGATTTTTATGAACGTGTGTATAAAGTACTGTTTCAGGGTATCACGTAAGTTTTTACTATTCCTTGTGCGGATACATCTGAAGTTGAGACAAATCATGGCTTAGAAGACAATGGAGCAAATGAAGATTTGATTAGTGATACTGAGACAGGTTATTGAACATTTTTACTAGAGAAATTTGCGCTACGGTGCTGCTTCGAAATGTGACCAAAATTGCTAATTATGAAATTCAGTGCTTATGGTTATAGCACTAGGACTGAGAAACGAAGCTGCATTGTATTGAATAACACTGTATTATAACACTATATAAGGAGCTGGCATTAAATATACTAACTTATGGAATGGAAATACAATTATGGTGAAATAAGATGTGATGCACGACCTTCACCACCAACCAGAATATGGTACTAACATGTTCAAATCTGATTTAACTCATTCGATATAATGTCTTCCCCAGTCTCGTTTTACTGAAAATTCGCCAAAAATTAATTTAAAAATGCCGAAATATGAGAAACTGCGCACCTGAAAAATGCCTCCCTGCACTTCAAAGTTAGTTACAATCTCTTTAAATGTTGCTTAATCCGTTTGCTGTATTTTGGCGTTTCAGCAAGGAATTCACAAACTGAAAATACGTTTACGAGCCGTGTTCTATCGATAAGACGCAATCCGAGACAATCGATTGCTTCCGTCGGAAAAAATGCATCATTTCCGGGATGGCTGCGCCGAAGGAAATTTTTGAATTTTATTTATCTTGGTCCAGGTCATATTGCAAAGTAACCACAATCTCTATTAAAAAATGAAACTGTTTAGATTCCTGTACCGATAATTTCTGTGTCAATTCTGCAATGCTGTCGACATTTTTAGTTGTGCAGTGTCTCATAATTCGGCAGTTTTAATTTAATTTGTGTCGCCTTTTCGTAAAAAGAGAGTGGAGAACGTGAAGAGGACATTATATCAAAGGAGTTAGGCCGGTCGTCCCCTGGAACTGAATTTCGTCCGAGTAACGCCCTACGAGACGGCCGACCAGTTCGCCCGATTAACCTCGTTCTTGGCCGGCCTCGGTAGCGTAGGGGCTAGAGTGCGTACCGAAGGTCGCCGGTTCGAGTCCGGCCGAGGGCATGGGTGTTTAGTGTTGTGTCTGTGAATGTCTTGTTCGTGTTGTATTGACCTTGTGTCAATACTTGATAGCAACAAATCACATTGAGCTGGCTGTATGGCCCAGTAGCCGAATGCCATTTTTTTTTTTTTAAAAAAAAAAAAAAAAACCTCGTCCACTGCAGCCGAATAACGTCGCACACAGACTGGCGATACGTTATTGTTGCTTCAACACCAAGCGAATGGGGTGTTTTTATAAAATGTATAGTGACTTACATTTCGTAAAAAATACACTTTACCTTGCCCTCGCGTAATACATATTACAAGAGCCAGGGCCGTATTTAGGATGTGTAGTCCCTCGAACTGACCCGCAAATATTTTGAAATTCAAAAAAATTCTAAAAAAAATAATGTAAAATAAACATTTGAAATTTATTATTTAACTGTAGAATATTTTACTATATATACTAGAAAAACATAGAATTGTTGAAATAAAATGTAAACAATTGAAAAACATTAAAATACAAAATACTATTTATTAAGATCGCTCTGAACAATTACAGAAGAAAAAGAATGCGAAGTTAAGAGTTATTTCCATGTTTCCAATTTCGCAAAAGTCAGTATTTCAATTTAAAAATACACGAACCAGTCAAAAAAAACAAAAAAAAAAAAAAAAAAAAGAAAAATTACAAGAAACAAAATTTTGCTTTTGTGATGCGGGGCCATAGGCTGTAGCCTATATAGCCTATGCCTAAATGCAGTCTCGACAAGATGATGTCTCATAATCGTTTGAGAATATTCCAGTAAGAAATTCAAATAATTGTCTTAACTGTACAAATTTATAGTATAACTGCGTAGACACACTTGCAATAATCCTCCTTTCCGTAGATATTTTTATTAAAATATTTATAGTGACTGCGTATCAGTTGTCTGATAGAGTTTGAAAAAATATAAGTCAAGATTAAATAAAAGATAAAAAAAATGAAAACTTGTTTATTAGGAGGGCAACATGCGTATGCCATTCGGCCGAATACGTCTGACAAATCCCGTTTCAATAGGATAGATCCGACACTGGGCCGTGTTCAGCTGTATTCGGCCGAGCGGGTCGTGTGCAGTGGACGCATAGCAATGCCTTTACCTGTCTCGAAATTAGGCGGCCATATTCGGCCGAACAGTGGGTTGGACGAATTCGGTGCCAGTGGACTAGCGACCTTAAACCAAGTTTTGACAGATTAGGGAGCTTCGCAACCATATAACTCCCTTTTGGCCCCTGTCAACACTCCCTCCCCTCCCCCCCCCCCCACAAGTCCGACCTGGCTTTTGTCTCTATTACCCCCTCCTCCCCCCTCCTCCACCGCGTTGCACGTAACCTTTTTCCCTATTGATTCTAGCCATCGTCTTGTCAGACTATAGTAAATTACAGTCGGAAATAATTACATGACGGAAATAAATATTTAGGTGCTGTTGTGTGTTCTGTACCTCATTTTAACTGAAATGAAAAGCTACGTGGCTTGGCTCGGAACTCCCTCCCCCCTCGACCGAGCTACGTTGTTTATGGTGACGTGGCATACCAACACGGATTTCGGAAGAACCGATCGTGTGAAACGCAACTGGCTCTATTTTCGCATGATGTAATGAAAGTTATTGATGCAGGATCACAAGTTGATGTTATTTTCTTGGATTTTCAGAGAGCTTTTGACTCTATACCAAACAACCGACTTTTAGCGAAGATCCGAGCGTACGGTATATCTGATCAGATTTGCGATTGGATACGCGATTTTCTAACTGGTCGGTCATTGTAGACGGGGAAGCCTCGTCTAAACTAGATGTTACTTCGGGCGTTCCTCAAGGAAGTGTAATAGGACCACTTCTTTTCTTAATTTTTATAAACGATCTCGGTGACAACGTTAATTTCAGGATGCGATTTTTTGCTGATGATGCACTTATTTATAGGGAAGTGAGGTGCTTGGACGATTGCTCAGAAATTCAGCGCGATCTGGATGTTATTTCAGAATGGTGCCGTAAATGGCAGCTTACACTTAACTGTAAAAAGTGTAAGGCAATGCACATAAGTAATAAAAAGACTCCGCTTCCTCAGGAGTACAAAGTTAACAATCAGTTGTTGACACTGTGGATTCCCTGAAGTATCTAGGCGTAACAGTACAAAGCAACATGAAATGGGACTTGCACATAACTTCAGTCGTAGGTAAAGCTAATTCTAAACTAAGTTTTATTGGTCGTATTTTGAGATGTTGTAATGCTCATACAAAGCAAGTTGCGTACAAAACACTAGTTCGTCCGCATTTGGAATACTGTTGTGCAATTTGGGATCCGTATCGCAAGGGATTGATTGATACGTTGGAGAAGGTGCAGAGGAGAGCCGCTCGATTCGTGACCGCTAGTTACAGTTCTTATGTAAGTGTCACAGAGCTGATACGTGGGTTGGGCTGGGATTGTTTGGCGGACAGACGACGTCGTTTTAGTTTGAATTTGCTGGAGAATATGCGAAAATCTTTAAGTTATGAGTGCAACGAAACACTTCTTCCGCCAACCTATTTAGGTCGCAATGACAGGAGGGATAAGATTCGAGAAATAAGATGCCGTACTGATTCATTTATGTATTCCTTCTTTCCTCGTTCTGTTCGGGATTGGAATGCACAGAATTAGGATTGGAGCTTAGCACCCTCTGCCACCCACAGTATTTGTGATCTGCAGAGTATAGATGTATGGTGATGTGGTGCCGCACTCACTGTCTTCTGGGCGCAGCTTGTCGTGGGCCCTGCTGCGGTGGGAGCCGGCGAGCCCGCCGCCCCCGGGGGCGGCGCCGCCCCTGGCCAGCCCCCGGCGGCTCCTGGAGGCGAGGCTGGACCGCAGCGACCCGACCCTCTCTCTGACAGCCACCTGCGCGGCGGGCAGGCAGGGGCAGGCGGCCGCCGCGATCTCGACGAACTCCTTGCGGAAGTTGTCGTTGAGCCAGCCGTAGAGCAGCGGGTTGGAGCACGCCGAGGACATGCCCATCATGTGGCACACGGCGTACGTCACCAGCATCGCCTGCGACCCGCTGAACGGGTTCCACACGTCCACCTGCACACAAGTGATCCACCACATCTCACATACGTAATAGAGGTGGGCAAAGTGACTCACTAAAAAGAGCGGCGTTCATTTGATCACTCCACGCAAAGAACTAGTTCTTTTGAACGGTTCATTGCTCACTAGCTCAGTTTTATTTGAGACCTTTTTTTTTATATCGACTTTTATACAATTACAAGCTCTTCCTGATCTTCGGACCGACTCACCTAGAAGAACTACCGTTAACTTTTAGTGAGCGACTGCTAACTCGCTCATTTAAAAGAATTGCTCTAAAGAACTGGTTCACTCGCGAACGACCCAACTCTAATACGTAAATGAATGTTTGTAGGTTCGTCTTCTTTGCGTTCCTATACCATTTATCCAATTACGACCAAACTTTGGTGAATGTTTGTGACAAAAAATAAAAACCATCCTTCTTATACAACACTTAATTTTACACATACCCACAAATTTTATCCGATTTCAATGGTCCTTTACACACGTATACTTTATGGTTTTGCTATCAGAAATTAGATTGTTTGCAGATGACATAATGCTATACAAAAGGATAAAAATGGTACAGGACTGTAAACAGTTGCAGGGTGATCTGGACAGGATATCTAGTTGGGTTGGTAAACATGGGATGAAGAGAAATGCAAAGAAAGTCAGCTTATTAGATACACAGATAAAAAAACAAAAGGTTGATTATGATTATAACGTGGGGAAATAATTACTTATTGAAGACCTGAAATATCTTGGCATTACATTCAATAACAAGCTTAACTGGGCAGGACACATTGGACAGGTAGAAGGAAAAGGTTTCAAATTTCTGCACTTTTTGGAGAAGGTAATGAGGGGATGTATGAGAGAAGTAAAGAAATTGGGTTACTAAACTTTGGTCAGGCCATCGCTTGTATATGGTAGTGTATTATGTGACCCACATTTTGAGTATCAAATACAGGAGTTGGACAGGGTGCAAAAAAGGGCTGCTAGAAATTATCTCAGAATGCAATCAGTAACAGATATGATAAAGGAGCTGGAATGGGATTCATTGCAAGACAGGAGGATGGTGAAGATGGTCATGGGAGTTTACAAGGCGTATATTCATGAAATAATTAAAAGTAACGCATGGAAGAGAAAAGATGACCACTACCACAAGCTAGCATTCGATTTCAGGCACAAGGGTGTCGGAAGATTCTCTTTTTAGGTAAGGGTGTGAGGGATTAGAAGAAGTTACTAAAAGAAATGATGAATAATTTACCAAAAACATTCAAAGAATTTAAAGTTAAATTTGTAGTGGGCAAATGTAGGTGGGTGCAGGAAAGTGGGAAGATGAGTGTGTAGGGAAATTTGCCACCGGAGCGTGCGCTCCATTGTAATGTAATTAAATATTATTATTAAAACAAACAGAAAATTGCTGTCTACATTTGGTTTGAGAAAACCCAATCCCTCTCCCCCTTTCCATCCCCTCAATTTTTGTCAATGTTCTTTACGCATACCTACAGTTTTCATCCAATATCCACGGAACTATGTACCCGTATTCTTTAAAGTCAACAGAAAAACAGTATCTACATTTGGTTTTCAGAAACCCTATCCCTCCCTCCATTTCCACTCCCTTATTTTTCTAAACGTTATTTATTCAAACCCACAGATTTAATCGAGTTGAATGGTCCTTTTCACACGTATATTTTAAATCAAACAGATAAATACTGTCTAAAGTTGATTTTCAGAAACCCAACCGCTCTCCCTCTTTCCACCCCATTAATTTTTGTCATTTTTTTAATTTTTTTATTTTTTTTTATTTTTTAATACAAAGCTACAGTTTCTATCCGATTTTGAACTTTCATATCCACCTGCGGAGCAACGCAGGGTACTATGCTTTTGCAGAAGACGGAAGATTGAAAATATTGTACCAGAATAAAGTTTTTCAATTTTAATTTAATGGACAAAAATCATTGTCATTCAATTATTTTGTATATTTTAATGTGTCCGTTTTCTACATGCTTACCCAGTAAAAATATAAAAATAGGTATTTGCAACTCATGTCGGGCAAAGCTAGTACATTACGTTTCATTTGGTTTTATCAGTTGGTGACTTAATTTCCAGTTGCCACTGATTCTTCCTGTTTCGTAGATGAATGTGACTGATAATCCAGGCCAGTGAGGAGGGCCCATAGCTTAACTTCAAATCTTGTGAACAGAATAATCGTAACCGTTTTGATAGTGAGGAGGGCGTAAGCTACCTAGGCGAGTCCCCTGTTTAGTTCAGTCAGGCGTGCCAGAGCTGGCGACGGCTTTGCTGAGTGTGTCCTATGGTACTCAGCGTATAGGGTCTTTCTTTCGTACGGCTGTTTACGCTATGCTAAGAGAATGTTTACTGGGTTCAGCCATCTAGATTGTTGCGCTCTCTGAGTCTGAGCAGACTGTTACACCGTGGAGGCTAGCCTTTGAATCTGACTGGCCAATAGTCACGCAGTCATTTCTGGAGGCACAGTATTAGGCACTAAGAAATAGTAGGACTACGATCTGAAGATTTTTCTACTTTTGACGCTAACAAATAGGGTGGTGTGGGTAGAGCTTGAGGATTCATGTTAGAGACTTATTATTCAGTGGCAGTTCTGCGTACAATAACTCAGAACGTGTACCAGCTGTTGTCGCCAGTCGTGGCGCTTGAGCCGTTTCAATCCTGGTCCGGTCATTCACACTTGAAAAGGCAATGGCCGAATTCCTTCCCGTTCATTGCCCCTCTATCCCTTCCCGCCTCTAATGACCATGACGTCAACGAGGCGTAAAGTTATAACAAAAAAAAAACAATTGTTGTCAACTTTCTTTAGTGTACGGATGATTTGAATCTCCATTAGTAGTGAATACAGAAGAGAAGTTGGTTTTCTTATTTCCAATCTACCAGTGCTGCATGCTATAAAAACTAAGCTTTTGCATAAAACTTACGTGACTCTTGTACGAATTAATTAAAAAATATCTGCACATAAAATACAGTAATCTGATGTGGTCGGAATGACAGGGTTTCTTGTCATATGCACAGTCCGCCGCTATCGTAGCCGTGTAAGCTAACTCTGTAGTCCTACCAAGTATAGGGACCTACAGTTTAAGGTGGAATCCCAGCTACGGAAGCACTATGGCGCTCTTATTATTACACAGCAAGCTGTGCCAGAGGTGACGGTTGCGTTACCGGGCCTTTGAAAATCCCAGCCGACATGGGTAATAGGACCGTGGGCATTTTGATCTCAAGTCAGATAGCATAACCACTGAATTACTAGATTGCGTTAATAACTTCGCATTCACCGAGCATGGTGGGTGAGCGGTTAACGCTCTGGCCTCGGATTCGGGAGGACGCCGGTTCGAATCCCCGTCCGGGCATCCAGATTTGAATTTTCCACGGTTTCGCATATCATTCCAGGCCATTGCCGGGATGCTTCCTTCAAAAGGGCAGTTACCGATTTCCTTCCCGTTCCTTGTTCCCAGTGCCATCCTACCTCTCATGACCTCGACGGCGACGACGCGTAAAAAATCTATGGAGCCTACATTATAAACATCGATAAAATGTGCAGAATGTTTTTGTATTTATAAAATTATTTACGGTGGTAAAACAGCAAACAAAACATGGGTAAAATTTGTTACTGTTTCTTGGTTTTTATTTTTGGAAAGTCATACTTCATTTAGCTCTTGACCGCTGTGAATACAACTGTAACACATTTGATATCATTTTCCAAGAACCGAGAGTGGTGGTGTAACGGTTATTGTTCTGGCCTCGCATTCGTGAGGACGCCGGTTCGAATGCCCATCCGGGTATCCAGATTTGGGTATTCCATGGTTTCCCAAATCACTCCAGGCAAGTGCCGGGATGCTTCCTTCAAAAGGCCATGGCCGAATTCCTTCCCATTCCTTGCCCTCATCCTTTCCCGTCTGTAAAGACCTCGCTATTAAGAGACTAAACAGTTAAAAAAAATTCAAAAAATGTAGATAACTGCTGAACGAAACTCGTATAATGAATGAAGTGACCGGAAGTATGGTCTGAGCAATTATTAGTTTTATAGTTCCTAGTAAGCTGACCACTATTGAAGTATATCTGAGTGCTGTGTCGGCAGCTGTGGCATTTGAGTGTATTGTATCAACCACAGGTTTTAGGGAAGGATCCACGACACCTGGTGACTTTTTATCATGCATGGGTTGGGTACAGATTGCCCATTTACCAACATTTTTGGGGTCGGATACCTTGTTTCTGAAATTTACCGCTGGAATACTTTTTGATTTGTTCCAGGTGAATGGCGACAAGTGTTTTAGGTGCTTTTTCTTATTGCCTTGACAATTTAAATGACTGACAACTGTATTTGTTTTTCACTGACAGAGTGATTTGAATATGTTTCATGACATAAGTCTTTCAGCTGGGCCTTGATACGTGTTTTACTGCGTTCGCCAGTACAAGTCAGGTTGGTATCACCTGCACTACGAGACTCACACACGGACATGCTGTTCATAGCAGACGGCACAATTGTTTCGCTCGGTAATGACATCGCAGTCAAGTCATTAAGACAGAAAAAGAAATCCGAGCTACATTAATTACAGCTTCCTCCTAATTACTCTCGCGTGTCTTTTTCCTCTGTCTAAAAGCGAGCGCGTAAGGACCGCCGCGCCGTAGCCCTAGAATCCACGCCTCTGTCTCAATTTTCGGAAGTTGGAAAAAGGAAGACAATTATCTAAGAAGAGAGCATTTGGAAACGAATGAAAGGAAGGCAGGAAATAATTTCGTGGAGAAACAGAATGATGTAATGTTGTAAAAGACTTAAAGGAACACACACAAAATACAAACATAGGTGGCAAATTGAAAGCGGTAACAAGCACAAAGACGTTAGGGGAAAAAAAAATAAACATCCAAAACATCAATTGATATAATTTTGGTATCCTGTTTTACTAACTATGATTTTCCGTACTACAGACCCAACAGAAACAGTTATTATGTCTTTATAAATTGAATTTATACTAAATTGTTATTCCAAAAGATTCTCAGTTGTTGCCATCTCTTTGTTTTCGTAGTTTTATCATTCTGTTACGAATATTTACACTACATCTTTGCAGTGAAACTACTTTGGTAGCTGACATGCAAAAGTGGTTTAACTAATACCGTATTTGAAGTAGTGCGTGCAGTTTCTTCTAAAAGCCCATCAGTGCTTATTTTCAGTGTGCTACTGTTAAATAGTGTAACACTGTTGCTATTACGTCTATATGGTTACAAACTTATTTCCTGTTCTGACCAATAGCAATAGAACGTCCAGAATGAGGAACATAGCAGGTACGAAAAAAAGGCCTTTATTAATAAATAGTGTTGGTGAGATTCCGTATTCGGCGAGTATCTCTGCATAACTAACATATATAATTTCCTATCTAATGTTTTTTTTATTGTTGTACAGTGTTTTCACTATCGGTATGTCCAACTGCGACCATGGTAATTAGTCTATTTTTATGGATTCTATCTCATCTATTCGAGAAAAAGATGCATATAACATGGATTGACAAGTAAAGCTAATAAAATTGCTCTTATGGATTGGATATAGGCTTTCAAAATGGAAAATGCTGTCATTCCGTACCAGATCGAAAGGTGAATATGAAATTGCAGGTCAATTGTTAGTGCGAGCAACGCCTTTTAAGATGTAAGTCCAATAGCCAAGAAGAATTCATATTTGGCCAAATATAATCAAACTTCTTCTCTTATTTGTATCTGTTGGGAACACACGACATTGTGCTTCTTTGTGTGTGAAAGAGAGATCACTGTTTGAGACAGCACATGGGGTATTGTAAGCGAAAACAGTAGTATGGCTCCAATGTGAAAACCATTAGACCTTAAGGATATACAGCAATGTGGAGACTGATATTTCATGTTGTAATGACAAATAATTAAATAAAATTAAAAGAAAAGTTAATTTGTTTATCAATATCGTTGAATAGCAAAGTTTTGATGTTTGTTAATATAGAGCTGTTGAGAGACGTAAAGCAGTTAAAAAAATGTTAATATAGGGAGAAAGACCATGGTTGTGTATGAACGTATTTAAAATTTACGGCCGATCTACATAAATGTAAAGTGTGCATCGCAGGACAAGCCTATTATCGGTTATCACTTTGATTGGTAAAAAAAGGAAAAGGCTTCAAAATTCTGCACTTGTTGGAGAGAGTGATTAGGGGATGTACGAGGGAATTTTCAATCTGTATCAGTGGTATAGAAAGGGTGAAATAAATTATGCTGCAACAGACAAAGAGCTATTGGCTGTTGTGAGAAGTCGGGTGACGCTGTTACTCACGACCAGATTGAATATGTTGAGCGGCATCCAGCTGATGCAGAAGATGAGCGCGATGGAGTAGAGCAGAATGTTGGTGCGCCTCATGCGCTGGTCTTCCTTGCCCCTGCGCGTCCTGATCGTTGCGCCGCCACCGCTGCCATTAGCCGCCCCCACGCCGCCTCCACCGCCGCCCGCCGCCGTCGTCGCCGCAGCCGCCGTCACCGCCGCAGCGGCCGCTGCTGCCCCCGGGCCGCGGCCGCAGCGGGACACCATCGACGAGGGGTTGACGTACCTGCGGACACGGCAAGTGTATACTGGGTAAATCAGCAAGTCGGGATGTAGCGGTTGAATGCCACAAAACCTTGAGTTCCTCTCGGATCAATCACTCGCTAGATAGTTTTACCAGAGATATGTGATCATATGACCAAAGATATTACTGACTAGTAATGAGCAGGGATTCAGAGATAGCAATTGAAATAGTAGTGGAAAGATTAAGCGAATTTAATAAAATAACTGACTTGATGTACATGAAATACATGGAAATAATGCATGGAAAGTAGCTCTGATGAAAATCAATAACATTACTAATAAAAATCTAATCAATTGGAGTATCTTTCATAAGCCAGCAGAGTGATGGTAAATGATCTAGCCCGTACCTGTGCAACTTCTAAATGAAGTCTTGAGATCCGCGCAATCATGGCGTCGAAGAAGGAAGTTCTTGAGTGTCAGTCTAGGAGTGTGCAAGCGGGCTGTAAGCCTGGAGTGGGGGGATCACGTGCTGGCCCATAATTGGTTCATTAAGCCTTAGTGAGTACTTTTATGCTGGTAGGGTGGGAGACTGGTTTCTCACGGTAGGTACCTCTGCTAACCTGGGAACCTGTTGCGTCTACAGGAATTAAGTTACCTGCCTCCATGAGCATGAGAATAAATACTTCGACTGAACATGCTTTTAAAGCTTAAAATCCTTTAAGTTTATACAGAGCAACCAACGAAAGGTTGAGCACCGTGGCGCCTAATGCCCCGTGTGATGAGTGCTGAGAGAATTTATAATATTTTAAGAATTTTTTATATTAAGAATAAATGTGAAGCTTTTTTTCAGCTAGCAGTAACGGACAGTTGCAGTCGGTGGCTTTCGCTGCTGGTATAAATAGTGTCTGGGTTTCAATCCGTCAAGTATGAATCCTCGAAACTACTGGATCGGGTGACGGAGAAAGAAATGATAAGCAATTCATGACTTGAGCAGATATGTGTGAAAGACTGATAGTACAAACCCGACCAGAGATTGTCCACATCATCAAAGACCAAGATAAAAACTTCAGAAGATTGAAATTTGGCTGCAAATCTGTTCAACCAGATTCTAGTATTAATATTAGGTTTAGAAACGGCACAGTGACTGTCAAACATTAATATTAGTTAATTATAGACAATTTTCGGAGAAGACTTCATGAAATTGTACGCTTCATAAAACAATTGCGTTTTTTTCCACTGATTGTGTATTATTTGCAGTAAGAAAGTGTTTCATTATACCATCTCGAAAAAGATCTAATCTAGCCAACGTAAATAATATTGGTTGTTTTTGTTGTTAAAGAAAGATTTGCGATTTTTCTTGGCGCCTGCGAGTTATGAATCGCTCTTCAAACTTTTACGAAATGTGAGACTGGAGAACTTAAGTAGTAATTCACGTATTTATATAAGACTGGCGGTTTTCTCGGCATTGCAAATAAATAAAATTTTCTCTCATAACCAACCGAGTTAGTCCATCACTAAACACGAAGTTTCGGCGGTCACAAACTCTACCATTGTCAAGTGACAGTCCCTTTATTAATATTCAATTTATTAAAATTTGTCCGTCTCTGGTAATGGAAAAATTATTTTCGAACACATTAGTCTGCGCGGGCAAATCTGCAGACAAATGCTAGTTATTTGCATTAATTACTGGCAATCAACAGTGAAGAAATGGGATGATAGTAACGTAATAAGATATATGCAAGCGACAGTAATTCCTTCAGTGCATAATACGGTTAACCTTAATGGATAGGATGAGTCAAGAACAGGATTAGGACCCAATACGGAGGAATCTTTATAGGAAGAGACAGAAACGTCCAAATAGACATGGTAAAGGAGAATGAAGAGGATAGATTGCAAGGAAAGACACATGCAATGGAGGTTCAAGGTAACGACTGTTAGAAAGAACGACTTATAGATCTTAAAGCAGTAGAATAGCATACATGAACAAGCGGAGAGGACTACAGACCAACTTTCAGTAATTATCCTGATGGAATATTGTTAAAATCTCCATTGCTTAATCCCTTACCGTTACTCTTCGCAATGCTCTCTCTGCTCTAATCACTTCAAACCGTAAAGACATTAGTTAAAAAAAAGAAATATATAATTTCAAAAAACCTTTTGTTTCGGCGGCAATATGCCCGTACGGCTAATTATCGTTTGTGACAATTATAAATTTACAGTAACTTTGTTGCTGGCCATGTTCCGCAGTTGTTGCATAAATGTTTTTGAGTAAAAATCCATCTTCTAACAACTGTTTTTATTATTAACTTTCAGACGCGTTTCGCCCTTGTGGAGTGGGGCATCGTCAGTTGCTATAAATAGCATAATATTATGATCATATTTGTCTATGCGATGCGATTAAGTACATTATTCATATTGTAGTATTGTAACGTCTGTAGGTTCAGTCTGCTATAATTTTTCTATATATTATTTTCATAGTATCATAGTTCAAACATCTATTCACTTCTTAATACTAAATTATCTTTATGGTTACAAGCTTTATGTACATAAACTCTACTTACTTAAAATTGTCGCTGCTAGCACATGTTAGTCCTGAACAGCACCTTCCGCCCTTTTCTGGACCGTTGTTTCTTCGCACAGCATAGCATTATTTCCTTTAATATTGATCACTTCACTCTATTTATATAATTTGCTGTTAAATTGCACTTTTAACCACACCAAACTAGTTATAGTGTCTACAGCGATGTGTTTGTTTTGTATGTACAGTTGTACCAACCTATTACTGTTGTTTATTGCTTTGTTATTTATAGCACTGACGATTTCCCATTCCAGAAGGGCGAAACGCGTCTGAAAGTTAATAATAAAAATAGTTGTTAGAAGACAGATTTTTATTCAATAACATTCTAAATTTAAATTGTTTCATTGTGGGTAACTACAGGTGCTTCCAGTACCCAACTCCCTTGCCACAAATGAAATCTGTCCGACTCCCTTATGTTAAAGTACTGAACTACACTCACTGTCCTTTCTCCCAATCCACAGCTCGTATCAATTTACATCCAATATACATCTGGGCACTATCCCGAACGTACAGCTGAAACCTACCTAGTGCGCCATTCCTCCCAATGATTCCCAACAGAGATTCTTTATCATATCAGTTACCGAGTATGTTCCACGGTGATTTCTATAGACAAATATAACTTCTCTCTTTGGCACACATTTAATTTGATACCAGTGTTGCAAATTCCATATCGTGCTCTAGTATGTGACAAAGGTATCAGTTCGCTTACTTCTCTGATTTCCCTCTGCAGTAGATGAGAGAGTTGAAAAAGCATCCTCGCAAACGCGTGCTCTGCAGTTAATATTATTATGAAATGATAGTCCAGATATTCACATTGTATGTTGTCTAGCAGTAATTCTTCCTCAATTTTATAATCATGTAAAACCTTTCTTTTCCTACAAGCGAACGTAATATCGTATGTTTGGAGTTTATCATGATTTTACGTTGGTCTCTTCAGTTACATGTTCACTGTTCGCGATGCTATCTTTGTGTAATCCTCTTACACAGCACTATTTCATCTGAAAATCAGTTATAAAAATGTACCAATACGAAAACATTTAATCCAAAGAGAAGAAGAGGATGCTGGTGTTAGAATGTCAGGCACAGATTCGTAACAGAAGAGCTGTGTTAATTCCGTTATTTTTTCTTTCAGCATTTGATTACTATCTGAATAGTTCAGATCAGTTCTGCAATAACGACCCAGCATGGTGAGTGAGCGACTGGCCTCGCATTCGGAAGAACGACGGTTCGAATCTCCGTCCGAGCATCCAGATTTGGGTTTTCCATGGTTTCCCCAAATCACTCCAGGTGAATGCCGGGATGTTTCCTTCAAAAGGGCCATGGCCAAATTCCTTCCCGTTCCTTGCCCCCGGTCCCATCCCGCCTATAATGACATCGAACTCGACGAGGAGTAAAGCCATAAGTAAAAAAAAATGCTCTAACCAATTCCTCTCACAAGACGCAACAGATGAGCAGGTGAGACGTTTTTATTTTGTCTTTGTTTCTATTTACAAAGAGATGGGTTGTGACCTCGCCATGTTGGCTTTACAGCACGACGACTTCTAAATGGACGATATTTAATTGTTCGTCGGTATTAAGTGTTAGTTATTAGTTCCTGATGCATAATAAACCATCTACACGGGATGTAGGGAAATTCAGCCACGTTATCAGTTAAGCAAGTGTCAAACCCTCTGTGGTGGAACAGTGTGGTTATTCTTGTTCAGCGACAGGCTGCGGCGCAGACAAAGTCAGGTGATCTTGTAATTATACTGCCGGGTCAATGGCTCGTTACCCCGAGGGACCACAAGTAAACACGGTGGCGTGATTAATAGCCAAACACGCCACAATTAGCAGTGGCCCAGGACAGCCACGCGAGAAGCCAACAGCTACAGATACAAGCCAAAGGAAAATTATCTACGTGTACCAGATGGAGACGACAACGTTTTAACTGCTCATGCTTGAGGTGATTGAATTTGAATTAATGGAATCAAATGGGAAAAAGCTTGAATTGTTATGCTACAGAATGATACTTTAACCAGTTCTGTAAAACATCTCAGTGACTGTACAGGATGTCTAGGAATGAAAGGAAAGGATAATCCTGCAACCGCAGATAGGTCAGATCATTTCCTACATATGACAAAAATTTATTATAGTAAAAGTCTCGCCATTTTCGAGATATTGATATTTTTTTATATATATTTTTTCGAAACATGTGACTTGGCTCAGTTTATTCCATAAAATTTATACAAATTAAGACTTTTCAACCATGTGTTGTTTTTTTTTTTTTTTTTTTGCATTTACTCAGAGATATTAGCGTCATTTCATACAATGTTATTTTTTTCTTAAAACGTTAAAATAACCTTATAAAAAAATCTTAAATGGTATAATTATTTTATACTTCCTGTAAAATGATTGTTTTGTGGTAGCTCAGTCTGTTAAAGGGACAACTGTGCATTTTAAACAGATATTAAAAAATAACTAGCTGATACCCGCGACTTCGTACGCGTGGATTACGAATTTCTTTGTCAGAATTGAAAATATAAAGTTGTTGCTAGCAAAGGATTGGTCCTAAACAACACCGAGTCGGCATAATATGATCGGAAAAGCCACCACTATATCATTCAAACCATCGAACCTGTCTCTTGAAGAGAATCAATTTCCTACATATTTAAAAACAGAAAAACAAACGAATGTGAGGGGATGTGAGGGGGGGGGGGGGGGGTGGTAACTAAGGGCAGCTTTATTTCAGCTTGGAATTTTCTTCTTTCTTCAGCATGAGCATCCGTTTCTTGGGTTCTAATAACTTTAGCTGCTCGTGCTCTGCTAGAGCCACAACTTAGGCCAGTTTTACGTCCGCAAGTCATGTCAATAAATAAGGCAAAATAAACTGGTTCCAGAAACATTTAAGCAGACACAAAGTTAAAAGATAGAGAAAATCGACATCTTTACTAAATAATACGGTTTTTTTTCTCTAAACGAAAGTTATTAACAAATTATACACTAACATAACAGACTAAACACATACATCCGTCTCTCTGTCACCATTCGATAAGTTCTCAAAATTTCGTGACAACAACTGTTAATCATACCGAAAAAAAATGTCCTCTGCCCTCCCTACAGATTTTCTTGTCAAATTCCGTCAATATCAGTATAGCCATTTAGTCGTCAAAACGTAACAAAAACAGAAACTTACTTCCGCATTTATTGTATTATTACTGCAGATCACACACACACTGACTGCAAATCACCCCTGAGGGATCAATATAACGCAAAAAAGTGTACACCTACAGCATTGAAAGATTACCTACGATTTGCCTCTCGTTTGCACCCCTAACTTTGTGATATCTAGTTGAACATTCAATCCGAATAA
>CM061914.1:5166510-5202902 GCA_031002005.1 Vandiemenella viatica
TGTCACTGCAGTTTAACTTGTAGCATGTTGAAAACAGGAGAACCTCACTAGCCATAGTGAACTGCAACTGTCGAGCGTCGGCCGGGAACTGATGGCGAGCTGGCTGGTGTAATGACATTTATGCGCTAGAGTTCCTTTAGAGAGGCTGTGACGTCACGCGAGCCATGGAATGTCTGCGCAGATTGAGGTTTGTGCTTCCATCTGGGCGGGCGGTCAAGGAACTATCGTTTGCGCAAACGCGGCCGGTGCTGCCCCCCTAGCGGCCACCAAATGAACTAACGACCGCCATCTTGTGACGTGAACGCTGATTGGCTTATTCAAAAGCCCGCCGGAGGGGAGGGGAGGGAGGTGCCCCCCCACCACCTCGTGACTCATGGGTTTTCCCGGTTTCTGGCCAGAAAACATGTCTTCTTACTACTAAACTATAAAACCAATTGTACAGTCCTATAAAAATCGTCGATGTTTATAGTCTAAAAATACAAAAAATATAAAAATTTATAGTTTAAAAAACTAAAATAATCAATAACTAAAAGGTTAAAAATAATATTTAAATATAAAAATTTTGTTCACACAATTCATTATTACTTTTTTTTAATAAGCTTAAAATAAGAATAAAGTCACTATTTTAAAAGTTAACTTTAATGTAAAAAAAGTGTGGGGTGATAGATATCAGTAATCTTACATTTTTATCGCTAGTAGTTAATAAAGGTAGAATCATTTTGTATAAGTAAATCGGACACCTAGAATTTGATTACAATTCAATTACAAAATTCCAACACGTTCAACATTTTTTTATTGCTACTGTCAAAGTAATGAAAATAGCAGAACGTTTCTATGAAATTTTTGTATTGTCATCGGTTCTTAATATGTGTGCAAAATTTCAAACATTTCGGACATCTGGAAGTGGTTCCATTCTATTCACTCAATATTTTTTTTTAACAAAAAAGAATAAGATTATTATACATTTTTATTTAAATTCAGACCGCAGATATTCTGTAAAATAATAACAATTTCATGTGATCTAAAAATTCTAATCACAGAGATACTTATCGGCCCCGCAGTACAGCTCTATCGTTGTTACCTAATTTGAAAAGGAAAACTGCAGATTAACGTGAAATTCAAACAAAGGAGCGTCCTAGCATCTTAGCATTAACAAATAAAAACATTGCCAGAGGTGAATGTCAATTTTAAAACCCATAAAACTTAGAGCTGAGACAGGGAATTGAACCAAGAACTTTCAGTTCCCCAATCGTACGCCGTAACCATCTGAGTCAGAAGATAAATCTGAATGTAATCAAAAATTATTATTCAAACATAATACTTTTATTGTATATAATTTATTTTTGCTATCCCAAAACACAAATGTACTTTTATATGATTGAATACATATTTTTCAGTACTTCTAGATTCAGATCCTTGCGGTGTGTGATTTGGGTACGAAAGGTCCCCGGTTCAAAATACGGATCTCGGATGCAATTTTTACAGGCCTTAAAATCGACTTTCACCTCTGGCAAAACTCTGATTTGTTAATGCGAACATGCAAGGACTCTTGCTACATTTTACGAACATCTAATGAACCTGAAGTGGGACTGAAAAAAAGGACACTTTTCTAAAGTAATCATTAACGCTAAAACAATATTTGGTCGTAAGGACCGGATATTTCAGAACTCTTTCTAGACAGTTTTCCATATCGACCAGCCCGACAGCAGCCCGACACCGGCCCGCACCGTGAAAAAATAAACCAAACTAATCCCGGCCAACACACTGCCGAGTGTCGGCCGACACGCGGTGTCGTTTGAACTCACTTCAGTCGAGTGAGCGACAACAATAAGAAAAGTGACGGTGCTGTGCGGTCTAGTGTGGTCCGACATTTAGTCCATCGACGTTTCGGCCGTCAAACACTCTGCCGCCATTGTCAATTGACCGCCGAAATGATGTGGTTGAACAATGGAGTAACTCGGCTAGTAACCAAAAAAATTTTATTCAGATATTTTACATTGATTGAGAGTCACCAGTAAAAAATTTGTCGGTTTGTGACAGTACTGTCATAAGTAAATAAGAAGATTTAAACTAAAACATATTGATGAAAACTCTGTTTGACAGTATTTTGAGATCGTTCTGCCATGGGCTGCATTTTTGCTTCCTAAATTATGGTTTATATTTAGTCCACTGGTACTTTATCATTTCTGCAACTTGAAGGGTGGCCGATGTGACAGGATGCGTTTCTGTGCCACAGGCTACCAGTATCTTCGTGTCGACGATGAGCATCACGGCGATCGCGCTGGACCGCTACCACGTGATCGTGTACCCGACGCGGGAGAGCCTGAAGAAGGTGGGCGCCGCGGGCATCCTGACCCTCATCTGGCTGCTCTCGCTGCTGCTGGCCAGCCCCATGTTCGTGTGGCGCTCCCTGGACCAGCACAACCTCAACCTGCCCGGACTGCCGTACGTCTCCTTCTGCGTGGAGAAGTGGCCGGTGAAGCACGGCCGCGCCTACTACTCGGCCTTCTCGCTCGTCTTCCAGTACCTGCTGCCCATCATCACGGTCACCGTCGCCTACTCCAGGATCTGCAGGAAGCTCAGATACAGGTACGCAGCAACACATTTCCTAATCTGTGAGCGACAATGTAAGTATATTAGCACAGGATGGTCATCACTTACAAACAACCCTCAAGTATGTGTGAAAAATTCTCCATCTTCGCCAGAAGATGGAGTCGGAGAGTGACTCCGAAACGTCGCCTGAGATAGACTCGCTCCCCCGGTGGACGGCCCGAGAACTTTTCACACAGCTGATATACCGGGAAAGTCTTCAGTCTACTGTCAACGACATGCGCATCACTTATAAAGATATAAACACTTCCATGTCCGTCCTTTCAGTCCATTGGCTACTCACACCAGTGATTTGATACTAGGGCTTTCCGCTGCTTTCGTCAGTGTACGTAATTTTGTTGTGTAGATGATTGTGATTCTGATTAGCTGAAGCTCTTTACAGGACAGATATGATTAAGGGTTAGGAATTTCAAGGGAAACTCAATCCAGACAGCTGTTCGTCACACGAAGTTTTGTGAAAATAATTACAGCCATTTTGCAATAATTGCATTGTTGTATGGTGATTGTCTGTGGTGAGTGCACTGTTATCACTATATATATGCGGGTATGTGAGACCGAAACAAAGACTCGTTTGTGGAGTGAGTGCTGTTTGAGTGAATATGCTAATGTGATTCCTGAATGTTTGCTGGTCCGTGTGCGTTAGTGGGTGATTGGTTTAGTACTTGTGTGTTGACGGCGTGAGTGACTGTTGACGTACTGTAGTTGGATGTCTGTATGCGTACGTTAGTTCATTTGTCTAAATGTGTGTGTTGGAAAGTGTTGGTGGATGACTGGAAGCAATGGTTAGTGTGTTACAGTACCTGTTGTTGTGGTGGGTGCCTGCTTGTGTTTATCTGATGACGCCTGAATTTTTTGGTTCAGTTGCGTATGTGTGTATTGAAGTATGTTTGTGAAAGTCTGTCCGTGTATGAATAGCCAGTAGCGGGTGTACCTTTTTGTATTCGTGATTTAATTAAATCTGAATTTGTGTGTAGAGGCAAGCGAGGATCAGAATTTATTTCGTTAAGTATGTTTGTCAGTGAATTAATGTCTGTGTTTTGGTTGGTTGATCTTTGTATGTGTGTTGGCGTAAATTGGCTGATATTTGTCCGTGCGTAGTGTTTACGTGTGCTTATGTTTGTGTGAATTCGGTGGTTAGTGTTTGTGGGTTAGTGGATGTAGTTGTGTCTATGTGCGGATGTATTAAATTAGTATTGGGCCAGTGAGAGTTTTAATTTATGTGGCTCTGTGTACTCTAGGTGCCTTTGCATGTGACTGGCTATATTTTTTTTTGAATTTGTATGTGTTTTACCCTGCATCTCTCTACTTCGTTCAAGGCACTACATTTCTGGCACTTTTACAGATTTCTCCATATGACATTAAACTTCAGTCTGTATGAATAAAACATACTGAGCACGAGGTAACACAACAACAAATGGCAATAAATGGAAACGTTCGCACACTTGTTCCGTAAATGAACTACTTAATGCTGCGGACGACGGTCCAAGTAACTACAGTTTGTCGTGGATATAGCCTCATACTAAGAGGTAGGACAAAACGAATAATTCGACCAAACAGATGGAATATTCTTCCCGTGGAAATGTTTAACGTGTAAGAATGAGATCTGCTCCAATAAAAAATCTGTAAAGTCTAATAAAATGTTTGTCGGGTGAGGGATTCGAATGCTCTCCACCGAACCGGGAACCAGGACTTAAATGTAGACACCTGAATCGCAGGGGCAACCAGACTACTTACTGCAAGGACCTAAATATAGCTATCACTTCATCCATTTCCATAGTTCTTTCATCCTAAATTTGTCTCCTCGCGCAACTAATGGTCTCAGACAAACAAATACCTGGTTTTGTTATGGCTTTACGCCTCGCCGAAGTTATTAGAAGCGAGATAGAACTGGGGACAAGGAACGGGAAGGAATTCGGCCATGGATTTTTGAAGTGATTTGGGGAATCTATGAATAATCCAAATCTGTATGATCGGACGGAGATTCGAGCCCACGTCCTTCCGAATTCGAAGCCAGAGCGTTGTCGCTCACTCACCACGTTCGGTTATATCTGATTGAAACATAATGTCGATAGCTGGAGGTAAGGAAGGAATGAGGGATAAAAAGGATTAAGGCAAGGAAGGAAAGAAGAAGGAAAAGAAGGAACAAAGTTAGAGTGGAAAAAGCAAGTAAAGGTAGAATATAGTTCGATATATCAAGCTCCGAACCCATGAGTAGGGTGCACGACTATCAGCTGAGGAGTAGAAATCAACGAAGGGTTTTTAGTATAAATGCGTAGGAGACTCCAGAAGGAGTTTACCTATCATCTGATGCGTAAAAAACTTTGGAGTCAAACCAGAACCCACGAGGCATGAGAGGTAAAATGTGGAGACCAAAATATGGCAGTGCATGTTGAGGTTTTGATTTGTCAAAAGTCCTCTAATAGTGTGATGTCCAAGCGTTGTTTGAATACACCGTTTACCGATGGATGCCAAATGTGGCTATATTTGAATTTGTTGTAATAATATTTATATTAATAATTAATATTATTATTTATAGTTACTGATATTATTTAAAAACATATTAATAAATTATTGTCGACCGATAAGAGTTATTTTGGATCACGTAGTTGGTAGCATTCGGATTAGGGGACATCCATAAACGACGTCACACATTAACGGGAGGGGAGGGGGGATACACGAGGCGTGACATGGCTTGACAAGAAAAGGGAATGTTAAAAAGCCATTCAAATTGTTTAGGTAATTTGTGCATGGGCCTTACGTAGTTGCTCTGGGCGTATCAGTTTGACAGAAGGAATGTCATTTTCGACAGTAGGCATGTTTTCGCTTTCCTTTTGTTTTTACCACCAACCGATGAATCCATACAAGAGGCAGCATCGTTTTGTGTGACGTCATACTGCTCGCACGGCTCCCACCGCTTCCGTGACGTCATCTAATGGTTACTGTCCAATTGACGGCTGTTAGGCCGACAAGCAGTGTTTTGAGGTCCACGTGACCACGTGACGTCATCTAACGGTACTTTGCAGATTCTGAACGAACTGTGTCAGAGTCGCTTATACCTCCCTACTCATGTCAGTGACTGTATTTCTTATCAGAATCGTCATTTAAATTTCCAGAGATCTGTCTGTATAGTACGAGTATCGTTGTTCTTTATCAAATATATCATATTATCTCTCACCATATCATAAATCGTCGATTGCGAGGATTCTAACAATTGCATTTACTTGATAGAAAGCCATCCTATTTTCGAATAGCAAAAAAATTACTTGGGATAATAATACCGTAGTTTCCTATGTTTGAAAACGGGAAACCTTCTAAAATATAGTACAGCGAGTAATGATGTAGGACACTCGCTTCGAAGAGAAGGAGATCATAGACCAATAAATTCTATTCGTGGGGAAATATTGGATAGTACAAAATAATTAAAGAGGAAAAAAGTATCCTGTAAAAGTTTAGCCCTATAGATTTTAATCAAGATGGATTCTTTCTTTATAAAATATTTTGGAACGGATGTAAATCTCCGATAACTTATTAGTTGCGATGAAAGACTGCTGGAGAAGCGGTAAAGCAAAGCTAAAATACGTGCTAATAAAATATCAAAGGGAAGTCTATCAAATTCTTTAATGTGTTGCAAGATGTTGAAGTATGTACAGGATTTGTGTAGGAGTTAAAGAATAATTAAAACACAACATTCCAAAGTATTTAGATATACATCCAACAAAAAAGCAGGATATCGCGTGGATGACTGACAAAGTCATAGCAACAGAGTTAGATTGAGAATCACAGAAACAACGCAAAGTGATAGGCATAGTAGGACAAAGAATGTATCGAAATATTATAAGTTAATTTGATCTCATACAAAGAGAACAGTCTGAACTGAAAAAGTAATGTTAAGGTAATTTTAAATAACATCGTACACATAATACATATATTTCATAGCTGAAAATGTCCAACAAATAAAGAGGGGTTCCAATTATACTGTTTGTGATTTAACAGAGATGTGAAAGCAAGATTTCGGACTATATTAAGTTAGGAGAGGAAACTGACTGTAACCACAATTTCATAATTATAGTGTGCAAACCGAAACTAACGAACACAAGGAAGCAATGTTGAATATTTAGTCTGAAAATTGAAAGAATTTCCGATTGTTTACCTCACCGTATGCAGGCTGAAGCCACTGTTTACGGTATATAATATTTTCAAATTACTACTCAATTACGTGGACCCTCACACCTGTTTTAATTTGTGCAAACTACAAAACGCTAATTAGATTTTTAATTTGTATTTAGAGCCCTGCATATGGCCGCTATTGTGTTTGAACAGGCGGGCGGCATATTACGCACAATAACACTGGAACACAAAAACCGGCGATTCAGTTACCTCTTAAAACTTGGTTTTTCCAATTAAGTTCTTCTCGTAATACGCCACTCAAACCCTGTAATGGTCGACAATTATGTTTACTTAATTATCACTATTCGCCATCTGCCAGTTGGAAACTTACGTTACCCTGCGACAAAGTGAAGTTATTAGGCCTTTCATATTAAAATAAAATTTCAACTACCAGGGAAATTGCCAACGGTTTCCAGCTATCCATAGATATTTTGATCTTAGATAACAACAGCTAAAATGGGCTACAGAGATTCAGTTAGAAAAATATTCGTGATGTTAAATGTAGCCATTTAAAGTAATAATCGTATTTCATTAACGCAGTGGAAATTAATATTGAAATATGTAAAAAAAGACGGAGATTCGCTACACATAAATTATTTACCTGGAAATAAAATAATAATTGAAGAAAGCTAGTTCGTGTGGTCATAATAAAGACTGCATTTCAAGCTGCTTTGCTTTGGCATTTCTCGTTTGTGTATTAGAATGCAAGTGTACATCACAACATGAAAGAAGCGCCTTCAACACAAATAGCTTAGCCAACAACGTCATGCGGCTATTAAGCGCTGAATTAGAAGATCTTTCAGGAATAATAATTTTATACACTCAGTCTCCAGAATTTATACACAGTCTTGATTTCACATATTTTGTAAATAAATTTACACTTTATATCTTTAAAGCTCCAGTTTTTTATATATTATCCTCGCATGACATTAAATGGGCTGCCTCATGTTCTATCAACTGAGATCGGATCGAAAGACATGTATGTACGAAAATAAACATTTTATTATTTAAGTCTGTTTTACTGAACTGCACTGATATCCCAAAACATTATGACCACCTACTTACTTGCATATTCCTCTGCCTTTCGAACGCAATATAGCAGCGATTCGGCGTATCATGCTTTCTGCAAGTCCTTGGTGGGCTTCCAGAGATATCTGACAACAGATTTCTACGCACAGGTCACGAAATTCACTTAAATTACGGGCCAGCGGTTTGTGGGCACGGTAACTGGGAACGAGCATCTCGGAAACGGAGAGACTGGTCGGTTGTTCGCGTGCTACTGTAGTGAGCATCTATGGCAAGTGTTTGAAGGACGGTGAAACCACGAGTAGGTTTATATATATATAACTGCTTTACGTCTCTTAACAGCGAGGTGTTTAGAGACGGGAAAGGATGGCGGCAAGGATGGGGGGCAAGGATGGGGGGCAAGGATGGTGGCAAGGATGGTGGCAAGGAATGGGAAGAAATTCGGCCATGGTCGTTTGAATGAAGCATCCGGGTATTCGCCTGGAGTGATTTGGGAAACCATGGAAAACCCAAATCTGGATGCCCGGACGGGGATTCGAACCGTCGTCCGCCCGAATGCGAACCACGAGTAGGCGACAATGTGGTTGACACCCACGCCACATCACAGAACGTGGAGGTCAGAGGCTTGCCCGCTCTGTAAAGCAAGATAGGGGGTGAACTGAGGCACAATCACGATTCTTTTACTCTGAAACACTTCTGGAAGCACCAGACTCGTACTCTTACGTCAGATCTGCCACCACATTGTCGCCTACTCGTGATGTCACCGTTCTTCAAACACTTTGCATAGATACTCGCTACAGTAGCGCGCGAACAGCCGACCAGTCTCTCCGTTTCCGAGATGCTCGTTCCCAGTTGCCGTACCCACAAACCGCTGGCCCGTAATTTAAGGGAATTTCGTGACCTGTATGTAGAAATCTGGTGTCAGATACCTCTGTAAGTCTACCAAGGACTTGTAGCATCCATGCTACGCGGAACCGCTGCTGTATTCCGTTCTAAAGGTGGACCAACATGCTAGTAAGTAGATGGTCATAAAGTTTTGGCTGATCAGTGTATGTTTTATATTATTAACAATCATTAAAACCGAACGCAAATAATAATTTAAAATAAAATGTTCAATATATTGCGTCTATTGGGTCAGAAGAACATTTTACGCATAACTTTAGAGAGGCCATAATGGTATCAGAACATACGGAGTGAAAAATAAATAAACGGTGCACACTGAAAATACGAAAAACCGCATGCCCTGCCTCTGCCTACACGGAGGAATTGTCACTGTCTGAGAGTAACAAAACAAATTTGTAGGCTACTCGAAAATCATTAATCATTTATATTATTATTCACTGGCGATGATAACAGTGAACATAATGATCACGATGTTGCATACGAACGTTAATATAATGCAAAGTAGTAATTGGCGAAACCGGTGATCCAGAAATCTTTAATTGACTTTGGCGCCCTCAACTCCCTTCGCTCCATGTTAGTACCGGCCCTGCGGTGTTGCAAAGAGATCTGAAGATACGCATGAACATGATTTCCTTAAAAAGAAACTTGAAACATGTACGGTGTTCCACGAAAAGCTGAAGTTAAAACCAAGTTAAATGTAGACATAACCAACGAAAGAACAACGCCGAACACTAATGCATGTATATTGGGAGAAAGTTAAAAATCCAGGGAGAAAGTAAATAAAATAATGTGGTACACAGCTGGCTGAAATGAGGGAAAGAAAACTTGCTTAGAATCATTCAAGTTAATGTTTGGCGGATATAAATAAATATGGCCTGTGTCTGCAAAAGATATGCTTCTACTAAACTTTTAACTGAAAATGGAGAACTCTAGGTAATTACTGACTTCAATATGCATAATGTTCAACACGCTGTAATTATTAAAATCCTAAATAAATGTGTGCTTAAAAATGAATTTTAAAGCGTTCCATCAAGTCAACTTGTGGCTTTGTTACGATATTATTTCAATTAATGCAAAACTATACACTTCAAAATAAAAATTATTACTAATTCTTGATCCCAGATATTTGTCAACAAAACCACATAAAATTCATTATAGTTGTATACTCACCCTGGAAACACTTTTTTGCTGTCGTTAGTCTTTAGACTGGTTTGATGCAATCCTCCATCCCTTCCTATGTAGTGCTAACCTCTTTATATCTAAATACCCCTTACATACCACGTCCTCAATTATCTGCTTCAGATATTCTAATCTCTGTCTGCCTCTATAGTTCTTACCTCCAACTGTCCCCTCCACTAACAAATTAACCAGTCCACCATATCTCAAAATATAACCTAGCAGCCTGTCTCTTCTGTCTGTAAGCTTCTTCCACAAACTTCTTTCCTCACCCATCATTTCCAAAACTTGTTCATTTCGTACTTTCTCTGTCCTCTTAATTTTCAGCATTTTTCTATAGCACTACATTTCAAATTATTCAATTTTCTTTCTGTCTGGTATTCCTAAAGTCCATGCTTCGCTGCCATAAAGTACTGTGTTCCCCACATAGAGTTTTAAAAACTTCTTTCTGATTCCTAGATCAATATTTGAAACTAAAAGATT
This sequence comes from Vandiemenella viatica, assembly GCA_031002005.1. Classification (NCBI taxonomy): domain Eukaryota; kingdom Metazoa; phylum Arthropoda; class Insecta; order Orthoptera; family Morabidae; genus Vandiemenella; species Vandiemenella viatica. Next base: position 5,176,876 of record CM061914.1, read on the forward strand.
TCTTTTTTTCATGAAGGCTCTTTTTTCTAGTGCTATTCTGCTTTTGCTTTGTTTCCAAAGTAGCAGAATTCACTTATTTCTATTGCATCTTATTCTATTTTTACATTTAATTTACTGTGATACATTTCATCATTTTTGTCTTGCATTTGATTTATATTCAGTCCAAAATCTTCCTTCAGTATTTTTTTCATGCCATTAAATAACTTCTCAATATCCTCAGCCCTCTCTGCTAACAAGACAATGTCATCAGAAAATCGTAGCATACTGATTTTATATCCCTGAACACTTATGCCACATGAAAATTTTTCTTTGAGTTCTTTTATTGCTTCTTCTTTATACAAGTTTAATATTAAGAGGGATAGACTACAACCTTGTCTCACACCATTTTTAATTGATGCATGTCTCTCATGGTACTATAATATATCTCATTTCTATGGTTAAGAATAAATTCCACATAAAAATATGCTACACGTACCTGAGCTGCAGTAAAACACGTATAAGGTAGCAATAAAGTGGTCCAATAAGAGCTGTAGTCGAGTCAAGAATGTTAGAAGGCGGTGACTTGAGAGGCTTTATTGGCTGTGAGCTGTCAGAACCCAGGTCTGGAGTGCCACTGGAGGCTCCTGCTATCTGAGCACTGCACAAAATGAAGTCGACAGGAAGCGGCTTCCCCACCTCCAGCACACTGCCGAGCTCCTGACGACGAGCGAATCCACGGTGAGTGTAACGCAGTGCTGATGATACATACGACAACGAGGAACATCAGTAACACTTACGATGATAAAATACTCACCGACCTCACTCAACTTTGTTAGCAGCAGAGTAATTTGTTGAATATTAACTCTTCCATCAATAATTAAATTTGTATTTGTTTGACTCTAGACTAAATGGGGGAATAGAAGTTGAAGGCATAAAATGTAAACATCTTGGCATGCCATGTGCGTTGAAGCGCCAGCCCACTTGGTACAGAAGGTGCAAGTGGCCTAGGTTCACATCCCGGGCACGGCGTACCGACCGTGCTAATGGTCCTTACGCGGTTTCCCGTACTAACCTAGGCGAATCCCAAGCTCTGCTTGCTAAACTACACAACACGGAAACACAAAATACGCTAATCATACATAAACACTAGTTTAAACGCCCGTCAAAAATAACAGGTATCATCTATAAAGGTAGTAGAAATTTGTTCTGTAAAAGTTTCCAAGGAAAAACGAATAACGATTAATCAATATCCTTATAATTGATTTTTTCGTGATGTCAGTAAAATTCCTCTATTTAGATTCTGGAAGTGTTTGGCAAGATGTGTTTTTTTTAATAGCTATATTTAATTTTGAATGAGGAAAATTTGTATTGTTATACAAAATTTCCATGTAAAGTATAATTTCGGATTACTTGCGTGTCGTATAAGCTTTTTCTAAGTTTTTAATAAACTTCCCTGTCTGTTATTTTCTGTCAAAAAATATAGAAATTCCTACGTTATGTAGTGACTTGGTTCCTGCAACCGATAAAACAGCGTAAAAATCGGACGCTCTTTCTCATACGTGACTCTCTGGTTTAATTTTTCTCTCTGCCACACCACAGACAATTAAATTTTAGCTGGTATCGCAGTTGCACCCATGGAGGAAGGAAATATATGGAGGAGAAGTGACGTTAAATCTGTGAAGCAGGCTCTAAACTTTAGCGCATGCGCAGTGGCGGCAGGGACGATATAGCGCTTCCAAACAAATGGGATGTTCACATTGTGTTAGATGCTGTGATTATTTCATTTTGTAATGTGCATAAGTGTTTTATAATGCCATCTTGTGTTGCATACGGTTGAACAAATAGACAAGAGAGGAAAGAACCTGGAATATCATTTCATAGGTAAGTTGTATTCTAATAATAGTTGTTGAAGTGGTCAATGGGAATTGTAAATTTTGGCGCATGTCTATAAACATTTAGTCATAGCTCTCAATGGGATGACTTGGTTCTCAAATTTTTGTTGGTGTAGTGTAGAAACTCAGCATACCTTGCTATTTTGCACATAATAGACTAGCATTACTTTTTAACGAGTGTTGAAAATGAGATTTAAAGGGGGTGTGTTTTACATCGCGGTTCAGTTAATTTAGTATTGCCCTTTCCTTCGTCACGTTGTAGTTTATACTGTATGATGAAATTAAATGAGTTAAATTATGCTATGCAATCTATGAATCTTGATGAAGCAAACGATGTTAACACAAATACAGTTTGCGATTCAAATAAGCGTGTGTGGGTATGTCTACATAGTTTGATTCTGTAACGGCAATTTAATGGAGATTGTGGTTAGGTCTAAATGCAGACTGTACCAGAATGGTTTTGTTGTTCCATAAGGGACAAAGAATTTATCTATTACTGTTAGTAATTTAATGAGAACCAAGTTAGTGACAAAACGTGTATAGCGATGGAAACTACTTCCACTTCCAGCTATTCCCAATTTAGCTTACGATGTATGGTAACAAAATAACTATTTTTATTCTGGTCTAGGCCTCATTTCAACCTAACCACAAGTGGTAGTAAAAACAAATGAAATATCCATTCTGCATGTCCACCATGTAATTCATTCTACATCTACATCTACATCTATACTCTGCAAATCACAAATACTGTGGAGGCAGAGGGTGCTAAGCACCAATCCTAATTCTGCGCATTCCAATCCCGAACAGATCGAGGAAAGAAGGAATACATATATGAATCAGTACGACATCTTATTTCTCTAATCTTATCCCTCCTGTCATTGCGACCTAAATAGGTTGGCGGAAGAAGTATTTCGTTGCACTCGTAACTTAAAGATTTTCGCATAATCTCCAGCAAATTCAAACGAAAACGATGTCGTCTGTCCGCCAAACAATCCCAGCCCAACCCACGAATTAGCTCTGTGACACTTACGTAAGGACTGTAACTAGCAGTCACGAATCGAGCGGCTCTTCTCTGTACTTTCTCTAATGTGTCAATCAATCCCTTGCGATACGGATCCCAAATTCCACAACAGTATTCCAAATGCGGACGCACTAGTGTTTTGTACGCTATTTCCTCTGTATGAGCATTACAACTTCTCAAAATACGTCCTATGAATCGTAGTTTGGAATTAGCTTTTCCTACAACGGAAGTTATGTGCAAGTCCCATTTCATGTTGCTTTGTACTGTTACGCCTAGATACTTCAGGGAATCTACAGTGTCAACAACTGAATTGTTAACTTTGTACTCCAGAGCAAGCGGGGTCTTTTTATTACTTATGTGCATTGCCTTGCACTTTTTACAGTTAAGTGTAAGCTGCCATTCACGGCACCATTCCGAAATAACGTCCAGATCGCGCTGAATTTCTAAGCAATCGTCGGAGCACCTCACTTCCCTATAAATAAGTGCATCATCAGCAAAAAATCGCATCCTGCAATTAACGTTGTCACCGAGATCGTTTATAAAAATTAAGAAAAGAAGTGGTCCTATTACACTTCCTTGAGGAACGCCCGAAGTAACATCTAGTTTAGAAGAGGCTTCCCCGTCTACAATGACATACTGTGACCGACCAGTTAGAAAATCGCGTATCCATTCGCAAATCTGATGAGATATACCGTACGCTCGGATCTTCGCTAAAAGTCGGTTGTGTGGTACAGAGTCAAAAGCTTTCTGAAAATCCAAGAAAATAGCATCAACTTGTGATCCCGCATCAATAACTTTCATTACATCATGCGAAAATAGAGCCAGTTGCGTTTCACATGATCGGTTCTTCCAAAATCCGTGTTGGTATGCTGTAAGTAGCTCGTTTTCATCTAGAAACTTCATAACGTTAGAGCATATGACATGCTCCAGAATTCTACTGCAAACAGATGTTAGCGATATCGGACGATAATTCCTAGGATCTCTCCGATCTCCTTTCTTGAAAACGGGAATCACCTGCGCAATTTTCCAGTCAGAAGGTACTTTTCTTTCCTCTAAACATTTGCGAAATATATCTGACAGAAATGGTTCTATTTCTTCCGCGTATTCCGAAAATACTCTTACTGGTACACCATCGGGACCCGGCGCTTTCCCCCACTTCAGGAGCTTTAATTGCTTTATGATACCTACACTATCAATTTGTACTGGATCCATTTCAAATTCAACACGCCGTGGAAAAACGGGAATGTTTTCCATGTTTTCGTCAGTGAAGGAATTTTTAAATTCGGCGTTAAATACGGTAGCCTTGTCGCGGCTGTCATCAACTTCCCGACCGTCTTTTAGAAGAACTGGCATATTGTTGTCACAACCACCTATTTTTTTTACATACGACCAAAATTTCCTTGGATTTTCAATGAGGCTCTTGGAAAGTGAGTTGCATCGAAAGTCATTGAAGGCTTCGCGCATCGCATTCTTGACCTGTCCTCTTGTCTCAGCTAGTTTTTCTAAATCACTCCTATACATCGTCCTTCTTGAGCGTGCATGAATCTTCCTTTGCTTTTTAAGTAACCTTTTGACTTCACGCGTATACCACGGGGGATCGTTCCCGTCCCTGATTGTCCTTTTCGGTATATGTAAGTCCATACCTTCCCTGACTATATTTATGAATCGAAGCCACATCTCTTCAACCGAGCCTCTTCCTTCTACAAAGGTAATGTATTTATCCCTCAAAAACGTTCTTAAACTCTCCTTTGGGGCCTTTTCGAACCTGTAAACGACCCTTTCTTTTTTCTTTTTGCGCTCGACTGTTAATTTTACTGTAGCAATTACAGCTTTATGATCACTTATTCCCGTGGTGGTAGAAATGTCCGTAAATAATTCAGGCCTATTTGTAACGAGAATATCTAAAATGTTTTCGTTTTCGTTGTCGCACCGCGTTGGTTCAGTGACGAGCTGCTCAAGATTAAGATCTGAGAAAAGGTCGAGAATAAGCTCACAGGATATTTTATCCCTGCCACCAGTAACGTGGGCGTAATTACTCCAGTCAATATACGGCAAGTTTAAGTCGCCTCCTAGTATTATTCCATGATCCGGAAATTGACGAGCTATATTACTTACATTATTTCTTAAGGCCTCAGCAACACCTACATCTGCATCTGGTGGACGATAGAAAGACCCTATTTCAAGTTTTGTCCTAGCTACTATAAGTCTAATCCATAGGATTTCACAGAACGTATCAATATTTATTTCGTTACACGACAGGTGTTTACGAACAACTATAAATACACCACCTCCATTAGAATGTAACCTATCCTTACGGAAAACATTCATGCTATAGTTAAAAATTTCTGCTGAACTTATATCCGGTTTTAACCAGCTTTGAGTACCTAATACTATATCAGCTTCTGTGCTACTAATAACGCTTTCAAGCTCAGGCTGCTTATTACAAACACTTCTACAGTTTACAACGAGTACTTTGAACGGTCGAGATTGATTTTCGCTACTCCTAACATATGGTGCCAAATTTAATTGGGCTGCCCGTGACTGTAATCCCAGTTTCGGGTCTTCCTCCCTCAGCCTAAAAAATCCCCCAATGCTCTCCACACGGCCCCTGCCACCCGTGTAGCCGATTCCCGTGTGTAGTGCACACCTGATCTATCCAAGGGAACCCTACACGATTCGACCCCAGGGCGAAGATCAAGGAATCTGCAGCCATGATTATCGCAGAAAGGACGCAGTCTCTGGTTTAGACCCTCGACACTGCTCTGAATCAGAGGTCCACAGTCAGTTCTATCGACAATACTGCAGATAGCCGCCGGAAGGAAGAGAGGACACCCTCCGACCCAAGGCGGCAAGCATCATTGGTGCCGACATGAGCTACAATCCGTAGCTGGCTACACCTCGTCCGCTCAATGGCATCCGGGATGGCCTGTTCCACATCATGGATCAGACCGCCTGGAATGCACAAAGAATGGACATTGGACTTCATCCCAGACCTGTTCGCCATGTCCCTAAGGGGCTCAATGAAACGCCTAACGTTGGAGCTACCTATCACCAGAATTCTGTGATCGCCCAGACCTAGCGGGAGGGGGGGCTGGCAACTCGCTGATTGACGATTTTGGATCTGATTCAGATCTAGACAACACATCAAACCTATTGGACAGTGGTACAGGCTTGCCCTCCTGGGATTCAGACCTGTACTCCTGCCCCCGCATGCGGCGTCGACGTCCGGAAACCACGCGCCAGACACCATCAGGTGACTGCCGCACAGGCCCCGAAGTCTCAGCCTGGACTGCAGGTACGATATTTGGCAGGGGAGAACCTGTGACAACACCTGCTTCGTCAGGGTCACCCCTTCCACATCTGCTGCAGTCACCTACGGCAGCTTCCAGCCTCGTAACTTTAGTTAGCAAAGCTGCAAGCTGAGCGCGAAGATCAGCCACCTCAACCCGCGTCTGCATACAGCAGTCACAGTCCCTACACAGATTACTTATAAAGCAAAAACTACGGAGAGGATAAAAGTTGAACTAACTGAGTAATCCAAATTAACTGTTCACACTTTACTACCAACCGCTACACGACCTAAAGAGAACCTCCTGAGGAATTGAATTGTGGCTTTGGCAGAATTAATTTTTAGTCCAGGCCGCATATGAACCCAATCCCAGTATATACTGAAAACTAAGCAAGATATGGAAATTTTTTATTGTTTATTTCCGATTTTTCTCGTCGTGGTACAGAAGAATCAATCATTAAATTTGACTTTTGCGATTTTTTTTTTTAACTCAACACACCTCACTTTTGATACAGTATATCTCGAGAACTAGGCGAGATATCGAACATTTTTATTCTTGATTTTTTATCTGTCTCTTCTTTTTAAATAAGAATCCGTCATCAAATTTGACTTTGACCAATGTTTTCTTCTGAATTTCAACCAAAAACATTTCACGTTTGAGACATAATATCTCGAGAAGTAAGCAGGATATCAAAATATTTTATTCTTCATTTTTTATTTGTCTCATCGCGTTGCATAATAATCCATCACCAGATTGCGGCGTCAGGTTTATCCTAGAGTCTCCTTGAGGTTTTTGTACATATTCCCCGTGTCTGTATGGAAGCGGCCATGCGCCCACCACTCCAGGCATTCGCCCCCCCTCCTCCCCACTCCTCCTCTCCCTGCTTCACTTCAATGCGTGGTGAAGGTCTCTTGCGTCGTCTCCACATATTTCCTTCCTCCATGGTTGCACCTTCTTCATGGGCGCCGGCAGGATTGCTTCTACGGGGGGTGCACCAGGGCTGCATTGTTGCCCCCCCTCCCCATCGGCCCAAAAATGGGATAAAGGGGGGTTGCACCAGGGCTGTAATTGGTGCTCCCCACCCCCTATCGGCCCAAATTTCCGGGCGACCCGGGATGTCAGGGGGGTGCAAGTGCACCCCCCTTGCACCCCCTCCCGGCGCCCATGACCTTCTTTTATCGATGTACGTACAAATAAAATCCCATTATTTATTTGAAATTTACACTTCATTTTAATAATAAAAGTGCAAATGAACTCAATGCAGTTATTCGTTTGATATTTTCTGGTCAGCCAAGCAGCGATATAGTGGCAGTCAGTGTATCTAAAGGCTCGGTCACACGGGGCGATTTTTGTCGCTGCTACTTGAATAACAGTGATTAATTGATTCGTGTGACAATGTAATCGCTGCTACTAACTCTACTAGCAGCTATCAAATATAGCGGCGATTCGATTTGAACAAGTTCAAATCTCTTCGCTAGTAGCGCGCGACTGTGGCGGTCACGTGACCTAGTCGCCTCGCTAGTCTTTTTATTGTTGTCAGAAGTAGCGTTCACCTTTTTTTGGCTTGTTCCATGTTTCTTTTTTAAATTTTTAGCATCATGGAAAACTGGGACGAAAATGTGACCAAATGGTTGTTTTTTTTATGTTCTTTTACGTTTATCGGAAATATGAAGGACTGTTGGACACCAATAATAATAAACAAATAACAAGAATGCGCGAAAAAAATCGTTTGAGGAGGTTATTTACTGAACTGAATGAAACTGGATTGATGATTTCATCTGACGAACATCTTAGAATAATAATAATAATAAGTACAATAAGGATGCATATAGAAAGTAATTTAGCTATGAATAAATACTCCACAAGACTTCAGGCTATGACCACTTGTCATGTAACACAAGTTGATTTCTAGTTGGGTATTACATGGAATCCCACCTCTAACAGAGTATCTTTTTCATAAGTTGAGGAGCAACCACTTCAAGTAATTTATCAAACTTTCCTTCAGTTAGCCACTGAATATTTTTATTGGCTAGTGAATCCTAGTTCTATCAGAAGAAATGCAGATGACTCCGCTTTTTCTGTTCGTCTAATCCAGCCGCGGACGCATTTTTTTTATTTTTTTTTAAGAATTTAACAAATGTTTACTCAACTCAGCATTAGCCGAACGAATCAATCGTCTCAGAACCATACGACGTGATTTGTGCGACATCATAACCAACAAATAACATTGATACATTAATTTGCTAGCCAAAACCTAATGACTCAAACGAGTAGCTCCGTGTGACAGGCTAATAGCTGCTACTAATCGCCGCGTGCTTTAACACTTCGCGCATTAGCGAAACTCGCCGAAGATTGCCGAGCCATTGAGATGTGTCCAGTCTTCAGGATCAACGCATTTTATCAAAGTGGAATGGCTCGAATGGTTGTACAAACAAACAGAGGCACTGCGGCCATTCTGATTTCGGTTTCCATGGTTCCCCAAAATCACTCCAGCCCATAGCCTTAATGGTTCCGTCAAAAAGACAAGGCCAAATTTCTTCCTGTTCCTTGCCCCAGTCTTATCCGGCCTCTAATGACATCGATATCGACGCTCCGTAAAGGAAAATGAGACAATGAAGTGATGCGAAATTTGAGTAATGCTTAGCAGTTCAAATTTCGTCATTAGCTGCGAATCTAGTTCCGTTGAGACAAATAATTTGTAATAACAACTTTTAAATTCATGTTCTTTATTACTCTGCTTGCAATTTTAGATGACTTATTCATTGTTGAACATCTGAACAATGTGTAGCATTTGAACTTACGAGGGGAAAGGGGGGCGGTGGGTGTATAATTTCATCTCATTCGTATTTTCCCGCCCTCTCTCTCTTGTACCTTCTTCTGTGGGGTTGGCAGATTGTACCCCATCGATCGTATCTTTCCTAGAGGCGACCCGCTGAGCGTATACTGTAGACGCAAATAAGATTCCACGACGTAAAATACGTTCACATCGGCGACATCTGGTATGGAAATTCCCCATCAGAGCACATTCCTGGAGGAGACCTGGTGCGGTGTATGAGAAACGAGATTTCCAATCTAAATTCTACACGACAACGTGGTACTGAATATTGTGCCCCCGAAAAATACTGAATTTACGGTAGGCAGAAGACTCCATAAATATACCGGAACGGAAAACGGATGAATGGTCCTTAACTAGAGAAATAATTAAATAGCTCGTAAAGAAAGAACTCAAATATTCCCTCATGTTATCGCAGTGCTCAATTTTAAACATTGTCCAAATTATTGCGATTAAGATTTAGGTCGAAAGAAAAGTGACGGATCGAATACATCACTTACCTTCCGTTGTGTATGGAATGGCATTACATACAGAAAGAAGTGAACCAACTTTATGGAACAAACTATTTCAACATAGGATAACCTTCATCTTACTATCTGCCGTCAACCTCTGCATCAACACCTACATATATATTCTATAATTTACAAAATTGATGCTGACAGAGCGTACTGATCTCTATTCTCTCTGTTCATTCCCAAACTGCTCGAGGGAAGAAATAATTCATGTAAGCATCAGTATGGCATCTTATTTCTCTATTATCCATGTTGGTGGACGAAGTGTTTCTCGCATTCGTAAGTGAAAGTGGGTGTGTATACGTTTACCCATAGATTCAAACTATAACTACGTCGTCTGTCTACAAGAGAATCCCAGAGAATTAATTCTGTGACGCTTTCGTAAAGACTAAAAACAAGCAGTCACAAATCGAGCGGCTCTGCTCTGTACTTTCTCCTGAGAAACAAATTTAACTTTTTTGATATTGTTGACTGTAAAATTTTGTTTCAGTAAAATTAATATTTGCCTTACTTTATTTAGCTTTATAACGCATGAACTGAAACAAACACGACCAATGATGTATCTACATCATCTCTTCACAAAAAAAAAAGGAGAATTTGAATTGTATGATACACAAGGATGCATGTGTAAGTTTAAGACTGTTGGAGAGTACCAAAGTTTCTCCACTGTTTTAAATTATTTGCGTATCACGATAAGCAACAGTTAATCCACCTTCTTTGTAGCCATGTTATTTTCTTACATGATTTGCTCTATTGTTTTGAAATTTTTGAATCATTTCTTCTGTTTTGAATGCTATGTAGCTACTCATTCTCTCAGCCGACATAGCTTCATTAGACAGTTTTGCCGTGCACCAAACACAGTAGAACCTGTTTATATCTAACATTTGGGATGAAACATATACATTCAGATACTTTCAGAAATAGCAAAGAGCCTTTTCACTTTTTTTTGTAAGTTGATAATATTTAATTATTATCATCATATATACGTTTTGTTGATGTCGAGAAAATTACAGAAAATAAGAGGATTGAAGACAAGGAACTGGAAGGAATTCTGCCATTGCCTTTTGCCTGAACCATCTAGCCATTTGCTTGGAGTGATTTCGGGAACCCATGGAAAACCAAACACGAATGAACGGACGAGGATTTGAACCCATGTCATCCCGAAAGCAAGGTCAGAGCTCATACAGAAATCCTGACAAGCCCATTAACATATGGACAACGACAGCGGACATCGGGCTTAATAGTTTAAATTAACTGCCGTGTTCTTCTTCACAATAATATTATATAAGCTGGAAGTCTTGACGACACAAATTGGGATCGAACCATCGTTCTTGGAAAACCCAGGCCCAAACTTTGGCTAGAGATCCCACTGGCTGCACTTCCATCGATGAGTATATTTCGAGTAGAATCCACTCAATTATTATTTGCATGCAAAGTTTGGTAATGAAAGAGACAAGGCAGTCACAAAAGAAGCTGCTATTGACTCCGTGGAACAGTACATCCATCTTGGCCAACTGATCAACATGGATGACGAGTCAAAGTATGAGATCTAAAGACGCATAAAGCTGGACTCGAGAGCATACGGAAGAAATTCCGTAGTTTTTAAATCAAACATACCAGTAAATATTAGGAAACAGATATTTGAACAATGTGTATTACCGGTCCTCACATATGCCTGCCAGACTTGGATGGTAAACAGCCACATGAGCAAAAACTGGGAAACTGTCCAGCGAAGTATGGAAAGAGCAATGCTAGGGTTTACAAGAACAGGCAGGAAAAGGGTGGTGCATATTTGTTCAATATCCAAAGTGACAGAAATCTTAAAAAAATGACCCAAAAATGGCAATGGGCTGGTCATATTACTCTAAAAAGAGACGGCGGACTACGGTAGTTCTGGATTGGACACCCAGGAACCTGAAAAGAGCAAGATGGAGACCCCCGGATCAGACATACGACGAGTTACAGGCGTGAACTGGAAGAGAGGTGCTCAAGATCGATCAGCCTGGAAGGAGTTAGAACAAATTTATTAAATAAATTGTAAATTATAGGTCTTATGGTTTAAAGAGGTTGCAACCTGAAACAAAGATTGATAAAGATGTAAAAATAAATAAATAAATGCAAAGTTACGATACCAATTTCGAAAGTAGAAACAGAGTCAAGATCACGAAGCCGTTAACAGTGTACCCGATGCACGGAGGGAGAAAAAGATTTTCAGCGAGAAAAATAAACCAAAAATGGCCACACAAGAAATTGTGGATGGTAGGCAGTAGGTCGGTGATCATAGATCTGAAATAACTCGACAAAACTTAAGCAGCATACTCAAAATTTAACATAGTAATTTTCACGACAGCTGCTTCGGTCATAACTAACGTAAGTAATTGAGTGAACAAAACATTCAGCCCACTATCTTTAAACTTCAGTCATTGGTCTCCAGTACTTGCTTTGTAACCACAGCATTTTAGCTGCACTCACAGAATCATAATAAAATAAGTTACGTCTGGAGACTGCATATGAACTTGATAGACCTTCGGTGGGTCCGGAGATGCACAAGCGTTAGTTATACTGGGCGCCACCTTAGCGCTGCTTGGCTCGCCAGGAAGTTTCAAATAAATAACTAAATGAGTTTTATTTGTGATGATTTCGTTGAAAGGAAGTGTAAATTTCTTTTATAATATTGAGTTCTATTAGGAAATAACAACAAAAAACGGATATCAAATACAGACAGGTGACACAATAAACAGAAAAATCATAAACCAAATGAAAAAAGAACAAACAATAAACAACACATCCAAACTGCAGTCACACAGATCCCACCAGAAAAACACACCCACAACACAGACAGTTCAAACAAACATATAAACCTCACAGTTCAATTAAAACAAGAGGAAATCGTATTCATTGACTTACTCTAACAAATACACATATCTAATCACAAACATTTTCAAAAAAATATGGCATCAACATTGCACTGCGAAGTAACAACTCGGTACAAAAACATATAAAAACCCAATTAGACACAAAAAAAACCACAATTCAGGCATTTACCAACTCACATGTCAAAAATGTGAGGCAATACGCGTAGGGCAAACACGAAGACAGTTCCAAATCAGATATAAAGAACACATAGAGCATTAAAATACAGCAATCATTCCACATTCGCAGAACACTTCATACAAAATGGAAATTCTCATATCAACAACTACAGACACAACACACTCACTATACTGAAAAAACTTATATATTCAGAAAGCACAAAAATAACCGACAAACAAACACATATACGTTACACATAAATATATAACAGACTAACATAATCATGACGCATTTACGCACTTTCAAAATTGGCGCTGTCAACACGAGACAGGACATAAACAAACAAGATGGCCACAGCAAACAATACAGTGGCGAGAAAGCGCGCCGTTTCAAATTACCAGTTTGCAAAATTGTAAATGTTACGATGCAATCAGAACACGCTTTGAGTAATAAGCGGAGATGCGAAGCTGCATACCGTAACTAATCAATGTAAATAGTTAGTAAAAAATCAACCATAAAAATTATTTCATGTTCATAATCACGTAACAATATAATTATTTAAAATGTCTGTAAAACTGTACATAAAACTTTAACGCAGATGAGAGGTGAAACGCGTACGACACACCAATAAACAAATTAAACACTTGCATTGGCATTACCCTTTCAATTAGTAAATAACTAAGCAACTGTGAAAAACATTGCATTAAAATTTTATTGTTTTAAATACGCTTACAAGTGCATACTTCTGTGCGTGTTTAAAATGAAATACAATCTAATATATTTTAAAATGTTTAGACAGCCAAAACTACTGTATACATTTTTACCTCAGTTTATGTTCGTGATGGCCATAGATATTGAATTTCAAAGTAAACTAAAAGATATCTAACATGCCTTCACTTTGAAATGCACACTTTTCTTTGACACTATTTATCCTCTACGCGTTTCCTTCTGTTTATACCGTTTGTGTGAGAAACATAACCTCAATTCTAAAGTTTAACAGAGTACAAAATATTTCTCTCGTGAATAGTTGCTTATTTATAGCGGCAAAGTCTTATCTAAGCAACAGCTCTTCTGAACATTGTGAACAGCTTTCCAGCGGCGTTGTTCTGTCTCTGATATTGTTAGAAGTTACTAACAGTGACTTTTACCTATGTTCTTTGAACTGATACAAGGTTCCACTTGTATCCGACACAACGATCATTCGTTGGTATGCGATCTTTAGAAATGACATTTAGTCTGTTAGCAATATGTCAAATAACTTTTATGTATATACTATTGGGACGAATCAAGAGAAAAATCTCGACCGAAGAAACAATCTTATAAAGTCTCTGACTGCATGAAAGATTATTAGCGGTATTTAAGATATTAGTCAACCTATCAATCTACTTTTTCCTTTTCCTTTCTCTGTCTGTGCGGGATGTAGTAAAACATTCGGTATGTCTTGCCGAGCGGTCTACTTACACCTTTTCAGCCACTGTAGCTCCAACGTACAATAGCTCTTGGGTTCCAATATTTTAAGGTGGACTGTGTATCTGCACTAATATTATAACTATGTCTCTGTATGTTTATTAAGTTTTCAACCAGTCTTGGTGAAATTTGACAAAGGAATACTATGCATCATTAGGTAGGACAAAGGATATTACTTTATGGATAAATAAGACATCTTGTCCTAAATTTTTAACATTAACCTATTGGTCAAAGCGTATGTAAATCTCTGTAATGTTATATCAGTCACTCAGTCTTTGTTTCTCTCACTGTTGTTTTATGAATACCTACGTAACCTACAGCTTCCTATATCCAATTTTAGCAATAAAATTCTTAGTTCTCGTGTACAAAGTAGCGGGTAGCAGCCAGTTTCTTAATACGGACAGCTGGTGACTAGTAGTGTTGATCTTCGTCGCAACTGCCTTACCGTCACAATTGAACCAACTGACTGACCGGCTCACGGCACTCCTCACTACATGGTTGGCTGAGTTTAACCATACTTTTGTCTTCCAAATGTATTTAGAGAAAAGCCACACTGTTGGTTCCCACTCTGTACATTCGAAATATGGATGATGACGTGAAGTAAACCCCATCACTGCGCCACAATTGCGGCTCACTCAAGCCTGATCTTTGGTCCTCAACCGCTCTTCCCCTTCAGTATGCGTCAATTGTAAACAAGCGCGATAGCGATCATTTTTATTTACTTATGGTTTTACGTCTCGTCGACATCATTAGAGGAATGGGACTGGGGAGAAGGAACGGGAAGGAATTCGGCGATGGCCTTTTGAAGCAAGCATCCCGGCATTCGCCTGAAGTGATTTGGGAAAACTTGGAAAATCCAAATCTGGATGCCCGGACGGGATTCGAACCAGTGTCCTTCCGAATGCGAGGCCAGAACGTTAACCGCTCACCCATCACGCTCGGTGATAGCGATAATACTTTGAATTTCCCGAATGAATTAGTCAATAAATTATAAAGCAAAGCAAGGCTTCTTTTAATGTATACATAGAAGACAAAAATAAAGCGTACTGAACTATCTAGTTAGAAAAGGTTAAGTGAGACACGGTTAAAAGCTTTGTGAGGATATAGTTTCCTGTCGTAAGCGACTTTTATCGAAATCGAGTATTCGTGGCACTCTCTAACGATGTGTGTTTCAGTAACAACTTGTTCATGTGTGGTAGCTTTGTGTTGATCACCGTTAGGTCATTGAACACGTGACGGACAGATTCTAGATAGTCAGTGCGATTGTACGCACTCAGAAAATTCCCTTTTCCTTACATTTGTGTTTGTGATTGTTGCTGTTTGACATACTGACTGTAATAATCAGCTAAAAATATTCGTTTATCCTCGAATATTACAAACAAGTGAGTTTAAAGGGATTATTAGTATTACGAAGCAGCAATAACTTGTGGGACTGTCCCTGTGATTTTTTTTCAGTTACTTCCGCATTTTTAACGTAGACAGCGCCAGTGAAATTGTAAGAGACAAACTGCAGCATTTAGATTTCATATAGGTTCGAATTCATCCGTGCCTGACGGCGAAACGGAACAGCTGGATATCTTGAGATGTGTAACAGCGTGTACGTAAATACCACGAGGAACAGGGCACAGCGCAGCAATGGAAAACAGTGAGCATTACAGCTCAGAGCTAATCCTTACAACAAACACAGCCTGCTACGGTCTGCCAGAAGTTAACAAGTGTTATTCTTTAGTTTTTTGCCTCCTTACGACAACATGCTAAGTACGCTCGCCACTTCCCGACACACAGAGCCGGATTTATCTCTCTGAAAGACCTCGCTGTTTAGAGACCTTAAAAAAAAAACGGTTTTATCGGTTTTCAGTAGCCGAATCAACTGCACTCTGCTCTTCTCCCTTTCGTAGGAGGGGAAACTTAATAATTCTGACTGATTTCATCTCAACTGAATTAATTTTGCTGCCGTTCCTCGAACTGTAAACAAGAAACCTTTTTCGCAGAATAAACTTTTGGAAAATTCCTCTAATGGAGGAAATAAGATCGAATTTTTATTGGCTCCGGAGAATATCTTCTAATACAATATCCAGAATGTAGCCTCCGACTGTCAACCCTTCGAACTTACGTAAAAAATTCTTGGTTTAGGCGATGTAGGACAATGCAGCAGTTATTTTCGTGAATACATCAATCATGTATCTGTATAATGCGATAAATTGAAATTAAATTAAAGCAATTATATAAATAAATATAATTATAAATAACTTAACTAAATTCGATCGTTAAATTCATTCGAAACTCAAAGCATACAGGGTTCTGGACACATATGGCTTTGAAATTATATCAGTAACTTTTGCTAAAGTCAAATCCAAGGTGTGGGAAGATTTTCTTTCGTTAGGAAGAGGGTCAGAGATTGGAACAAATTTCCAAGAGAAATTATGACTAACTAGCAGATACCCGCGACTTCGTCCGCGTGGATGAGTGATGTAATATAAGATTTTCTTGAGAGGTCTGGATGCTCAGTGGTTAAGGCGTCCAACTGGAGATGGAAAAGTCCCCAGCTTGAATCCAAGTCTCAACGAGGATTTTCATTGCTTCTTAACTCGACCTTCAGCTCTGGCAAAGGTTATTGTGGGATGTGAACTGCGCCAGAATCCTCACCTGGTTCTGATTCCACATTGAACTTTAGGTCCCCTATGCCTGGTAGGAGTACTGCGATCTTGTAACTCGTCAATGCGTTGTAACATATATCGAGTTGTCGTCGTGGCACACGATCGGGGTGGATCACTACCTTGCAGGTTACTTCGGGCAGGGCCGGGGTAACCAGTTGGCGAATTCATCAGTTAGGGCCCTCCCTCAGAGCAAATGGACGCCTTTTTTTTAGGTCTATATCTTGTCGAGCAGGGGCCCCTACAGCCGGTGATCGGGCCCCCCATCAGCAGGACGGGCCCGGGTACATTTGACCAGCTTACCCCCCCTAACGCCGGCCCTAACTTCGGGCATGTTCTCCAAAGCCGTTTTGAATTCCCTAACCAAGGCATTGTCGTCGTGTAATACCCTTGTAATTTTTGTATGGTCTCTCTCTCAGTCCCTTGAATAATTCTATAACGTCTTTCAGTTTCTGCTTCTTCATCGCCCATGAAATATATCTGTAAAAACTGTGGTTTCATATTCGACGAAGGAAGCATAGATCAAATTAGGTCATATACTTGCCCCAGGATGGTAAATGTCGGTGAAAATCCTTGCTTTGCAACAATTATATCGGTTCCAAAAGACGTTATTTGGAAGCAGGAATTATACTTTCTGATAAGATTAAAAAATCGCCGCGATTCATCTGTGTTGTTAGAAAACAGCTGTTTCAATGGTCCCATACCTGACATGCCGATGTCGCCTAGTTCTCGATTGTTCCAAAGTTGCAGCAACTCGTGGTGATGCCAAATATGCGGCGTTCTGTCGTCGTCGATTTTTCGTTTGCTCCAGTGATTTATTAGCTCTTGATTGATGGCTTGTTCTTCTTGTCGAGCTCGCGTTTGTTCTGGTGTTTCAGCAACTCGCTGCAATGCCAAATATACAGCATGTTGTTGTCGCCACCTTTTCGTTTGCTTCGATGTTCAGCAGCCCTTGAGATCGATTGCCGTCCGGCTTGCTCTTTGCACTGAGCTCACGATTTTCCTGGTGTCTCGGCAGATCGTCCCGACACCAAGTGTTCAGTTTGCTGTCGTCGCCCAACTTGCGACTGCCTCGGCAATTCAGCAGCTGCAGAAGCCCCAAGACGTGCCAACTGCTCAATCCTTTGCAGCTCTGCTTGAGGATTTGTCTCCTGGGTTTTGGCTATTTTCATAGCCCTAGTTTCCTAACATTTCTTTGAGAGGTTTTCCTTTCGTTTACTCGGCATCTCTTAAAATTACTCATTTCAAATCTCGCGAATAAAACTGAATATAGATTTAATTAATGTAAACTCAAAACATTAGCAATAAATTGATTGAATCTACTAAATATCGAAAAAAACCTGATATTCAAAGAGCAAATAAATACCTAAGTGGACCACGTACGTTCATTTTCCTTAAAAAATTGCGAAACTAAAAATGAGTATTTTTATTTGCATTGGGTATCTACCAATTACTGATTTATTTATTAAATAAGAGAATTTACTTTGCTCATTGAATATTGATTTTGTTTTGAACATATATTGATTCCATTAATTACTTCTGCTTTAAAATAGAAATGTTTGTATTATAGTAGTAATTGATTCTTTTATTCATAATGATCTGTTAATGTTGGTTTCTCTATCTGTGAAAACAGTAGAATACCTTTAGACCAGTTTACTATAGTTCGTTCGTTTCGAACCATTAATTCTGCGCTAAAATATGTTCCAATGTTAAAGTAGTAATTGATTGTTTCTTCATAATTGGTTTCTCACTCTGCAAACAGAATTGAATGACTATTGGCGAATTACCACTCCGCTTGTCTGCCACTCCACTATCTGCATAAAACATTGATAAATTTAAAAAATTTACTTCGGGTAACGCCTCGTGGCTCCGCTAAATCGTCCAAGCATACTATAGATCTTTTGATACAATATCGGTACAAAGCGATACTAATGTCACTAAAATGGCGCTCATGAAAAAAGATTAAATAATTAATAATGTTTCAGTTCTCATTCTGGCCCAGGCTGTATTTTATAATTACCGCTAGATAATCAAAGCTTCTATCACTCGCACATTAATACATTCACTACATTATATGTTAGTGACGTCATGAATAGCGAAATAAACTTGTCTTATTATTTCAGATCGCGATACTAAATGAGCCCGAATAATGAAGCTGGCAATGTGGCGCGCGTAAAAACGCGATAAATTAAATACTGAATACATCTGAAACTACAATCAGCCGCATGAACCATGTCGTCAGCTTCATGAGAATTAATGAAGTAACGTAATTTAAAAATTTATACTAAAATGCTTGTAACTTACAGGGTACAACGGAAAGTCCATAATTCTCTACAATAGTTAACATTGCTGGTCAAGTTTACATCGCGATAAAGTGACTTTTATTGCTCGTGATTTAGTAAGGTGTATAATGAAATTAATTGTGATAGTAATTTATGCTACACTAATTAGGAATCTTGATACAGAAAATTCTGTTACTACTCGAAATGTTGTTCCAGTGCATTTAATGTGTTGAGATATGTTTGTACCGTTTGATTTTGTATCGCCAATATTAGCAGACATAGTGGTTTGGTTGAAATGCTGCCTGGACCAGAATGTTTTTGCTACAGCATAAGGCAGAAGGAATTTAGTTATTGTTAGTAATCAATAAGCAGCTTTCATAAGCTCCGTGTAAATGAGGTGTATTGTGTTGTAAACGACTTCCAGTGTTGCTTCATGAAACAATAAGTTTCTACATTAGCCCATTGAATACATTCGTTTTAAGTGAAGGATTCGATAGATATTTGCAGAATATTGAACAGTAAGTAAAAAGCACTGATTGGTGAATCATAGTCTCTACTATTTGTACAATAATTTTGAACAAAAAATAAAAAGGGTTAGTTAAGTTTTAATTTTGGCAAAAATAATTCGTAATACAGAACTGTATAGTAACAAAAAGAAACAGGAAATAAATTACACCCAGATATAATGAAATCCTTTACATTCTTATAAATACTACTTTTAGTGAACCGACTTTCGTGCTGGCTTTTTTCCAAGCTGCTAGCCTGACCGGAATTTCACTAGTATATAAGCTGGGCTTGAATTTTTAAAGGCCTTTTCTCCGAATCTATTGAGCGTTGCGTCTTACGATTGCAGGAGGTAAATATCCTAAAGGGGTACAACTATTACGCAAAGTCTCATTCAAAAATCAAATCCCAAGGTCGCGCCCTCCCCTTGTGAGATACGAGCGAGCGTGTTTACACAGCCTGTACAGGGTGTTCAGGAATGAAAACGCAGACAGGTCACCACATTTCCTACTGTATCATAAAATTCTATTTTAGTAAAAGTGTCACCATTTTCGAGATAGATTTTTTTAAATATATTTTCCAAACATGTGACTTTCTTCAATTTACTCCATGCCATTTCTAGGTATTAAGATTTTTTGAACCCAGATTTTTTTAAATCTTTACTCAAGAATGTTTGAGTCATCTAAAACAATGTTCTTTTTTCTTAAATCCTTGAAAAACAACCTTGACACTATCCGTTTACTACATTTTTTACACCACAGGCTGTCAAAGTCAGCCGTTTGAATAAATTTGTTTACAATTTTTAATTAACATTTTTAAAGGTTTTTTCAACGTTTTAAAGAAGAAAATTGTTTTAGATGACTCAAACATCCTTGAGTAAATTAAAAAAAACACACACACACACAAACTGTACAAATGGCGTGGAATAAACTGAACAAAGTCATATGTTTCGAAAAAATATTTTAAAAAACCCATATCTCAAAAATGGTGAGACGTTTACTAAAATAAAATTTTGACAGACAGTTGTACGAGAAGTGACCTAATTGCGGTTAATTTCTGGACACCCTGTATAGTCGGTATTACTGCACTGCGCATTGATTTTCATTTGCCTTTCTCTTTGGATTTTTGTGCTCTAAGCATTTGCGACAGACTTTCGCAATGCTGGTTCCATCTAGCCCTTATATATCGCTATATTTTTAAGAAAATCGAGCTTTTTCAAATTCGCACCTTCGTACCGTTTTAAGATGTATTTTGGAGGTGGATGGTTTGTAGGTCACACCCTCTTATTCCACACAACACTTGGTTCACTCTTAACGGATAATTACTCTACGAGACACGATTCCTCTTATGTATAGGTGTCGAATCTGGAAAATGGAAAATCGTTTATTTACTTTGCGCACGCAGTTTATGACGTCCGGCTGCCAAAAAATTCGAAGCACTCCTGGTAAAAATGATCGTCCTTCCGCTTTAAAACGAGACCAAGATGGCGGCACTATGTGTATTTTCAGCCAAGTTATTGAAGTTTGAAATTACTTCGACAGAAACTGTCACTCATTTTGGCGCGATTGCTTTCCCCCACCCGGCATCAATCTTACAGACATTTCACGTCGAAAAACGGTACCAAAGGTATCGCCTTTGCAAGTAGAGTTTTTATATTATTTATAAGAGTGAAAATCCTAAAAAAAAAATAAAAAAAAAAATAAGATGAAACGGTAATTTCATGCAAAAGCTGTAATAAATTCAGAAATGCTGTTGTTAAGCGAATTACAGAGTACATTTTATTTTGATATTACAGATATTATTCGAATATGAATTCGTGTCTTCTAAATGAAAGAAAAATTTGCACGGATAGTGTCAGTTACGCACATATGAAAATCACAACATAAATGCGGAAAAAAGCTAAGTGTAATGTTTTGAGTATGACAGCTCATTCGGGCGCACCTTTATTAGCTGAGTTATCCGTTTCAAATGAGATTATCTTTCGCCGACACTCCAACAATAATAAACAACATCTACTTTTAAACAATTAGATTCTTTTGAAATAAGATCACCGGTGTCCGAGGCTGATAAGCCCGTAATAACATCAGCGATGACAGTGACTTAATACTTCGCGAAATCAGCTGACAATGGAGCCCCCACCGACACACCCAACGACGTGACCGCTGAGCTCTCCTGATTGGCTGGACCGGTCGAACCTTCCAGAATACCGAACGTTAGTTGTGTTTAGCATAGCGTGTGCAGTTCCACCCCAGAAGAAGGCCGAACTAGATCGCTGAAACGTCATCATTTAATACTAAGACGCCGCAGCAGCCGAGCAATATAAAGACCTTGTCCCGCCTTACGAAGACTCCTATTGCAACTTACATACCTTAACATTATCGCATTTGTCTTTTAGGACTATGCCAACGCAATACCTTAATCAGATTGCGGTAAAGATACTTTTAAAAATTACAACAAAAGGTTTCAAATTAATTTTCAGTATTGAGGAAAATTTATAGTTTTTACAGCTCGTGTCAGGCACTGCTTGGGAGATTTAAAAGAGATAGTTTCATTATTATTATTCATTCATTTAAATTACAGAAATCGATTAAAAATTATAATTGAGAAATATCTGATATCTTGTAGAAACTAACTAAAATACCTTGGTGTGACTTAAATGCAGTTTTGATATCTTCAATACAAAATTTTGCGTTAATGTAATAGATCCAGTGAAATAATGTCTAATTATCTCTTCTGCTACTAACAGATTTTCTTATGCGTTTTACTGCTGACAGATCTCTGTACTTTGTGTGTTGTTTCTCTGGGAAACACATAGGAGACTCAATGGCATCGGCTTTCATATACCAGATCAGTTACTCAGATAACTTCGAATCAACTCGAACAATCGGCAGCCAGTAATCAGTGTACGTCGCAGAACATACGCTCGGAATAATCCCGGATGTGTGAGTAGTACTGATTGCACTGTTTCATATCGGATTGGACAGATGTCTAATACTGATACGTAACAGTCCCAGCAAATTTGGTAGCGTAGTCTACTACACCGTGACTGTCTAAATTAAGAATGTGTGAAATGTAAGTCAGAGATCCGCATGACATCGTTCTAATGTACTTCAGCTGTAAAAAATATGGAGCTTTGCCAAATTTGAATTACTGATTAAACGGCTTTCATGGCTCCAGCTGAAGCCGGTATTCGAGCCCAAGTCTTCGGATACCCGCAGGAATATAACAATGGTCTTATGCTCCATTTATCTATAACTTCATGTACGCTAAGTGTATTCTTTAATTTACGGAAGTCTAAGAATATTCGACTTTTTTTTTAGTTACGGCTTTACTCCTCGTCAACGTCGAGGTCATTAGAGGTGGGGATGAGATTGCGGGCAAGGAACAGGAAGGAATTCGGCCATGGACTTTTGAAGGAAGCGTCTAGGCTTTCGCCTGGAGTGATTTGGGGAAACCATGAAAAACCCAAATCAATGTCCGGACGAAGATTCGAACGGGTATCCTCTGGAATGTGAGGGCAGAAAGAATATCAGAACAGACGATTTTATTTTAGTATTAAATGCAGTTGAATGTATGTTGAGAAATTGTAACATTTGTTTATAGCTACTTGCCTAGAATATTGTGGATACTAGCGGCAGTAGTAAAATTTTAGTGAATTTTTATTTTTTGCGAACATTTTGTAGCAGTCAAAGTAATGTTCAGAGCATTAAAAATCATTTTATTAATTGTTAACTCATTTTATAGCATTCGGTGATGAACAGCTTTTGGTGGATGCTGCGAACGAACCTCGACGGAGTGTAAAGCATTTTGCATCGGAACTTTGTGCTTGGGTTATCTTTGGAAAACAACCCCAATGTACACACGTTGCGTACTTTTGTAATAAAAGTCAAGTGAATTTAACTTGCAAGTTAACCAATAGCGTAAAAACAAATAATCATTTGACTAATTTTAAGTAACAAATTTATAATATCTAGTGCAACTCAAAACCACCTAAAATCTATAAACTTCAAGTTTGTTTGAATTAATAACTCTAGTGCCTGGCCTTCAAATGTATCACAATCCATTTCACCGACAAAATAAAGTGATCTCCAATATCGATAGCAGGTTATAATCAATTATTAAATCCCCGATTCTGCAAGACGCCATAAAAAATTAAATATCAACTTAATATTTATTCCCAAAATAACTTCAAAGAAGCTGTTAGCGCCTTTTTACTTTTAAATATAGTCAAGCACACTTCTAATAATTAATTATTATTTTTAATTGCATATGTAGGCCTATCTACGGTAGGAAGCACAAGACCATTCTTTTATTTATATATTGATTGACGACCTGGCGATAACAGATTATTCATATATTTCAGAACATTTAATTTGAAGAAATATGGATTACTTGGAAAATAAATAAAGCTTTCAAACCTTCAAGGAAAGTTATTTACAAAGGGATTAGCAACGACGTAACGTAGGAAGACAATGAATTTGCAAATGGCCATGGTTAAGCACACAGTAGAGGTAAGATTTCATGGAAGACGCTTCGAAATGTTTTGGCTCGGAACGAGCCGAGTTCTATGTTGGAAAGAGAGTGGGAGGATGGACAACTCTTAGTCTACTAAATACTGTCCTGGTAACTTCGCTCAGACGTGGGAAGTTGAAGTGGTATGTTTCGTGTTCCACCAACCGGAACGGTCTAGGCGCCGCTAATCAAGTGGACTCGCTGACGAAATTGCCGTGGGCTGAAATACACAACCTGGTCCTGGAGAAGAAGGGAAAAGGTTTTGATAGTTGATTCAACTTTGTCACGAGGCAGAGCAAAGTTAAAGATGCTCTGCTAACTTCTGGTCCAACTGTTATATTCATTAGTTACATATTCAAAAATGTTTTAAAATAATGTCTCGTAAGAGATAACGGCGTTTTTTTCATGTCAGAAGTACGATTAATTTCTAAAATGATCATTTTTTTAGGAAATTAGGAGTCATATTTGCAATGATGGTGCAATTAACATTAATTTACGATATAGTACTTGCATACTCATGCTACGTCCTGTATGTTCCTTTGTCATGCTTAAATACTCGTTTTTGTTTTGGGTGATTAACTGATTATTATGGTCATTTCTCCTTATGTTTGATATCAATAAATGTTTCATAATATCACAAAATACAACCAGTCTAATGAAGAGAGAATTTTTCCTATCTCATTCCAATCAAATGAAGCTATAAGCCTCAGTGTTTAGTAGTTCGCTACGCATACGAAACAAAAATGCAACTCAAGATATTATTTTCTATTTTAAGACATTTCACCATTACACATCTTTCCAACAGACTGAGTATTCTTTTTTTTAAAATCACTCCTAATATATATTTTAACAGACGTTGATAATTCAGTTTATTCTCGACATATCCTCCGCCATTTTTCATTAAATCCACAATGAAGTTTGACTTCAGCTATTCATTATCCCTGTCCGTGAAAGACAACAATGAACTTTCGCGGTAACTGTTAATAGATAATACACAGACAAGATTTCATTAAGAGAGCTAATATCACAGGTCAACACGCAGTTTCCGACCATATTGAGGGACGAATACGTATTTTACAGAACCGTCTCCGCCACCGGCAGTTATTACAGCCGCCATTTAATGTGGCCGTTACGGCGGGAATTGACAGCTGCCGGTCGCACGGCGCACAAGATAACGCCTCCGTCCCTTACGTCAGAGGTGAGGGCGGGGGAATAAAAAGAGGCTCACCGTGATGGAAAAACTGACGAGGATCATAGGGGCGAGGAAATAAAGGGCTTTCAGCGCCCCAGTTACGGCACCAGATTATAAACGGATGCAGTGGCAGGATTCAGAGAATCATTTCCACTATATAAATTAAAGCATCGGGAAATTCGTGTGACACCAACACTTGATACACATATTATAGGACATATTTCTTAGGTTCGTTGTAGTAGCCTACTTCCGTTTTCTTTCGGTGAAAATTACTTTTGAACTTTGAAAGTATATGGGCTTTCCAAGATGACATCGCAATCCAAACCAATGACTGTAAGGATGCTGCCATTGCTGTCCAAAGCCCACATGAGATAGCGGAGAAGACAGGATTACAGATATACGAGGGATATTTTTTAAATAATAACAGGTTGACGATATCCTCTTAAATCACGCACGAACGAAAATGAAATGAACGCATGCGCACACTAATCTGGCATTCTATGAGCACGTTTAGATGCAGTTATTGCCAAGTCACCGGAGTGTACACTTCGTGGTGAGCGATGGAAGTGATTAAGACGATCCTGAATCCCGCAGCATGTGAAATAAGTTCTGTCATCAGATTCTTGTCAGCAAGAAATGTGACACCGGCGGAAATTCATCGCCAGATCTGTCAAGTGTATGGCCCCAATGCAATGAATGAAGGTAACGTTCGTAAGAGGGTAAGATTATTCAAGGAAGGTCGGGAGAA
The DNA here is from genome assembly GCA_031002005.1 of Vandiemenella viatica. Lineage (NCBI taxonomy): Eukaryota > Metazoa > Arthropoda > Insecta > Orthoptera > Morabidae > Vandiemenella > Vandiemenella viatica. The sequence continues at coordinate 5,202,795 of CM061914.1, forward strand.
TATGCACAATGAAACGCTCTTGGGCCGGCCATCCGTAATCAGCGACGATCTTGTGCGTGCGGTAGACAACAAAATTCGTGAAAACAGGAGTTTCACAATTTACAACGT
>CM061914.1:5203902-5295108 GCA_031002005.1 Vandiemenella viatica
CCGTGCTTTAATTTAATAGGAAATGATTCTCTGAATCCTGCCACTGCATCCGTTCATATTCTGCTGCCGTAACTGGGGCGCTGAAAGCCCTTTATTCCCTCGCCCGTATGATCCTAGTCAGTTTTTCCATCACGGTGAGCCTCTTTTTATTCCTCCGCCCCTACCTGTGACGTAAGGGACGGAGGCGTTATCTTGTGCGCCGTGCGACCGGCAGCTGTCAATTCCCGCCGTAACGGCCACATTAATGGCGGCTGTAATAACTGCCGGTGGCGGAGACGGTTCTGTAAAATACGTATTCGTCCCTCATATGGTCGGAAACTGCGTGTTGACCTGTGATATTAGCTCTCTTAATGAAATCTGTCTGTGTATTATCTATTACAGTTACCGCGAAAGTTCATTGTTGTCTTTCACGGACAGGGATAATGAATTGCTGAAGTCAAACTTCATTGTGGATTTAATGAAAAATGGCGGAGGATATGTCGAGAATAAACTGAATTATCAACGTCTGTAAAATATATATTAGGAGTGATTAAAAAAAAAAGAATATTCAGTCTGCTGGATAGATGTGTAATGGTAAAATGACTTAAAAAGGAAATAAGATCTTGAGTTGCATTTTTGTTTCGTATGCGTAGCGAACTACTAACACTGAGGCTTATAGCTTCATTTGAATGGAATGAGATAGAATAAATTCTCTCTTCATTACACTGGTTGTATTTTGTGATATTATCAAACATTTATTGATATCAAACATAAGGAGAAATGACCATAATATCACCCAAAACAAAAACGAGTATTTAAGCATGACAAGGAACATACAGGATGTAGCATGAGTGTGCAAGTACATATCGTAAATTAATGTTAATTGCACCATCATTGCAAATATGACTCCTAATTTCCTAAAAAAAAAATGCTCATTTTAGACTTTAATCGTACTTCTGACATGAAAAATACGCCGTTATCTCTTATGAGACATCATTTTAAAACATTTTTGAATACGTAACTAATGAATATAAAACTTGGACCATGACTCAGATGGTAGCAGAGCATCTTTAACTTTGCTCTGCGTCGTGACAAAGTTGAATCAACTATCACATCCTTTCCCTTCTTCTCCAAGACCAGGTTGTGTATTTCAGCCCACGGCGATTTCGTCAGCGAGTCCACTTGATTAACGTACGTAGTCCGTTCCGGTTGGTGGAACACGAAACATACCACTTTAACTTCCCGCGTCTGAGCGAAGTTACCAGGACACTGTTTAGTAGACTAAGAGTGTCCATCCTCCCACTCTCTTTCCAGCATAGAACTCGGCTGGTTCCGAGCCAAACATTTCAAAGCGTCTTCCATGAAATCTTACCTCTACTGTGTGCTTAACCATGGCCATTTGCAAATTCATTGTCTTCCTGCGTAACTTCGTTGCTATCCCTTTGTAATAACTTTCCTTGAAAGTTTGAAAGCTTTATTTATTTTCCAAGTAATCCGTATTTTCTTCAAATTAAATGTTCTGAAATCTTATATCTTTAAACGACAATTCTTGTATATATATATATATATATATATATATATATTTCGGATCTAGGAAAAGGCTAAGACGATTTGGATGAAATTTGATATTTACAAAACATTTTGACTTTTAAGATTGCCTAAATAGTTGTCTTCCCTACAAAGAAGCGAGTTTACAAAATACGAACAATTTTTTCACTCGTTATCTCGAAAACAGCACTAGCGCCATCTCGTAGACAATTTAGGTAGGTACCAGAAAGTCTACAAATAGATTCTCTCTGATCAGTTTAGCTTCAGCTACGAGCGCATGCGGAACTAGTGTACAGCCGAGAGTGAGCCTTTCCTGTTTACGTGTGTGGTTGTTAGTGAAGCGGGACTACAACAGTGTGCGGCATTTGCGCCGAGTGTGTATATTAGTGAAAACCAGACGTAGTGGACATAGCATTAGAATACAAAGTATCTGCTAAATTAACTCGAAGGAAGCGAGTGTACCTCGGATACACATCAATCTATCCGAAACTTTAAAGATCGTGAAGGAGGCAGGATGGCGGAAGCGAGTGGCGGTGCTACTGCCAAAGCAGCAGAGGAGAGGAATGAACCATTCATTTATCAAGCAGAACAAGACATGTCAGAGACAACAAAAAAGAAAATAGAAGAACACAATGAGGACAGTGAAGAAGAAGTTAAATACAATCTTAGAAAGAAAAGAAGAGCTACCGGGAAAAGAAGTATACCTATAAGCAACAAAGAAGATTTCGATACAACAGAAATAGTGCCTAAGTTGAACAAGCAGCAGCTGACATATCACGTCACAGAGACTGCGAGCAGATCAACAAATGACCAACTGAACCCAACACGATCAAGTCAAGAAGGACAAAAGGAAAATAACACAGCACCACTGAAACGTTTCAGACTGTATAACCGGCACTCACAGGGACCATATCTAGTATCAATCGAACCAGAGATGAACAGCCAACTGCCTCACCCTATACAACTAGGCAAAATACTCTATAACAAGATTAATGGTCTTCAGCGGATCAACCAACAGGGAAAAAATCGGATGATGCTGGAATTTACTAAAGCTGAGGCGGCAAACAACTTCGTTGGAAATGATGTCTTCTTACAGTCACTAAGACTAAAGGCTTATATCCCTGCAAGCAGGGTAGAGTGCAAAGGTGTAATCAAGTACGTCCCTACAGACTTGAATGAGGAAGAGCTGATAAGAAACGTTAAAGCTTCCGCTCCCATAGTAGGCGTAAGAAGATTCATGAAAAGTATACATTTGGACGGAAAAATAGAAAGAAAACCATTACAAACGGTTCTACTCACGTTTGAAAGCCAGTTTCTTCCGGAAGAAGTAGAAATCTACTATCTCAGATTCAAGGTTACTCCATACGTGTATCCAGTGACGCAGTGCTTTAAATGCCAAAGATTTGGTCACATCTCCTCCAACTGTAGAGGGAAAGAAAGGTGCACTAAATGCGGAGAGGAGCACAATGCAACCTGCTGTAACAAGGAAGAAGTTAAGTGCGCGAATTGTGGTGGAGACCACAAAGCAAACGACAGAGCATGTCCAATAAGGAAACGAGAAGAGGAGCGAAAGCAGACACAGGCACTTGGCAGTAAAACACCAGCCAGGGCAGGATATGAACACAACCCAAAAGAATTTCCCCCCATACAGTCCAAAACCTTTAGTGCAGCTGCAATGGGAGAAAAGACCAACCAATATAAGGAGATACATGAAAGAAGATTACCTGCGGTAAGAAGAGAAACAAGTACAGATCAGATGGCGGAGCATGAAAACAAGGAAACGAATGTCGAAAGCATTAGCATCATTGTGAAAATTGTGACCAAAGTCATTATGCAACAATTAAATGGAAACATCCCCAAGGAAGTGATAGAAAAAATTCAGGAAGAATCCACTAAGATGGTCATGCAAGAAATAAAGCAAATGGGAGACAGTGAAAACACAATGGAGATAGGCGATGCTGCAGATAATAATGGATAAAAGGGCTAAACTTATAATTCTACAATGGAATGCCAGAAGCCTGTACCCAAATGGAATGAATTACAGAGAGTTATTGAGGAACATGCTCCCCACGCCCTATTGATCACCGAAACTTGGCTATATGATAATATTAACATAAAGCATAAAAACTAACATATATAGGAAAGATAGGGGTGACGGATTTGGAGGAGTAGCCATACTGTCAGAAATGATGTGAAGAGCAACATCAGAGACATAGTAGAGCCGTCTGCTAATTTAGAAGTGCTATCCGTCGACCTGAAACACAAAGATCCGATAGAAAATGTTACTGTTGTTTACAAACCTCCTCAAGTTAACATGAAGGAAGAGGACTGGGAAGCTCTATTTGATCAGATACCACCCAAAAGCTTCGTGGGAGGGGATTTTAATGCGCACCACCCGATGTGGCAGGAAAGACAGCGGGATCAACAAGGTGAAGAACTGGCGTCGGCGATAACCTCGTCATCACTTACCGTGCTGAACAACAAGCACGGAACGCGACTAGGGACGCCATTCCAAAGGAACTCGTCACCCGACATCTCACTAATTGCGGCATGCCTGAGACCAGGACTAAATGGGAGATGCTACAGGACTCATTAGGTAGCGATCATCTGATACTGAAAATCACGTTGGATTCCGTGGCGAAAACGAAGTTAAGCACATCAAAGAGGCGCTGGACTGCAGTAGAGCTAACTGGAACTTATACCAAGAAAGAATCAGTACAAGAATAGAGCACTTAAGCTCAAACACAGGCAACCTTCAACAACGATACAATGAATTGGAAGAGATAATAACTAAAACGGCAGAAGAATGCATCCCGGAATATAAAGTAAACGAGGAAAGCAAGATTAATAGAAAACCCTGGTGGACCAGTGAATGCGCTAGAGCAGTAGCGAGACGACGCCTTGCAACCAAAATGTATAGAAAAGACTCGACATTCCAGAATTTTAGGATACTTAGACAAACAACAGCAGAGGCCAGAAACACTATCAGAAAAACCAAAAGAGAAGGATGGAAAACCTTCTGCTCCAGCATCAAATATGGCACTTCGACGCAAGAAATGTGGAAGAAGCTACGATGGTTCAACGGCAAGAGATCTTCCCAAAACATCATCTACACAGACGACAAGCTGGCGGAACAATTTTAGAATTAACGGCACCTGCATTTGTTCCCGGGAATACGGTATGGAATGCTCAGCAGCACCCTAAAGAAAACTACAACATCTCAAATAACGAATTCTTCAGCATGTCTGAGCTTGAAAGTGCCATTAAAAAGAGGGATACAGCTCCAGGAATGGATAGTATCACGTATTCAATGATAGACAACATGCCACAAAATGCAAACATAAAATTCTGAACCTATTCAACGAAATGATAAACAGATCTTACGTGCCGGAACAATGGAGAAATGTAGTAATTGTCCCAGTGCCGAAACCCAATAGGGACAAGAATGATGCATCGGCATATCGGCCTATATCACTAATCCCGTGCATGGCTAAATTAATGAGCACAATGATAAAGAACAGGATGGAATGGCATGTAGAACACCATCGAAACCTCGATCACCGCACCATGGGATTTCGGAAGGGGTGCAGCACAATGGATGTCATTAGCACACTAGTTACGGACATCCAATTAAATTTTGTCAGAAAAACTATCTCCTAGCTGCGTTCCTGGACATAAAAGACGCATACAATAACATACAGATCAATATATTACAGGAAGCCATGGAAGAGATGAAGCTACATAATAAACTCATATCTTGGTGTTGCAATTACCTGGGTCACAGAGTGAATATAATACACACAGCAGAAGGAAAGAGATTTGAACGACACGTCTACCAGGGAATTCCACAGGGCGACCCAATGAGTCCGACCCTCTTCAATATATACTCGGCTAAGCTGTTCACCGAGCTACCAGGAATGGTGACCTTCCTTCAGTATGCGGATGATTTTGTGATATATGTCTCCCATCCCGACAAAGAAAAGGCAAGAGTAATACTACAAGCCGCAGTTACAGCAATCCTTGAAAAGCTGAGAGAGAAAGGATTAGACATGACAATACAAAAAAGTAAAATATGTATATTTACCATAGACATTATCAAGAAAATGAGCTTAAAATAACTCTAAACGGTATTGGGATGGAGTTGGTGAAGGAAATCAAATTTCTTGGAATATGGCTAGACTCAAAGCTTACGTGGAGAAAACACATAATGGATCTGAGAGCGTCATCTCTAACGCGGATCAATACAATGAAAGTAGTTGCTTCAATGAACTGGGGAGCGGATCCTCGCCCATTGCGCAATGTGTACTACAGCGTAGTTAGAAGCAGACTGGACTATGGAAGCTTTCTGTACGATAATGCTTGCAAAACCCTACAGGCGAAACTTGATTCACTGCAGGCAGCGGTACTGAGGATAATAGGAGGCTTCATTAAGACCACTCCAATAGCGGCCAATGGAAGCAGAGACAATAACCCCGCCTCTACATATACGCAGAAAGAAAATAGGGATGAACTTCTGGTTAAGGGTAAGCTCCAAAAAAGAACACCCACTGTTGAGGAAAGTACAGATATTAACCCACGAGATTCTAAGCAAACCTCCAGACCCTCACAGAATGCCAAGACTAGCAACATACAGACAGCTAACTAGTAAGTGGAATATCCATACGGCAGAAATCAACGACCTTTACTCGGAAAAGCAACCTTGGCAAAAAGTGGATTTAGCTTCACATGTGGACCTGTACATCACATCAGAGCAGCTCGAAAGAAAATACTGGAATCAGGAATAAGCGAAACAAAGGACGATTGAAACAATCAATACAAAGTGGAAAGACTGGTGTCAAATCTTCACGGACGGATCCAAGGCGGGGGAAGAGGCATGTGCAGCTGCATATGTGGAACCTAGAAGCGACGTCGTAGAAGCGTTTCGATTGCCGAACCAATTCTCTACCTTTTCTGCAGAACTTTTCGCCATTCTCAAAGGAATACAATATGTCCAAAGTACAGAGAAAAAGAAAGCAGTAATCTGTTCAGATTCGAGAAGCGCCTTGCAGGCAATCTTAGCAATCCCTAAAGGCAATGGAAAAAACTACATAGCCTATCAAGTGGCTAGAGAAATAACGAAGACAATAGCTAAAGGGATAGACCTACAATTACAATGGGTACCAAGCCACGTGGGTATACAGGGAAATGAAAGAGCCGATAAGGCAGCCAAAGAACAATTAGTTGCAGCACAAAAGGAGGACGTCGCAATACCGTTCACTGACCTTAGACACACTGCGCGGATCATAACACTGAAAGAATGGGAAATGAAATGGCAAACCAACAAGGATTCCAAAGGATTGTGGCATCGGGCCATTTGCAACAGAATCGAAAGAACGCCATGGTACGAGACCAAAGAACTGAGCAGAAGGAAGATTACATTATTCAATAGGTTACGTACAGGACACTCCCTTTTAAAGGATAAGAAGCATATCATGAACATTGTAGAGTCGCCAAATTGTGATACATGTGGTGAATTGGAGGATATATATCACGTCTTACTTAGATGCAAATCTTACAGAGACATGAGAAAGGAGCTGATTGAAAAACAGCTAAAAATTACTGATATAATATCTCTAATGATCAACTTAGCAACTCCTTGCACCAAAGTTGTCAATACCATATGCAAATATGTAGATAACACCAAAATTTGTATATAAGTCAAATAAACATAAACCCTAACAATAACAACCCTATGTTTATGGCGTAATTAGCCCAAGGCTAACAGCCAAGAGAAAAAAAAAAAAAAAAAAAAAAAAAAAAAAAAGATTCTCTCTGATTTCAAAGAATATTTTTAACGAACAGTTCTTGTATACAGGCTGACCTGTGGAAATATTAACACTGCAAGTTTAATTGTAAAACATTTGAAAAGGAAGATAATTAAAAATTTATCATTGGTTTTGTCAGTGGTGTTACTTTACAGAAATTTCTTTGAAAATAATATTACCGGTACCAGTTATAAAATAATCATCGTTTACTTTTTGATCGTAAAAAGAGGTTGTTATTTTGTCATTAAATACTACCACGCGAGGTAATGAGCAGACTTTTATCGGAGTGAATAAATTTAGCACTAATGATGTTCTATCATTACCGTGACGTCGCAATCTGATGATAAAATCTTTAGAACTCGACCAAACATATCAAAAATAAAGAATAAATGTTCTTGATATCTCGCTTGGTTTTCGAGATATAGCATGTCAAAAATCAGTTATAGGTATAGTTCCTTGTGCTTTTGGCGGCGTTTCTTCTGGTCCAGGCATTAGGAACAAAATAAAACATTGAATGTACGTTTCCACCCTATAGACATAGTGGTTTTGGTGGATTTTTTTTCTGGTCCAGGCCGGATCTAATCCTAACCTCTCCACTTGAGATATCAGGAAAATAAATGATTTATTTTCGATTTGTCTCGACATGTTTCATACGAATTCATCATCAAATTTGGCTATGACAAAATTTATCTTCTGGTCGACGATGCATTTCAACCTAATCCACGTCAATTTTGAGATACGATATCTCGAGAACTTAGCGAGATATAAAAAAAAAATATTTTTTACTTTCAATTTTTCGCGTTGAGTTACATAAGAATCCATCATCAAGGGTTTTCGTAGAATTCCCTGAATTACCACAAATCTCGCACCATTAATTGGTCCCTGACTGGCATTAAGATTTCTGTTTAACATAATAATAGACTAGCATTTTTCTTTGATCAATTTATGAGGCGGTCTTGCAAATGGATCTAGGATTTGGATGAAATTTCATATGTAGATAACGTTTTGCTTTTCAAGTTTTTAATACGATTCTTTTTTTTTTAATTTTTGTATTTGGTTTCTCGAAAACTGCTCTAACCTCATTACATATAAGGTTCAGGTACCATAAGCCTACTGATGTTGGTTAAGCTTCTCTTTGTTTAACTGTGCACCTCAAAATGCCTAGCAATCCTTCAAGCCTTTTACTTTAATCAAACTTTACTCGAAATCTTGGATATTGAACAGAAATCGAAAGATGCCGAGCGAATATCGGTCACCCAGGTACTATATGAATAATGTCTGGTCGCCAGGTCGTCAAACAATATATAAATAAAGGAATGGTCTTGTGCTTCCTACCGTAGATAGGCCTACACATGCAATTAAAGATAATAATTAATTATTAGAAGTGTGCTTGACTATTTCTAAAAGTAAAAAGGCGCTAACAGCTTCTTTTAAGTTATTTTGGGAATAAATATGAAGTTGATATTTAATTTTTATGGCGTCTTGCAGAATCGGCGATATAATAATTGATTACAACCAGCTATCGATATTGGAGATCACTTTATTCGGTCGGTGAAATAGATTGTGATACATTTGAAGGCCAGGTACTAGAGTTATTAATTCAAACAATCTTGAAGTTTACAGATTTTAAGTGTTTTTGAGTTGCACTAAATATTTTAAATCTGTTACTTAAAATTAGTCAAATGATTATTTGTTTTTACGCTATTGGTTAACTCCCAAGTTAAATTCACTCGAATTTTATTACAAAATTACGCAACGTGTGTACATTGAGGTTGTTTTCCAAAGATAGCCCAAGCCCAAAGTTCCGATGCAAAATGCTTTACACTCCGTCTAGGTTCATTCGCAGCATCCTGCAAAAGCTATTCATCACTGAATTTTCTGGAACGAACAATGGATGTAGGTCCGAACAAATAATAGTTTGATTACTTCATAAAAATCCGAATAATACTGTTAATATTAGACAAAATGCTATAGAATGAGTTAAAAATTAATAAAATGATTTTTAATGCTCTGAACATTACTCTAACTGCTACAAACTGTTCGCAAAAAATAAAAACTCACTAAAATTTTACTACTGCCGCTGGAATCCACAATATTCTAGGCAAGTAGCTATAAACAAATGTTTCAATTTCTCAACACACATTCAACTCCATTTAATACTAAAATAAAATCGTCTGTTCTGATATTCTTAATCGAATATTCTTTCTGTCTTCGTATTCGGGAGGATACCTGTTCGAATCTTCATCCGGACATTGATTTGGGTTTTTCATGGTTTCCCCAAATCACTCCAGGCGAAAGCCGGGACGCTTCCTTCAAAAGGCCATTGCCGAACTCCTTCCCGTTCCATGTCCCCAGTCTCATTCTGCCTCTAATGACCTCGATGTCGACGAGGAATAAAGCCGTAACTAAAAAAAAGTAGAATATTCTTACACTTCGGTAAATTAAAGAATACACTTAGCGTACATGAAGTTATAGATAAATGGGGCATAAGACCATTGTTGTATTCCTTCGGGTATCCGAAGACTTGGGCTCTAATACCGGCTTCAGCTGGAACCATGAAAGCCGTTTAATCCGTAATTCACATATGGCAAACCTCCATATTTTTTTACAGCTGAAGTACACTAGAACGATGTCATAGTTTCATGCTGATCTGTCAATTCCATTTCACACATTCTTAATTTAGACAGCCACGGTGTAGCAGACTACGCTACCAAATTAGCTGGGACTGTGACGTATCAGTGTTAGACATCTGTCCAATCCGATATGAAACAGTGCAATCAGTACTACTCACACATCCGGGATTATTCTGAGCGCATGTTCTGCGAAGTACACTGATTACTGGCTGCCGATTGTTCGAGTTGATTCGAAGTTATCTGAGTAACTGATCTGGTATATGAAAGCCGATGCCATTGAGTCTCCTATGTGTTTTCCAGAGAAACAACACAGAAAGTACAGAGATCTGTCAGCAGTAAAACGCATAAAAAAATTTGTTAGTAGCAGAAGAGATAATTACTCATTATTTCACTGGATCTATTACATTAACGCAAATTTTTTTATTGAAGATATCAAAACTGCATTTCGGTCACACCACGGAATTTTAGTTATTTTCTACAAGATATCAGATATTTCTCAATTATAATTTTTAATCGATTTCTGTAATTTAAATAATGAATAATAATAATGAAACTATTGCTTTTAAGCCTCCCAAACAGTACCTGACAAGAGCTGTAAACACTATAAATTTTCATCAGTACTGAAAATTAATTTGAAACCTTTTGTTGTAATTTTTTAAAGTATATTTCCAGCAATCTGATTAAGGTATTGGGTTGCCATAGTCCTAACAGACGAATGCAATAATGTTAAAGCAAGTTAGTTGCAATAAGAGTCTTCGTCGGCAGGGACAACGTGTTTATATTCCTCGGCTGATACTGTTTCTTAGTATTAAATGATGACGTTTCAGCGATATAGTTCGGCCATCTTCTGGGGTGGAACTGCACACGCCATGCTAAACACAACTAACGTTCGGTATTCTGGAAGGTTCGACCGGTCCAGCCAATCAGGAGAGCTCAGCGGTCACGTCGTTGGGTGTGTCGGTGGGGGCCCCATTGTCAGCTGATTTCGCGAAGTATTAAGTCACTGTCATCACTGACGTTATTACGGGCTTATAAGCCTCGGACACCGGTGATCTTATTTCAAAAGAATCTAATTGTTTAAAAGTAGATGTTGTTTATTATTGTTGGTGTGTCGGCGAAAGATAATCTCCTTTGAAACGGATAACTCAGCTAATAAAGGAGCGCCCGAATGAGATGTCATACTCAACACATTACACTTAGCATTTTTCCGCATTTATGTTGTGATTTTCATATGTGCGTAACTGACACTATCCGTGCAAATTTTTCTTTCATTTAGAAGACACGAATTCATATTCGAATATTATCTGTAATATCAAAATAAACTGTACTCTGTAAGTCGTTTAATAACAGCATTTCTGAATCTATTACAGCTTTTACATGAAATTCCGTAAGTGTACTCATACATCGTGCAACTATATCATAGGAACTCGTTATAAATGAAAACCAATAGTCTATTTCAATGTTCGCATACTGTTTCATCAGCTTCTTATGTTTCTTTTTTTTTTTTTTTTTTTTTTTTTTTTTTTTTAAGGATTTTCACTCTTATAAATAATATAAAAACTCTACTTGCGAAGGTGATACTTTTGGTACCGCTTTTCGACGTAAAATGTCTGTAAGATCGATGCCGGGTGGGGGAAAGCAATCGCGCCAAAATGAGTGACAGTTTCTGTCGAAGTAATTTGAAACTTCAATAACTTGGCTGAAAATACACATAGTGCCGCCATCTTGGTCTCGTTTTAAAGCGGAAGGACGATCATTTTTACCAGGAGTGCTTCGAATTTTTTGGCAGCCGGACGTCATAAACTGCGTGCGCAAAGTAAATAAACGATTTTCCATTTTCCAGATTCGACACATATACATAAGAGGAATCGTGTCTCGTAGAGTAATTATCCGTTAAGAGTAAACCAAGTGTTGTGTGGAATAAGAGGGTCCCCCTCCAAAATACATCTTAAAACGGTACGAAGCTGCGAATTTGAAAAAGCTCGATTTTCTTGAAAATATAGCGATATATAAGGACTAGGTAGAACCAGGATTGCGAAAGTCTGTCGCCAATGCTTAGAGCACAAAAATCCAAAGAGAAAGGCAAATGAAAATCAATGCGTAGTGCAGTAATACCGACTATACAGGGTGTCCAGAAATTAAGGGATAATCTTGCAACCGCAGTTAGGTCACATCACGTACAACTGTCTGACAAAATTTTATTTTAGTAAAAGTCTCACCATTTTTGAGATATTGATTTTTAAAATATTTTTTCGAAACATGCGACTTTGTTCAGTTTATTCCACGCCATTTGTACAGTCTATACAGTTTGTGTGTGTGTGTGTGTGTTTTTTTTTAAATTTAATTAAGGATGTTTGAGTCATCTAAAACAATGTTCTTCTTTAAAACGTTTAAAAAAAACTTTAAAAATCTTATGTAAAAATTGTAAGCAATTTTATTCAAACGGCTGACTTTGACAACCTGTGGTGTAAAAAATGTACTAAACGGATCGTGTCAAGGTTGTTTTTCAACGTTTTAAGAAAAAAGAACATTGTTTTAGATGACTCAAACATCCTTGAGTAAATTAAAAAAAAAAACTGGGTTCAAAAAATGTTAATTTGTAGAAATGGCATGGAATAAATTGAAGAAAGTCACATGTTTGGAAAATATATTTAAAAAATCTATCTCGAAAATGGTGACACTTTTACTAAAATAGAATTTTATGATACAGTAGGAAATGAGGCACCCTGTACAGGCTGTGTAAACACACTCGCTCATATCAAGTGACATCTGATGAGTTTCAGTCAAGTATAGGTCTAATTTAATTGCGATGGAGCGCTTGCTCCGGTGGCAATTTAAGTACAGTTTTCAAATTTTCCCGTTTCCTTTTCCCACCTGCTTGTTTTCTGAACTAATATCTATTTTAATATCTTTTAGCGTGTTTGGTAAATCTATATATATATAAAAGAGAAAATGAGAAAGTTTGGATGTGTGTTTTTGGATGTACTTCTGGCATCAATCACGCCTTAATAACTCAACATATTTAAGTGAAATTTGGCTTGAAGTCAGTTAATTGTGTGCGAAGTGACATAGGATAGATTTTATCCCGCAAAAACGCATAGTTCTTTTAGAAATTGTCATTAGTTTCAATTCGCAAATAACAAAGAGTTTCCTACTTCGCAGACAGACGTGCCACGTTTACTCTTTGCTTTTTACGTAAATCGCAAACACTACTTTTCAGAAATAAAAGCAAAATCCTTCTTACATATTCAAGTTTGTGCTTAGTTTAAAAGCCATAAAACCGATGCACTTGACAAATAATAGTTTGGAAGAGGAAATATAAATCTGTACTTAACCTTAAATTTAAAAAATAGGTTGTTAAGTTCGCAAAGAGATGTTTTCATTTGCTTACATAAAATAGTATGACATCTCAAATATTACACCATAATTTCGTTTGTAATATATGAGTCATAATAAATGTGAAAAATTAAAGCTTGGAAAAAAAAACGTAAAATGCTATACCAGCACTAAAGTCAGTTCACTAAAAGTCGTATTTATAAAAATGTAAAGGATTCCATTCTATCTCGGTTTAATTTAGTTCCTGTTTCTTTTTGTTACAATACAGTTCTGTATTACGAATTATTTTTTCCAAAATTAAAAACTTAACTAACCCTTTTTATTTTAAATTTTTTTACAAATAGTAGAGACTATGATTCACGAAACAGTGCTTTTTACTTACTGTTCAGTATATTCTGCAAATATCTATCGAACAAAAAAGAAAAAAAAATCTATCGAATCCTTCACTTAAAACGAATGTAGAAAGTTATTGTTTCATGAAGCAACACTGGAAGTCCTTTACAACACAATACACCTCATTTACACAGAGCTTATTAAAGCTGTGATTACTAATATTAACTAAATTCCTTCTGCCTTATGCTGTAACAAAAACATTCAAAAACCACTATTTCTGCTAATATTGGCGCTACAAAATCAAACGGTACGAACATATCTCAACACATTAAATGCACTGGAACAACATTTCGAGTAGTAATAGAATTTTCTAAATGAAGATTCCTAATTAGTGTAGCATAAATTAATATCACAATTAATTTCATTATACACCTTACTAAATCAAGAGCAATAAAAGTAACTTTATCGCGATATAACTTGACCAGCAATATTAACTATTGTAGAGAATTATGGACTTTCCGTTGTACCCTGTAAGTTACAAGCATTTTAGTATAAATTTTTTAATTACGTTACTTCAATAATTGTCATGAAGCTGACGACATGGTTCATGCGGCTGATTGTAGTTTGAGATATATTCAGTATTTAATTTATTGCGTTTTTACGCACGCCACATTGCCAGCTTCATTATTCGGGCTCATTTAGTATCGCGATCTGAAATAATAAGTCAAGTTTATTTCGCTATTCATGCCGTCACTAACATATAATGTAGTGAATGTATTAATGTGCGAGTGATAGAAGCTTTGATTATCTAGCGGTAATTATAAAATACAGCCTGGGCCAGAATGAGAACTGAAACATTATTAATTATTTAAGCTTTTTTCATGAGCGCCATTTTAGTGACATCATGTATCGCTTTGTACCGATATTGTATCAAAAGATCTATAGTATGCTTGGACGATTTAGCAGAACCACGAGGCGTTGCCCGAAGTAAATTTTTGAAATCTATCAATGTTTTTTGGAGATAGTGGAGTGGCAGACAAGCGGAGTGGTAATTCGCCGGTAGTCATTCAATTCTGTTTTCAGAGTGAGAAACCAATTATGAAGAAACAATGAATTACTACTTTAACATTGAAACATATTTTAGCGCAGAATTAATGGTTCGAAACGAACGAACTATAGTAAACTGGTCTAAAGGTATTCAACTGTTTCCACAGATAGAGCAACCAACATTAAGAGATCATTATGAATAAAAGAATCAATTACTACTATAATACGAACATTTTTATTTTAAAGCAGAATTAATTGATGGAATCAATATATCCTCAAAACAAAATCAATATTCAATGAGCAAAATAAATTCTCTTTTTTAATAAATAAATAAATAAATCAGTAATTGGCAGATATCCAATGCAAATAAAAATACTCATTTTTAGTTTCGCAATTTTTTAAGGGAAATGAACGTATGTGGGCCACTTAGGTATTTATTTGCTCTTTGAATGTCAGTATTTTTTTTTTATATCTAGTCGATTCCATCAATTTATTGCTAATGTGTTGAGTTTCCATTAATTAAATTTATATTAATTTTTATTCGCGAGACTTGAAATTATTAATTTTAAGAGATGCTGGGTAAACGAAAGGAAAACCTCTCAAAGAAATATTAGGAAACTAGGGCTATGAAAATAGCCAAAATCCAGGAGACAAATCCTCAAGCAGAGCTGCAAACGATTGAGCAGTTGGCATGTCTTGGGGCTTCTGCGGCTGCTGAATTGCCGGAGCAGTCGCAAGTTGGGCGACGACAGCAAACTGAACTCTTGGTGTCGGGATGATCTGCCGAGACACCAGGAAAAACGTGAGCTCGGTGCAAAGAGCAAGTCGGACGGCAATCGATCTCATGAGCTGCTGAAACACCGAAGCAAACGAAAAGGTGGCGACAACAACACGCTGTATATTTGGCATTGCAGCGAGATGCTGAAACACCCGAACAAACGCGAGCTCGACAAGAAGAACAAGCCATCAATCAAGAGCTAATAAATCACGGGAGCAAACGAAAAATCGACGACGACAGAACGCCGCATATTTGGCATCACCACGAGTTGCTGCAACTTTGGAACAACCGAGAACTAGGCGACATCGGCATGTCAAGTATGGGACCATTGAAACAGCTGTTTTCTAACAACATAGATGAATCGCGGCGATTTTTTAATCTTATCAGAAAGTATAATTCCTGCTTCCAAATAACGTCTTTTGGAACCGATATAATTGTTGCAAAGCAAGGATTTTCACCGACATTTACCATCCAGGGGCAAGTATATGACCGAATTGGATCTATGC
The DNA here is from genome assembly GCA_031002005.1 of Vandiemenella viatica. NCBI lineage: Eukaryota > Metazoa > Arthropoda > Insecta > Orthoptera > Morabidae > Vandiemenella > Vandiemenella viatica. Next base: position 5,219,867 of record CM061914.1, read on the forward strand.
TTCCTTCATCGAATACGAAACCACAGTTTTTACAGATATATTTCATTGGCAGAAACTGAAAGACGTTATAGAATTATTCAAGGGACTGAGAGAGAGACCATACAAAATTACAACGGGTATTACACGACGACAATGCCTTGGTTAGGGAATTCAAAACGGCTTTGGAGAACATGCCCGAAGTTAGGGCCGGCGTTAGGAGGGAGGGGGGGGGGGGTAAGCGGGTAAAATGTACCCGGGCCCCTGATGGGGGGCCCGATCACCGGCTGTAGGGTCCCCTGCTCGACAAGTTATAGAGTTAAAAAAAAGGTACCTATTTGGTCTGAGGGAGGGCCCTAACTGATGAATTCGCCAACTGATTACCCCGGGCCCCAAAATCCTAGAGCCGGCCCTGCCCGAAGTAAACTGCAAGGTAGTGATCCACCCCGACCGTGTGCCACGAGGACAACACGAGAGATGTTACATCGCAGCGACGAGTTGCAAGATCGTAGTACTCCTACCGGGTATAGGGGACCTAAGTTCAACGTGGAATCAGAACCAGGTGAGGATTCTGGCACATTTCACATCCCACAACAACCTGTGACAGAGGTGAAGGTCAAGCTAAGGACCTATGAAAATCCTCGCTGAGACTGGGATTCAAGCTGGGGACTTTTCCATCTCCAGTTGGACGCCTTAACCACTGAGCATCCAGACCTCTGAAGAAAATCTTATATTACATCACTCATCCACGCGGACGAAGTCGCGGGTATCTGCTAGTTATTCATAATTTCTCTTGGGAATTTGTTCCCATCCCTGACCCTGTTCCTTACGAAAGAAAATCTTCCCACACCTTCGATTTGACTTTAGCAAAAATACTGAAATAATTTCAAAGCCATATGTGTCCAGAACCCTGTATGACTTGAGTTTCGAATGAATTAAACGATTGAATTTAGTGAAGTTTTTATAATTATATTTATTTATATAATTGCTTTAATTTAATTTCAATTTACCGCATTATACAGGTACATGATTGATGTATTCACGAAAATAACTGCCGCATTGTCCTACATCGTCTAAACCAAGAATTTTTGTACGTAAGTTCGAAGGGTTGACAGTCGGAGGAGGCTACATTCCGGATATTGTATGAGAAGATATTCTCCGGAGCCAATAATAATTCGATCTTGTTTCTTCCATTAGAGGAATTTTCCAAAAGTTTATTCTGCGAAAAAGGTTTCTTGTTTACAGTTCGAGGAACGGCAGCAGAATTAATTCAGTTGAGATGAAATCAGTCAGAATTATTAAGTTTCCCCTAATACGAAAGGGAGAAGAGCAGAGTGCATTTGATTCGGCTACTGAAAACCGATAAATCCGGTTTTTTTTAAGGTCTCTTAACAGCGAGGTCTTTCAGAGAGATAAATCCGGCTCTGTGTGTCGGGGAGTGGCGAGCGTACTTAGCATGTTGTCGTAAGGAGGCAAAAAACTAAAGAATAACACTTGTTAACTTCTGGCAGACCGTAGCAGGCTGTGTTTGTTGTAAGGATTAGCTCTGAGCTGTAATGCTCACTGTTTTCCATTGCTGCGCTGTGCCTTGTTCCTCGTGGTATTTACGTACACACTATTACACATCTCAAGATATCCAGCTGTTCCGTTTCGCCGTCAGGCATGGATGAATTCGAACCTATACGAAATCTAAATGCTGCAGTTTGTATCGTCCAGAAAGCTGACAATCTCTTACAATTTCACTGGCGCTGTCTACGTTGAAATTGTGAGAGTAACTGAAAAAAAAAGAAAAAAAATCACAGGGACAGTCCCACAAGTTATTGCTGCCTCGTAATATTAATAATACCTTTAAACACACTGGTTTGTAATATTCGAAGGATAAACGAATATTTTTAGCTGATTATTACAGTCAGTATGTCAAACAGCAACAATCAAAACCACAAATGTAGGGAAAAGCGAATTTTCTGAGTGCGTACAATCGTACTGACTAGCGAGAATCTGTATGTCACGGGTTCAATGACCTAACGGTGATCAACACAAAGCTACGACACATGAACAAGTTGTTACTGAAACACTCATCATTAGAGAGTCCCACGAATACTGGATTTCGATAAAAGTCGCTTACGACAGGAAACTATATCCTCACAAGGCTTTTAACCGTGTCTAACTAGATAGTTCAGTAGGCTATATTTTTGTCTTCTATGTTTACATTAAAAGAAGCCTTGCTTTGCTTTATAATTTATTGACTAATTCATTCGGGAAATTCAAAGTATTATCGCTATCACCGAGCGTGATGGGTGAGCGGTTAACGTTCTGGCCTCGCATTCGGAAGGACACCGGTTCGAATCCCGTTCGGGCATCCAGATTTGGGTTTTCCAAGTTTTCCCAAATCACTTCAGGCGAATGCCGGGATGCTTGCTTCAAAAGGCCATCGCCGAATTCCTTCCCGTTCCTTCTCCCCAGGTCCATTCCTCTAATGATGTCGACGAGACGTAAATAAAAATGATCGCTATCGCGCTTGTTTACCATTGACGCATACTGACGGGGAAGAGCGGTTGAGGACCAAAGATCAGGCATGAGTGAGACGTAATGGTGGCGCAGTGATGGGGTTTACTTCAGGGCATCACCCATATTTAGAATGTGCAGAGTGGGAACCAACGGTGTGGCTTTTCTCTAAATACATTTGGAAGACAATAGTATGGTTAAACTCAGCCAACCATGTAGTGAGTGTCAGTCAGTTGGTTCAATTGTGGCGGTAAGGCAGTTTCGACGAGGATCAACACTACTATTCACCAGCAGTCCGTATTAAGAAACTGGCTGCTACCCGCTACTTTGTACAAGAGGACTAAGAATTTTATTGCTAAAATCGGATATAGGAAGCTGTAGGTTATGTACGTATTCATAAAATAACAGTGAGAGAAACAAAGTCTGAGTGACTGGATATAACATTACAGAGATTTACATACGCTTTGACCAATAGGTTAATGTTAAAAAATTTATGACAAGATATCTTATTTATCCATAAAGTAGTATCCTTTGTCCTTCCTAATGATACATAGTATTCTTTTGTCAAATTTCACCCAGACTGGTTGAAAACTTAATAAACATACAGAGACATTGGTATTTTCGAATTTATAATATTAGTGTGGATACACAGACCACCCTAAAATATTGGAACCCAAGAGCTATTGTACGTTGGAGCTACAGTGGCTTAAAAGGTGTAAGTAGACCGCTCGGCAAGACATACCGAATGTTTTACTACATCCCGCACAGACAGAGAAAGGAAAAGGAAAAAGTAGATTGAAAGGTTGACTAATATCTTAAATACCGCTAATAATCTTTCATGCAGTCAGAGACTTTATAAGATTGTTTCTTCGGTCGAGATTTTCCTCTTAGATTCGTCCCAATAGTATATACATAAAAGTTATTTGACATATTGCTAACAGACTAAATGTCAGTTATAAAGATCGCTTACCAACGAATGATCGTTGTGTCGGATACAAGTGGAACCTTGTATCAGTTCAAAGAACATTGGTAAAAGTCACTGTTAGTAACTTCTAAGAATATCAGAGACAGAACAACGCCGCTGGGAAGCTGTTCAAAATGCTCAGAAGAGCTGTTGTTTAGATAAAACAAGCCACTATTCACGAGAGAAATATTTTGTACTTTGTTAAACTTCTGTTTAACTTCAGAATTGAGGTTATGTTTCTCACTCAAACGGTATAAACAGAAGGAAACGCGAAGAGGATAAATACTGTCAAAGAAAAGTGTGCATTTCAAAGTGAAGGCACGTTAGATATCTTTTAGTTTACTTTGAAATTCAATACCTTTGGCCATCACGAGCATAAACTGTGGTAAAAATGTATACAGTAGTATTGGCTGTCGAAACATTTAAAAATATATTAGATTGTATTTCATTTTATATACGCACAGAAGTATGCACCTGTAAGCGTATTTAAAACAATAAAATTTTAATGCAATGTTTTTCACAGTTGCTTAGTTATTTACTAATTGAAAGGGTAATGCCAATGCAAGTGTTTAATTTATTTATTGGTGTGTCGTACGCGTTTCATCTCTCATCTGCGTTAAAGTTTTATGTACAGTTTTACAGACATTTTAAATATTTATATTGTTACGTGATTATGAACATAAAAAAAAATTATGATTGATTTTTTACTAACTATTTACATTGATTAGTTACGGTATGCAGCTTCGCATCTCCGCTTATTACTCAAAGCGTGTTCTGATTGCATCGTAACATTTACAATTTTGCAAACTGGTAATTTGAAACGGCGCGCTTTCTCACCACTGTATTGTTTGCTGTGGCCATCTTGTTTGTTTATGTCCTGTCTCGTGTTGACAGCGCCAATTTTGAAAGTGCGTAAATGCGTCATGATTATGATAGTCTGTTATATATTTATGTGTGACGTATATGTGTTTGTCGGTTATTTTTTGCTTTCTGAATATAAGTTTTTCAGTATAGTGATTGTCTGTAGTTATTGTTGATAGTGAGAATTTCCATTTTGTGTGAAGTGTTCTGCGAATGTGGAATGATTACTGTATTTTAATGCTCTATGTGTTCTTTATATCTGATTTGGAACTGTCTTCGTGTTTGCCCTACGCGTATTGCCTCACATTTTTGACATGTGAGTTGGTAAATGTCTGAATTGTGGTATTTTTTTGTGTCTAATTGGGTTTTTATATGTTTTTGTACCGAGTTGTTACTTCGCAGTGCAATGTTGATGCCATAGTTTTTGAAAATGTTTGTGATTAGATATGTGTAGTTGTTAGAGTAAGTCAATGAATACAATTTCCTCTTGTTTTAATTGAACTGTGAGGTTTGTGTGTTTGTTTGAACTGTCTGTGATGTGGGTGTGTTTTTCTGGTGGGATCTGTGTGGCTGCAGTTTGGATGTGTTGTTTATTGTTTGTTCTTTTTTCATTTGGTTTATGATTTTTCTGTTTATTGTGTCAGCTGTCTGTATTTGATATCCGTTTTTTTGTTGTTATTTCCTAATAGAACTCAATATTATAAAAGAAATTTACACTTCCTTTCAACGAAATCATCAGAAATAAAACTCATTTAGTTATTTATTTGAAACTTCCTGGCGAGCCAAGCAGCGCTAAGGTGGCGCCCAGTATAACTAACGCTTGTGCATCACCTGACCCACCGATGGTCTATCAAGTTCATATGCAGTCTCCAGACGTAACTTATTTTATTATGATTCTGTCAGTGCAGCTAAAATGCTGTGGTTACAATGGCTGAAGTTTAAAGATAGTGGAATGAATGTTTTGTTCCCTCATTTACTTACGTTAGTTATGACCGAAGCAGCTGTCGTGAAAATTACTATGTTAAATTTTGAGTATGCTGCTTAAGTTTTGTCGAGTTATTTCAGATCTATGATCACCGACCTACTGCCTACCATCCGCAATTTCTTGTGTGGCCATTTATGGTTAATTTTTCTCGCTGAAAATCTTTTTCTTCCTCCGTGCATCGAGTACACTGTTAGCGAGCTTGTGATCTTGACTCTGTTTCTACTTTCGAAATTGGTATTTAACTTTTGCATTTATTTATTTATTTTTACATCTTTATCAATCTTTGTTTCAGGTTGCAACCTCTTTAAACCATAAGACCTATAATTTACAATTTATTTAATAATTTTGTTCTAACTCCTTCCAGGCTGATCGATTTTCCAGTTCACGCCTGTTACTCGACGTATGTCTGATCCACCCACTTACGAATGCGATGAAACACTTCGCCCACCAACATGGATATTAGAGAAATAAGATGCCATACTGATGCTTACATGAATTACTTCTTCCCTCGAGCCGTTTGTGATTGGAATGAAGAGTGCAGAGATCAGTTTTGGTGCAAAACACTATCCGTCAGCATGAATTTTGTAAATTGTAGAGTATATATGTAGGTGTTGATGCAGAGATTGACGGGACATAGTATGAAGAAGGTTATCCTATGTTGGAATAGTTTTGTTCCACAAAGTTGGTTTACTTCTTTCTGTATGTAATGCCATTCCACATACAACGGAAGGTAAGTGATGTATTCGATTACAATCCATCATTTTTCCTTTGACCTAAATCGTAATCGCCGTAATTTGGCACTGCGAAAATATGAGAGAATATTTCAGTTCTTTCGTTACGACCTATTTAATTATTTCTCTAGTTAAAGGAGCATTTATCTGTTTTCCGTTCCGGTATATTTATGGAGTCTTGTGCCTACCGTAAATTCAGTATTTTTCGGGGGCACAATATTCAGTACCACGTTGTCGTGTAGAATTTAGATTGGAAATCTCGTTTCTCATACACCGCACCAGGTCTCCTCCAGGAATGTGCTCTGATGGGGAATTTCCATACCAGATGTCGCCGATGTGAACGTATTTTACGTCGTGGAATCTTATTTGCGTCTACAGTATACGCTCTGCGGGTCGCCTCTAGGAAAGATACGATCGATGGGGTACAATCTGCCAACCCCACAGAAGAAGGTACAAGAGAGAGAGGGAAAAAAAATAGAAAAAAATAAAAAAATACGAATGAGATGAAATCATACACCCCCCGCCCCCCCCTAAAGTTCAAATGCAACACATTGTTCAGATGATCACCAACTCATCTAAAATTGCAAGCAGAGTAATAAAGAACATGAATTAAAACTTGTTGTTACAAATTATTTGTCTCAACACAACTAGATTCGCAGCTAATGAAGAAATTTGAACTGCTAAGCATTAGTCAAATGGCGCATAACTTCATTGCCTCTTTTTCCTTTACGGAGCGTCGATATCGAGGTCATTAGAGGCCGGATAGGACTGGCGTAAGGAACAGGAAGAAATTTGGCCTTGGCCTTTTGACGGAACCATTAAGGCTATGGGCTGGAGCGATTTTGGGGAAACCATGGAAACCGAAATCAGAATGGCCGCAGTGCCTATGTTTGTCTGTACAACCTTTCGAGCCTTTCCACTTTGATGAAATGCGTTGATCTTGAAGACTGGACTCATCTGAATGGCTCGGCAATCTTCGGAGAGTTTCGGTAATGCGCGAAGTCTTAAGTGGGTCACACGGGGCTATTAGTAGCAGCTGTTAGCCTGTCACACGGAGCTACTGGTTTGAGTCATTAGGTTGTGGCTAGCAAATTAATGTATGAATGTTATTTGTTGGTTAGGATGTCGCACAAATCACGTCGTATGGTTCTGAGACGATGGATTCGTTCGGCTAATGCTGAGTTGAGTAAACATTTGTAAATGCGTCCGCGGCTGGATTAGACGAACAGAAAAAGCGGAGACATCTGCGTTTCTTCTGATAAAACTAGGATTCACTAGCCAATAAAAATATTCAGTGGCTAACTGAAGGAAAGTTTGATAAATTACTTGAAGTGGTTGCTCCGCAACTTATGAAAAAGATACTCTGGTTAGAGGTGGGATTCCATGTAACTAGAAATAAACTTGTGTTACATGACAAGTCTTGTGGAGTATTTATTCAAAGCTAAATTACTTTCTATATGCATACTTATTGTTCTTATTATTATTATTATTATTTTTCTAAGATGTTCGTCAGATGGAATCATCAATCCAGTTTCATTCAGTTCAATAAATAACCTCCTTAAACGATTTTTTTCGAGCGTTCTTGTTAATTTATTTATTGTTATTCATGTGAAACAGTCCTTCATATTTCCGATAAACGTAAAAGAACATAAAAAAAAACAACCAGTTGGTCACATTTTCTTCCCAGTTTTCCATGATAACAAAAAATTTAAAAAAGAAACATGGAACAAGCCAAAAAATGGTGAACGCTACTTCTGACAACAATAAAAAGACGAGCGATTGAGCTGTCAGACGAGGCGACAACAGCGCTGTGTAGCGGCGACTAGGTCACGTGACAATGACAATCGAGCGCTACTAGCGAAGAGATTTGAGCATGTTCAAATCGAATCGCCGCTATGTTTGATAGCTGCTAGTGGAGTTAGTAGCAGCAATTACATTCTCACACGAAACAATTAATCACTGTTATTCAAGTAGCAGCGACAAAAATCGCCCCGTGTGACCGAGCCTTTAGATACACTGACTGCCACTATATCGCTGCTTGGCTGACCAGAAAATATCAAACGAATAACTGCATTGAGTTCATTTGCACTTTTATTATTAAAATGAAGTGTAAATTTCAAATAAATAATGGGATTTTATTTGTACGTACATCGATAAAAGAAGGTCATGGGCGCCGGGAGGGGGGTGCAAGAGGGTGCACTTGCACCCCCCTGACATCCCGGGTCGCCCGGAAATTTGGGCCGATAGGGGGTGGGGAGCACCAATTACAGCCCTGGTGCCCCCCCCCCTACATCCCATTTTTGGGCCGATGGGGAGGGGGGGGGGCAACAATGCAGCCCTGGTGCACCCCCCTAGAAGCAATCCTGCCGGCGCCCATGAAGAAGGTGCAACCATGGAGCAAGGAAATATGTGGAGACGACGCAAGAGACCTTCACCACGCATTGAAGTGAAGCAGGGCGGAGGAGGAGTGGGGAGGGGGGGGGGGCGAATGCCCGGAGTGGTGGGCGCATGGCCGCTTCCATACAGACACGGGGAATATGTACAAAAACCTCAAGGAGACTCTAGGATAAACCTGACGCCGCAATCTGGTGATGGATTATTATGCAACGCGATGAGACAAATAAAAAATGAAGAATAAAATATTTTGATATCCTGCTTACTTCTCGAGATATTATGTCTCAAACGTGAAATGTTTTTGGTTGAAATTCAGAAGAAAACATTGGTCAAAGTCAAATTTGATGACGGATTCTTATTTAAAAAGAAGAGACAGATAAAAAATAAAGAATAAAAATGTTCGATATCTCGCCTAGTTCTCGAGATATACTGTATCAAAAGTGAGGTGTGTTGAGTTAAAAAAAAAAAATCGCAAAAGTCAAATTTAATGATTGATTCTTCTGTACCACGACGAGAAAAATCGAAAATAAACAATAAAAAATTTACATATCTTGCTTAGTTTTCGGTATATACTGGGATTGGGTTCATATGCGGCCTGGACTAAAAATTAATTCTGCCAAAGCCACAATTCAATTCCTCAGGAGGTTCTCTTTAGGTCGTGTAGCGGTTGGTAGTAAAATGTGAACAGTTAATTTGGATTAGTCAGTTAGTTCAACTTTTATCCTCTCCGTAGTTTTTGCTTTATAAGTAATCTGTGTAGGGACTGTGACTGCTGTGTGCAGACGTGGGTTGAGGTGGCTGATCTTCGCGCTCAGCTTGCAGCTTTGCTAACTAAATTTACGAGGCTGGAAGCTGCCGTAGGTGACTGCAGCAGATGTGGAAGGGGTGACCCTGACGAAGCAGGTGTTGTCACAGGTTCTCCCCTGCCAAATATCGTACCTGCAGTCCAGGCTGAGACTTCGGGGCCTGTGCGGCAGTCACCTGATGGTGTCTGGCGCGTGGTTTCCGGACGTCGACGCCGCATGCGGGGGCAGGAGTACAGGTCTGAATCCCAGGAGGGCAAGCCTGTACCACTGTCCAATAGGTTTGATGTGTTGTCTGGATCTGAATCAGATCCACAATCGTCAATCAGCGAGTTGCCAGTCCCCCCTCCCGCTAGGTCTGGGCGATCACAGAATTCTGGTGATAGGTAGCTCCAACGTTAGGCGTTTCATTGAGCCCCTTAGGGACATGGCGAACAGGTCTGGGATGAAGTCCAATGTCCATTCTTTGTGCATTCCGGGCGGTCTGATCCATGATATGAAACAGGCCATCCCGGATGCCATTGAGCGGACGAGGTGTAGCCAGCTACGGATTGTAGCTCATGTCGGCACCAATGATGCTTGCCGCCTTGGGTCGGAGGGTATCCTCTCTTCCTTCCGGCGGCTATCTGCAGTATTGTCGATAGAACTGACTGTGGACCTCTGGTTCAGAGCAGTGTCGAGGGTCTAAACCAGAGACTGCGTCGTTTCTGCGATAATCATGGCTGCAGATTCCTTGATCTTCGCCCTGGGGTCGAATCGTGTAGGGTTCCCTTGGATAGATCAGGTGTGCACTACACACGTGAATCGGCTACACGGGTGGCAGGGGCCGTGTGGAGTGCATTGGGGGATTTTTTAGGCTGAGGGAGGAAGACCCGAAACTGGGATTACAGTCACGGGCAGCCCAATTAAATTCGGCACCATATGTTAGGAGTAGCGAAAATCAATCTCGACCGTTAAAAGTACTCGTTATAAACTGTAGAAGTGTTTGTAATAAGCAGCCTGAGCTTGAAAGCGTTATTAGTAGCACAGAAGCTGATATAGTATTAGGTACTCAAAGCTGGTTAAAACCGGATATAAGTTCAGCACAAATTTTTAACTATAGCATGAATGTTTTCCGTAAGGATAGGTTACATTCTAATGGAGGTGGTGTATTTATAGTTGTTCGTAAACACCTGTCATGTAACGAAATAAATATTGATACGTTCTGTGAAATCCTATGGATTAGACTGTAGCTAGGACAAAACTTGAAATAGGGTCTTTCTATCGTCCACCAGATGCAGATGTAGGTGTTGCTGAGGCCTTAAGAAATAATGTAAGTAATATAGCTCGTCAATTTCCGGATCATGGAATAATACTAGGAGGCGACTTCAACTTGCCGTATATTGACTGGAGTAATTACGCCCACGTTACTGGTGGCAGGGATAAAATATCCTGTGAGCTTAATCTCGACCTTTTCTCAGATCTTAATCTTGAGCAGCTCGTCACTGAACCAACGCGGTGTGACAACGAAAACGAAAACATTTTAGATATTCTCGTTACAAATAGGCCTGAATTATTTACGGACATTTCTACCACAGTAGGAGGAGGTTGTCTTAGCTAGCCTGATAAGCTCTTTGGACAACTGTAAAGAGACTCCACTCGTCCGCGTGACGTCACAACATGGCCGCCCCCCGTTGGTGTGACCAAGATGGCCGCCGAGCGCACCGCCCGGTCGTATGACGTCACACGTTAGTTCCTCGACCTGTCGCACAGATGGCGGTAGCTGCCGGGCTTGCGCATATGTTAGTTCCCCGATCTGCGGATAGATGGCACCATCTCCCAAGGGCTTAATTTCTTTGGGCGCAGATATTCCACTCACCCAGGAGAGTGAAAGCTAGCGGGGGAATTCCGCCGCCCGGGGCGTGTTTACACATGATACGCGTTCTGTTAGACGTTGCGACAGGTGTGAACTTGCTCATCCGAGACATCGCGCGTTCGCCTTGCATAACTGTCGCTAGAGGTCAGCACACGGCAGAAGACATTTGCCGCTAGATGGAGCGGGTGTACCAATATGCGTGAAATATTTCGGGAGTCCGACAGGTTACGAAATGGCTCCATTACAGAGCGATACAGCTAGGCCATCCACCATTGTGAAAGCATAGCTGGCGGACAAAGAAATTAGGGCGTCCAATACATATTGCAGAGTCTCAGGCTTCATGTGTATTTGTTATTTTTCAGGTGTCCTGCTATCGAAACCGTTCCAGCAGGATACATAGAAATTCACTGCGGTTCAAGAAGAAATTATTACGAGATGAGAATAATTATTATATGTCAGTTTTCGTAGAACAAATATAAGAATCTTTTATGGTAGCCTAATCCCTCGCCAGAATAACGTGTTTTAAAAACGAAAATCGAAAATTTAGTTTTCATTCTGGGCGAACAGAAAAACTGCTTGAGTCTTTGTATTTAATTAAAAAATAAGACATAGACCATGAGAAAGCGTAACTTTTACGTTTAAAACGTGATAATGAACTATGGAATGTCCTGACTTAGCTCAAATTCATATCTATACAATGCAGTTCTGATATTCGAGGATGTTTATAACTCTGAGCGAATATAAGCATCAGTAAGGTGGGATTCCAATATAATTAATCGTTAACAGCGTTAATGATAGAGAGAATTCAACTAACGACCTCGGCAGTGTTGGGGCTAGAGTGCCGAAGGTCGCCGGTTCGAGTCCGGCCGCGGTGTTTAAGTGTTTTGTGAAAAAGCCGTAAAGTTACGTAATTTCCGCGCCTCGAAAAGCATAAATGTTTCCTTTTAACGGGAAAAAAAGCGTCATAAACTCCAGATATAAATTCTATGTGTACCTGTTTTCATGAAATTATTTAGCGTTTTTGCCTCTCATTCGGGAGGACGGAGGTTCCAGGCATCCATGGTTTCCCAAAATCACTCCAAGTGAATGCCGGGGATGCTACCTTCAAAAGGCCATGGCCGAATTCCTTCCCGTCTCTAAAGACCTCGCTGTTAACATAAATTCCGTTCATCGAAGCAGGCAGACATTAAAAATTAATTCACCGACGAAGAGACGGGAAACAAACTCACTTTTTCATTATGAACAATATAATATAACTCACGAGTGTCACCTACAGTCCGTGTATTTTAAAGGATGTATTAAATTAGGGGTATTTATATTTTTATTTATATTTCTCGTGTCCAGGACATAACAAGTTGAAAAAACAAATAACATTAATTAATTAATATTAACTATAAACACAATTATATAGAATGTGACCAGAATTCCGCAATCTTGATGGCCTTCTCGTTTGCCCTGTAAAGGTCGTCGATATTGCAGGTTTCATGGAGATTCCTGCATATCAGAAGATGTTGTGGGTTCTGAAGCTCACCACATTCACATAGATCGTTGTCATTATATTATATTTACATCGGGACACTTCAGTTCTTAGTCTGTTTAGAGCCTTCCATATAGCATATGGCTGATTACATCCCGCATCCGGTGCCTCTTTGATGTTCCTCCACCAGGACAAATTTCAAAATTAGGGGTAATGAAATTGTGTGTCTAATTAGCTAGAATAAATTCATTCTCATGCAAATACTTAATAATAATGATGTGAGTAACTTCAGCACTCGGGAATTCGATCCGAGGGGGTGTGCTAGGCGAAAAGAAAACATTAAGTTCTCGCCCGTGTAAATCTACTTATATATCATTTTCTCATTGCCACAACTATTTAACCACCCAAATTGAGTGTCCTTAGCTGTACTTTGTCTAAAATTCCAATCAATCCCTTGTGACACATCAGTGATTGGCACCTTTAACTGTATTTTACAGCACAGCACGTATGTTCCAGGAACGAAATACGTCTGTTAATCTTACTAATTTCGCCCCTCTCGAATCGAAGTACGCCAGTCCTATGTGATAAAAATCGAGTCAATGTAAGGCAGTGCTAAGCACAGAACATGCTGATTCGTCATAGAATGCCTGTGGCCGAGGTGTAGATATAGAAAATTTACCCACTTCCTTATAAAAGAAATCCAGTGCACTATTCCTAATTCTTTCACCAAGATCCACCCCTAGCCTCATCGCCAACATACGCCCAGCACTTCCTCAAACCTCCTTCTATTTTCCAATGATTCCCACTCAAACCCCTGATCAGTTACAGACAGGGTTACCTTCTGTTCGTGCATTAAAGTAAACCAAAAATTCGCAGAGTCTTCTGCTAATCAGTAGCCAGGTACCAAAATGTCCATTTAAGGTCGTTCTACTGCAGTTTTCCAGGAAAATTCTCCCCTTTTCCAGGAAATTTCTGCTAAAGTATTTTTCAATAAATCAGGACCCAGGGGAGTTCTCCATTCGGTTTAAAATGTTCCCATCTAACGCCAACCTTCGGATTCAGGACCAAGTGTGACATTTTGGGCCATCCTGCCCGGGCGGGCGCAGCGGGAGGGGGCCACCCTTCCCCACTGCGGACCGAAATACCGCAATTCGCCGGTCTAAAAGCGCGGACCGCGTTGGTTTACCGGAGTTTCCCGACCGGGACCTATTACCGGTAACCGCATTTTTAAGCGGTTATATCCGCCGGTATACCGACCTACATGATGTACGCGTCCGGGACCTATTACCGGTAACCGCATTTTTAGGACCGCACTGAAGACCGGAATTTCATTGCGCTAGTAAGGGGGTTATATGCGCCGGTATACCGACCTACACGATGTACGCGTCCGCTGTGAGGAAGGGTGGCCCCCTCCCGCTGCGCCCGCCCGGGCAGGATGACCCAAAATTTTGTCTTTGATGAGCTGCTATTAACAAATGACTTTTGGCCAAAAATTGTCAAGAGCTTAGTTCCAGCCACCAGCTACACTGATGGCACATTAAAAATCAAGTATGTGTGGTGAGCACTGAGGATGTATTGTAAAGACATGCTATCATCTGCCTATCATGTAACACCTCAGTGTGGATGTCGTGTGTCGGGACCCTTTCCTGCAATTACTTGTATGTATGTGGTAACTTATGAAATTAGCTTTGTACATATTACCAACGATACTGAATGGCAGAGAGGTCTGTAGTGTGAGTTAAATGATATGATTTTGACTGTGAGGAGTTTGTTACTTGGAACACATGTTAATGATGATTTTTTTTGTCAGTCTTGAGCCATGGGTGTTCTGTTTCACTTTTTCGTTGCCACGATTGGGCTAGTTGTTGAGTCGAGATCGCTGTAGGCATGGAAATGTACGTGTGTATGCGTCTCTATCTCTGTGTGTGTTTTTTTTTGTGTAAATGTGGTGATACCTTCCTTTATCTCGTTTGTCTGGATGTATGATGTGCTGTTCCTGCACTTATGCTTGTGTGAGGTGACATATGGATTTGTGGGTGAGACCTAGTATGAATATGGGAGTTATGATATCTGTCTGATGACCAAGTGTCTACTGCTACTCGTGGTACATGGGGGGCACATATTACTAAATGACAGAAAAGGTTGCGGTGTGGGCGAGATGTGGCTGTGATTTCAAACTTCACACATCCTGTAACTCTTCAGTTTGGATCTAGCATGTTCAGTCTCTTTCCTCCAGTTATGTGTGGTGATGAATGGAACTGTGTGAATGCATTGACATGTGAGTGTGTGTGTGTCTTTCTATGATTTTTGGCCAGTCATGGGTGTTCTGTTCCACTTTTTCGTTGCCATGATTGGGCTAGTTGTTGAGTCGAGATCGCTGTAGGCATGGAAATGTACGTGTGTATGCATCTCTATCTCTGTGTGTTTTTTGCGTAAATGTGGTGATACATTCCTTTATCTCGTTTGTCCTGCACTTATGCTTGTGTGAGGTGACGTATGGATTTGTGGGTGAGACCTAGTATGAATATGGGAGTTATGATATCTGTCTGATGACCAAGTGTCTACTGCTACTCGTGGTACATGGGTGGCACATATTACTAAATGACAGAAAAGGTTGCGGTGTGGGCGAGATGTGACTGTGATTTCAAACTTCACACATCCTGTAACTCTTCAGTTTTTTCCTCCAGTTATGTGTGGTGATGAATGGAACTGTTTGAATGCATTGACATGTTAGTGTGTATGTATGTGTTTATGTGTGTCTTTCTATGATTTTTGGCCAGTCATGCGTGTTCTGTTCCACTTTTTCGTTGCCATGATTGGGCTAGTTGTTGAGTCGAGATCGCTGTAGGCCTGGAAATGAACGTATGTATGCGTCTCTATCTCTGTGTGTTTTTTTTCGTAAATGTGGTGATACCTGCTTGTGTGAGGTGACGTACAGATTTTTGGTTGAGACCTAGTATGAATATGGGAGTTATGATATCTGTCTGATGACCAGATGTCTACTGCTACTCGTGGTACCTGGGGTAAATGTTACTGAATGGCAGTAAGGGTTAAGGTGTGGGATAGATGTGGTGGTGCTAATGTGAACAGTTTTGTACCTAGCACACATGATACTGGATGGTAGTGAGGTCTGTTGTGTGAGATAAATTAGATGATGTTGATGTGAAGAGTATGGTACCTGGAACATATGTTACTCATGATTTTTTGGTCAGTTATGAGCCATGGGGGTTCTGTCCCACTTTTTCTTTTCCATGATTGGGCTGGTTGTTGTGTTGAGCTCGCTGTAGGCATGGATATATGTGTCTGTGTGCGTAAGTATGGTGATACCTTCCTTAAACTCATTTATCTGGATGTATGATTTGCTGTTCCTGTTTCTTTGAGCTTGTGCATGGATACGTATGGATTTGTGGTTGAGACCTAGTATGAATATGAGGGGTTCTGGTATCTGCTGATAGTCAAATGTCTATTGTAACTCATGGTACCTGGGGCACTCTTAATGAATGGCAGATAGGGTTGCAGTGTGGGGGAAACGTATTGATGGTAAATGTAATCAATTGTGTGTGATGAACACTATTTATGATGTAAATACTTAGGTGTATGGTGAAAACATGCCATCTTTTGCACACCCTCTATCTCGCCAGGCAGATGATATGTAAGGAGAGTTCTGTTTTTCAGCCAGTCATGGGGGCAAGAAAGTACTACACCACTTTTTTTGTTTCCATGGTTGGTGCAGGTAGTTGTCCTGAACTTTCTGTAGACTTGTACATGTATATCTGCGTCTCTCTTTGTGCATGTAAGTGTAAGTATGGTGATACCTCGTCTGTCTGATGATTTTGGTAACGATAGTTCTGTCCAGTTAATCAGTGGTAACGACAATTCTGCCCCCACTTCATCGTTTCCATGATGCTTGCTGTTAGTTCTGTCGACCTCGCTGTATGTATGTACAAGTGTGTGCGTGTGTCTACTTCCTCTGTTAATTTGAGTCTAAAATATATGGTTATATTTTTTTTTTTTTTTTGTAACAGTTTAACGTCCCTTTTTAACAACGTGGTCTTTAGAGACGGGAAAGGATGGGGGCAAGGAATGGGAAGGAATTCGGCCATGGCCTTTTGATGGAAGCATCCCGGCATTCACCTGGAGTGATTTGGGGAAACCATGGAAAACCGAAATCTGGATGCCCGGACGGGGATTCGAACCGCCGTCCTCCCGAATGCGAGGCCAGAACGCTATCCGTTACACCACCACGCTCGGTTATATGGTTATAGAATTATGCTCACCATCAACGTGTGCTTCTAACCATTGCTTCAGGGCTTAGGCAATCTCCCATTTGACTGTACTCTTTACAGTTTACTGCCGGTTGTGTTGGCATACGAATTGTGTTTCTCACGTTTTTCACTACATAAAAATCATTTAACAGAGAGGGTGATGAGGGAATGTACCAGAGAAGCGAAGGACTTGGATACAAACCCACAATCAGACCATTGTTTGTAAATAGTGTAGTATGGAGTCCACATTTTTAGTACATCAAATGCATGGTGCAAAATATGGCAGCTAGATTTATTAGTGGAAAATATTCAACAAGTGCCTTAATAAAGGAACTGGACTGGATGTCATTGGGAGATTGGAAGAGTGTCAGGGGCTGTATGTGGTGTATAATGCTGTTAGAATGGATATTGGAGGAATAATTCTGAGTGGTGTATGGAGCCTAAGTTGGCAATTACCACAATCTGGCATTAGACTTTAGATGATGAGGCCTGAGTGGATAAAATATCCAAACACCCACTTTGATCTAACAATTTACGACAATTCAAGCGTGGGTACTATCTTCGGCGCAATAGAACTAGTGTCTGCACCTATTGTGACGTTTAGGATACTTGTCGATGTGTGGGGGTCTTCTATGAAAATGTGAGTTATGATGTCTGTTTGATGACCAAGTTAGCTAAGGGCATTATGTCACTTTTATCGTGGTTAGTTGGATGAAGCATGCAATTATAAACAAATGTCACACTTGGTCCTGAATCCGAAGGTTGGCGTTAGATGGGAACATTTTAAACCGAATGGAGAACTCCCCTGGGTCCTGATTTATTGAAAAATAATTTCCTGGAAAAGGGGAGAATTTTCCTGGAAAACTGCAGTAGAACGACCTTAAATGGACATTTTGGTACCTGGCTACTGATTAGCAGAAGACTCTGCGAATTTTGAATTTTTGGTTTACTTTAACGCACGAACAGAAGGTAACCCTGTCTGTAACTGATCAGGGGTTTGAGTGGGAATCATTGGAAAATAGAAGGAGGTTTGAGGAAGTGCTGGGCGTATGTTGGCGATGAGGCTAGGGGTGGATCTTGGTGAAAGAATTAGGAATAGTGCACTGGATTTCTTTTATAAGGAAGTGGGTAAATTTTCTATATCTACACCTCGGCCACAGGCATTCTATGACGAATCAGCATGTTCTGTGCTTAGCACTGCCTTACATTGACTCGATTTTTATCACATAGGACTGGCGTACTTCGATTCGAGAGGGGCGAAATTAGTAAGATTAACAGACGTATTTCGTTCCTGGAACATACGTGCTGTGCTGTAAAATACAGTTAAAGGTGCCAATCACTGATGTGTCACAAGGGATTGATTGGAATTTTAGACAAAGTACAGCTAAGGACACTCAATTTGGGTGGGTAAATAGTTGTGGCAATGAGAAAATGATATATAAGTAGATTTACACGGGCGAGAACTTAATGTTTTCTTTTCGCCTAGCACACCCCCTCGGATCGAATTCCCGAGTGCTGAAGTTACTCACATCATTATTATTAAGTATTTGCATGAGAATGAATTTATTCTAGCTAATTAGACACACCAACAGGACGGACATGACATTCACAGACACACAATTTCATTACCCCTAATTTTGAAATTTGTCCTGGTGGAGGAACATCAAAGAGGCACCGGCTGCGGGATGTAATCAGCCATATGCTATATGGAAGGCTCTAAACAGACTAAGAACTGAAGTGTCCCGATGTAAATATAATATTTAAAAAATGGGGGTACACTAATGACAACGATCTATGTGAATGTGGTGAGCTTCAGAACCCACAACATCTTCTGATATGCAGGAATCTCCCTGAAACCTGCAATATCGACGACCTTTACAGGGCAAACGAGAAGGCCATCAAGATTGCGGAATTCTGGTCACATTCTATATAATTGTGTTTATAGTTAATATTAATTAATTAATGTTATTTGTTTTTTCAACTTGTTATGTCCTGGACACGAGAAATATAAATAAAAATATAAATACCCCTAATTTAATACATCCTTTAAAATACACGGACTGTAGGTGACACTCGTGAGTTATATTATATTGTTCATAATGAAAAAGTGAGTTTGTTTCCCGTCTCTTCGTCGGTGAATTAATTTTTAATGTCTGCCTGCTTCGATGAACGGAATTTATGTTAACAGCGAGGTCTTTAGAGACGGGAAGGAATTCGGCCATGGCCTTTTGAAGGTAGCATCCCCGGCATTCACTTGGAGTGATTTTGGGAAACCATGGATGCCTGGAACCTCCGTCCTCCCGAATGAGAGGCAAGAACGCTAAATAATTTCATGAAAACAGGTACACATAGAATTTATATCTGGAGTTTATGACGCTTTTTTTCCCGTTAAAAGGAAACATTTATGCTTTTCGAGGCGTGGAAATTACGTAACTTTGCGGCTTTTCCACAAAACACTTAAACACCGCGGCCGGACTCGAACCGGCGACCTTCGGCACTCTAGCCCCAACACTGCCGAGGTCGTTAGTTGAATTCTCTCTATCATTAACGCTGTTAACGATTAATTATATTGGAATCCCACCTTACTGATGCTTATATTCGCTCAGAGTTATAAACATCCTCGAATATCAGAACTGCATTGTATAGATATGAATTTGAGCTAAGTCAGGACATTCCATAGTTCATTATCACGTTTTAAACGTAAAAGTTACGCTTTCTCATGGTCTATGTCTTATTTTTTAATTAAATACAAAGACTCAAGCAGTTTTTCTGTTCGCCCAGAATGAAAACTAAATTTTCGATTTTCGTTTTTAAAACACGTTATTCTGGCGAGGGATTAGGCTACCATAAAAGATTCTTATATTTGTTCTACGAAAACTGACATATAATAATTATTCTCATCTCGTAATAATTTCTTCTTGAACCGCAGTGAATTTCTATGTATCCTGCTGGAATGCAGGACCCTGAACAAATAACAAATACACATGAAGCCTGAGACTCTGCAATATGTATTGGACGCCCTAATTTCTTTGTCCGCCAGCTATGCTTTCACAATGGTGGATGGCCTAGCTGTATCGCTCTGTAATGGAGCCATTTCGTAACCTGTCGGACTCCCGAAATATTTCACGCATATTGGTACACCCGCTCCATCTAGCGGCAAATGTCTTCTGCCGTGTGCTGACCTCTAGCGACAGTTATGCAAGGCGAACGCGCGATGTCTCGGATGAGCAAGTTCACACCTGTCGCAACGTCTAACAGAACGCGTATCATGTGTAAACACGCCCCGGGCGGCGGAATTCCCCCGCTAGCTGGGTGAGTGGAATATCTGCGCCCAAAGAAATTAAGCCCTTGGGAGATGGTGCCATCTATCCGCAGATCGGGGAACTAACATATGCGCAAGCCCGGCAGCTACCGCCATCTGTGCGACAGGTCGAGGAACTAACGTGTGACGTCATACGACCGGGCGGTGCGCTCGGCGGCCATCTTGGTCACACCAACGGGGGGGCGGCCATCTTGTGACGTCACGCGGACGAGTGGAGTCTCTTTACAGTTGTCCAAAGAGCTTATCAGGCTAGCTAAGACAACCTCCTCCTACTTACCACCACGGGAATAAGTGATCATAAAGCTGTAATTGCTACAGTAAAATTAACAGTCGAGCGCAAAAAGAAAGGGTCGTTTACAGGTTCGAAAAGGCCCCAAAGGAGAGTTTAAGAACGTTTTTGAGGGATAAATACATTACCTTTGTAGAAGGAAGAGGCTCGGTTGAAGAGATGTGGCTTCGATTCATAAATATAGTCAGGGAAGGTATGGACTTACATATACCGAAAAGGACAATCAGGGACGGGAACGATCCCCCGTGGTATACGCGTGAAGTCAAAAGGTTACTTAAAAAGCAAAGGAAGATTCATGCACGCTCAAGAAGGACGATGTATAGGAGTGATTTAGAAAAACTAGCTGAGACAAGAGGACAGGTCAAGAATGCGATGCGCGAAGCCTTCAATGACTTTCGATGCAACTCACTTTCCAAGAGCCTCATTGAAAATCCAAAGAAATTTTGGTCGTATGTAAAAAAAATAGGTGGTTGTGACAACAATATGCCAGTTCTACTAAAAGACGGTCGGGAAGTTGATGACAGCCGCGACAAGGCTACCGTATTTAACGCCGAATTTAAAAATTCCTTCACTGACGAAAACATGGAAAACATTCCCGTTTTTCCACGGCGTGTTGAATTTGAAATGGATCCAGTACAAATTGATAGTGTAGGTATCATAAAGCAATTAAAGCTCCTGAAGTGGGGGAAAGCGCCGGGTCCCGATGGTGTACCAGTAAGAGTATTTTCAGAATACGCGGAAGAAATAGAACCATTTCTGTCAGATATATTTCGCAAATCTTTAGAGGAAAGAAAAGTACCTTCTGACTGGAAAATTGCGCAGGTGATTCCCGTTTTCAAGAAAGGAGATCGGAGAGATCCTACGAATTATCGTCCGATATCGCTAACATCTGTTTGCAGTAGAATTCTGGAGCATGTCATATGCTCTAACGTTATGAAGTTTCTAGATGAAAACGAGCTACTTACAGTATACCAACACGGATTTCGGAAGAACCGATCATGTGAAACGCAACTGGCTCTATTTTCGCATGATGTAAAGAAAGTTATTGATGCGGGATCACAAGTTGATGCTATTTTCTTGGATTTTCAGAAAGCTTTTGACTCTGTACCACACAACCGACTTTTAGCGAAGATCCGAGCGTACGGTATATCTAATCAGATTTGCGAATGGATACGCGATTTTCTAACTGGTCGGTCACAGTATGTCATTGTAGACGGGGAAGCCTCTTCTAAACTAGATGTTACTTCGGGCGTTCCTTATGGAAGTGTAATAGGACCACTTCTTTTCTTAATTTTTATAAACGATCTCGGTGACAACGTTAATTGCAGATTGCGATTTTTTGCTGATGATGCACTTATTTATAGGGAAGTGAGGTGCTCCGACGATTGCTTAGAAATTCAGCGCGATCTGGATGTTATTTCGGAATGGTGCCGTGAATGGCAGCTTACACTTAACTGTAAAAAGTGCAAGGCAATGCACATAAGTAATAAAAAGACCCCGCTTGCTCTGGAGTACAAAGTTAACAATTCAGTTGTTGACACTGTAGATTCCCTGAAGTATCTAGGCGTAACAGTACAAAGCAACATGAAATGGGACCTGCACATAACTTCCGTTGTAGGAAAAGCTAATTCCAAACTACGATTCATAGGACGTATTTTGAGAAGTTGTAATGCTCATACAGAGGAAATAGCGTACAAAACACTAGTGCGTCCGCATTTGGAATACTGTTGTGGAATTTGGGATCCGTATTGCAAGGGATTGATTGACACATTAGAGAAAGTACAGAGAAGAGCCGCTCGATTCGTGATTGCTAGTTACAGTCCTTACGTAAGTGTCACAGAGCTAATTCGTGGGTTGGGCTGGGATTGTTTGGCGGACAGACGACGTCGTTTTCGTTTGAATTTGCTGGAGATTATGCGAAAATCTTTAAGTTACGAGTGCAACGAAATACTTCTTCCGCCAACCTATTTATGTCGCAATGACAGGAGGGATAAGATTAGAGAAATAAGATGCCGTACTGATTCATATATGTATTCCTTCTTTCCTCGATCTGTTCGGGATTGGAATGCGCAGAATTAGGATTGGTGCTTAGCACCCTATGCCACCCACAGTATTTGTGATTTGCAGAGTATAGATGTAGATGTAGATGTAGAATGAATTACATGGTGGACATGCAGAATGGATATTTCATTTGTTTTTACTACCACTTGTGGTTAGGTTGAAATGAGGCCTAGACCAGAATAAAAATAGTTATTTTGTTACCATACACCGTAAGCTAAATTGGGAATAGCTGGAAGTGGAAGTAGTTTCCATCGCTATTCACGTTTTGTCACTAACTTGGTTCTCATTAAATTACTAACAGTAATAGATAAATTCTTTGTCCCTTATGGAACAACAAAACCATTCTGGTACAGTCTGCATTTAGACCTAACCACAATCTCCATTAAATTGCCGTTACAGAATCAAACTATGTAGACATACCCACACACGCTTATTTGAATCGCAAACTGTATTTGTGTTAACATCGTTTGCTTCATCAAGATTCCTAGATTGCATAGCATAATTTAATTCATTTAATTTCATCATACAGTATAAACTACAACGTGACGAAGGAAAGCGCAATACTAAATTAACTGAACCGCGATGTAAAACACACCCCCATTAAATCTCATTTTCAACACTCGTTAAAAAGTAATGCTAGTCTATTATGTGCAAAATAGCAAGGTATGCTGATTTTCTACACTACACCAACAAAAATTTGAGAACCAAGACATCCCATTGAGAGCTATGACTAAATATTTATAGACATGCGCCAAAGTTTACAATTCCCATTGACCACTTCAACAACTATTATTAGAATACAACTTACCTATGAAATGATATTCCAGGTTCTTTCCTCTCTTGTCTATTTGTTCAACCGTATGCAACACAAGATGGCATTATAAAACACTTATGCACATTACAAAATGAAATAATCACAGCATCTAACACAATGTGAACATCCCATTTGTTTGGAAGCGCTATATCGTCCCTGCCGCCACTGCGCATGCGCTAAAGTTTAGAGCCTGCTTCACAGATTTAACGTCACTTCTCCTCCATATATTTCCTTCCTCCATGGGTGCAACTGCGATACCAGCTAAGATTTAATTGTCTGTGGTGTGGCAGAGATAAAAATTAAACCAGAGAGTCACGTATGAGAAAGAGCGTCCGATTTTTACGCTGTTTTATCGGTTGCAGGAACCAAGTCACTACATAACGTAGGAATTTCTATATTTTTTGACAGAAAATAACAGACATGGAAGTTTATTAAAAACTTAGAAAAAGCTTATACGAAACGCAAGTAATCCGAAATTATACTTTATTCGAAACTTTTTTATAACAATAAAAATTTTCCTCATTCAAAATTAAATACAGCTATTAAAAAAAACACATCTTGCCAAACAATTCCAGAATCTAAATAGAGGAATTTTACTGACATCACGAAAAAATTCAATTATAAGGATATTGATTAATCGTTATTCGTTTTTCCTTAGAAACGTTTACAGAACAAATTTCTACTTCCTGAATAGATGATACCTGTTATTTTTGACGGGCGTTTAAACTAGTGTTCATGTATGATTAGCGTATTTTGTGTTTCCGTGTTGTGTAGTTTAACAGGCGGAGCTTGGTATTCCCCTAGGTTAGTACAGGAAACCGCGTAATGACCATTAGCACGGTTGGTACGCCGCATGGAGGAAGGAAATATATGGAGGAGAAGTGACGTTAAATCTGTGAAGCAGGCTCTAAACTCTCGCGCATGCGCAGTGGCGGCTGCGGCGATATTGCGCTTCCAAACAAATGCGATGTTCACATGCTGTTAGATACTGTGATTATTTCATTTTGTAATGTGTATTAGTGTTTTATAATGCCATCTTGTGTTGCATACGGTTGCACAAATTGTCAAGAGGGGAAAGAACCTGGAATATCATTTCATAAGTAAGTTGAAATCTAATTATCGTTGTTGAATTGGGTGGTAGGAATTGCAAACTTCGCTGCCTGTCTATAAATATTTAGTCATAGCTCTCAATGGGAGGACTTTGTTCTCAAATTTTTGTTGGTGTAGCGTAGAAAATCAGCATACCTTGCTATTTTGCACATAATAGACTAGCATTACTTTTTAACGAGTGTTGAAAATGAGATTTAAAGTGGTGTGTTTTATATCGCGGTTCAGTTAATTTAGTATTGCCCTTTCTTTCGTCACGTTGCAGTTTATACTGACAATGTATGATGAAATTAAATGTGTTAAATTATGCTATGCAATCTAGGAATCTTGATGAAGCAAACGATGTTGTTACCGCAAATACATTTTGCGATTCAAATACGCGTGTGTGGGTATGTCTACATAGTTTGATTCTGTAGCGGCAATTTAATAGAGATTGTGGTTAGGTCTAAATGCAGTCTGTACCAGAATGGTTTTGTTGTTCCATAAGGGACAAAGAATTCATCTATTACTGTTAGTAATTTCATGAGAACCAAGTTAGTGACAAAACGTGTATCGCGATGGAAACTACTTCCACTTCCAGCTATTCCCAATTAAGTTTACGATGTGTGGTAACAAAATAACTATTTTTATTCTGGTCTAGGCGTCATTTCAACCTAACCACAAGTGGTAGTAAAAACAACCGAAATATCCATTCTGCATGTACACCATGTAATTCATTGTGGCTTTGGCAGAATTAATTTTTAGTCCAGGCCGCATATCAACCCAATCCCAGCATATCCCGAAAACTAAGCAATATATCGAAGAATTTTATTCTTTATTTTCGATTTGTCTCGTCGTGTTACATAAGAATCAATAATTAAATTTTTCTTCGGCATTTCAACTCAAGACACCTCACTTTTGATACAGTATATCTCGAGAACTAGGCGATATATTGAAAATTTTTATTCTTTATTTTTTATTTCTCTCGTCCTTTTAAATAAGAATCCGTCATCAAATTTGACTTCGACCAATTGTTTCTTCTGAATTTCAACCAAAACCATTTCACATATGAGACACAATATCTCGAAACCTAAGCATGATATTAAAAATTTTTATTCTTCATTTTTTATTTGTCTCATCGAGTTACATAATAATCCATCTCCAGATTGCGAAGTAAC
This sequence comes from Vandiemenella viatica, assembly GCA_031002005.1. NCBI lineage: Eukaryota > Metazoa > Arthropoda > Insecta > Orthoptera > Morabidae > Vandiemenella > Vandiemenella viatica. The sequence goes on from CM061914.1 coordinate 5,245,433, forward strand.
GTTAATCCTAGAGTCCCCTTGAGGCTTTTGTACATATTTCCCGTATCTGTATGGAAGCGGCCATGCCCCCCCCCCCCCCAACTCCTCCTCCGCCCGGCTTCACTTCAATGCGTGGTGAAGGTCTCTTGCGTCGTCTCCATATATTTCCTTCCTCCATGGTACGCCGTGCCCAGGATGTGAACCTAGGCCACTTGCACCTTCTGTACCTAGTGTGTTGGAGCTTCAACGCACATGGCATGCCAAAATGTTGACATTTTATGCCTTCAACTTCTATCACCCCTTTCACTCTATAGTCAAACAAATTCAAATTTACTTATTGATGGAAAAGTTAATATACTTAAAATTACTCTGCTGCTAACAAAGTTGAGTGAAGTAGGTGAGTATTTTATCATCGTAAGTTTTACTGATGTTCCTCGCTGTCGTATGTGCATCAGCACTGCGTTACACTCACCATGGATTCGCTCGTCGTCAGGAGCTCGGCAGTGTGCTGGAGGTGGGGAAGCCGCTTCCCGTCGACTTCATTTTGTGCAGTGCTCAGATAGCAGAGCCTCCAGTGGCACTCCAGACCTGAGTTCTGACAGCTCGCAGCCAATAAAGCCTCTCAAGTCACCGCCTTCTAACATTCTTGACTCGACTACAGCTTTTATTGGACCACTTTATTGCTACCTTATACGTGTTTTACTGCATCTCAGGTACGTGCAGCATATTTTCTATGTGGAATTTACCCTTAACCATAGAAATTAGATTTAGTATGGAACCATGGGAGACATGCATCAATTAAAAAGGGTGTGAGACAAACTTGTAGTCTATCCCCGTTAATGTTAAACTTGCATATATAGAAGGAGCAATAAAGGAAGTAAAAAAATAAAAAAATTTCATGTGGCATAAGTTATTATTAAATTAAATCAAATTAAATTGCAATAGAGTGCATGCTCCGGTGGCAATTTCCCTAAACACCCATCTTCCCCCTTTTCTGCATCCACCTACATTTACCATTTACAAATTTTAACTTTAAATCCTTTCAACATTTTTGGCAAATTATTCATCATTTCTCTTGGTAACTTATTCCAATCCCTGACACCCTTACCAAATAAAGGGAATCTTCCTATACCCTTGTGCCTGAAATCGAGTGCCAGCTTGTGATCATGGTCACCTTTTCCCTTCCATGCATTACTTTCAATTCTTTCACCAATATCTTTCCATGCCTCATGACCAATATACTCCCTGTACACTCCCATGACCCTCTTCACCCTCCTTCTGTCTTGCAATGAGTCCCATTCCAGCTCTATTATCATATCTGTTACTGATTGCAAGTTCAGGGATAAAAAATCAGTATGCTACGATTTGCTGATGACATTGTCTTGCTAGCAGAACAGGCTGAGGATATTGAAAAGTTATTGAATGGCGTGAACAAAATATTGAAGGAAGATTTTGGACTGAATATAAATCAAATACAAGACAAAAGTGATGAAATGTATCAAAGGATACCAATCACAGTAAATGAAATGTAAAAATAGGATCGGATGCAATAGAAATAAGTGAATTCTGCTCCTTGGGAAGCAAAATTAATACCGATGGACGAATCAAGAATGATGTTAAAAGGAGAATAGCACTAGCAAAAAGAGCCTTGACGAAAAAAAAGAAAATTTTTAGTTTCAAATATTGATCTAGGAATTAGACAGAAATTTTTAAAAATCTATATGTGGAACACAGCACCTTATGGCAGCGAAGGATGGACTTTAGGAATACCGATAGAAAGAAAATTGAAGTGCTATAGAAGAATGCTGAAAATTAAGTGGACAGACAAAGTAAGAAATGAACGATTTTTGGAAATGATGGGTGAGGAAAGAAGTTTGTGCAAGACGCTTACAGAAAGAAGAGACAGGCTGGTAGGTCATATTTTGAGACATGCTGGATTGGTTAATTTGTTAATGGAGGAAACAGTTGGAGGTAAGAACTGTAGAGGAAGACAGAGATTAGAATATATGAAGCAGATAATTGAGGACTTGGGTTGTAAGGGATATGTAGAGATGAAGAGGTTAGCACAAGATAGGAAGGGATGGAGGATTGCATCAAACCAGTCGAAAGACTGATGACAGAAAAAAAGTGTTTCCATTTTGAGTATACAACTATAATGAATTTTATGTTTTATATGGTTTTGTTGACAAATATCTGGGATCAAGAATTAGTAATAATTTTTATTTTGAGTTGTACAGTTTTGCATTAATTGAAATAATATCGTAACAAAGTCACAAGTTGATGGAAAGCTTTAAAATCCATTTTTTAAGTACACATTTATTTAGGATTTTAATAATTACAGCGTGTTGAACATTATGCATATTGAAGTCAGTAATTACCTAGAGTTCTCCATTTTCAATTAAAAGTTTTGTAGAAGCATATCTTTTGCAGACACAGGCCATATTTATTTATATCCGCCAAACATTAGCTTGAATGATTCTAAGCAAGTTTTCTTTCCATCATTTCAGCCAGTTGTGTACCACATTATTTTATTTATTTTCTCCCTGGATTTTTAACTTTCCCCCAATATACATGCATTAGTGTTCGGCGTTGTTCTTTCGTTGGTTATGTCTACATCTAACGTGGTTTTAACTTCAGCTTTTCGTGGAACACCGTACATGTTTCAAGTTTCTTTTCAAGGCAATCATGTTCTTGCATATGTTCAGATCTCTTTGCAACACCGCAGGGCCGGTACTAACATGGAGCGAAGGGAGTTGAGGGCGCCAAAATCAATTAAAGATTTCTGGATCACTGTTTTCGCCAATTACTACTTTGCATTATATTAACGTTCATATGCAACGTAATGATCATTATGTTCACTGTTATCATCGCTAGTGAATAATAATGTAAATCATTAATGATTTTCGAGTAGCCTACAAATTTGTTTTGTTACTTTTCATTGTTAATCGTTTGTTTATTTCTCACTGCGTATGTTCTGATACCATTATGGCCCCTCTAGAGTTATGCGTAAAATGTTCTTCTGAGCCAATAGACGCAATTTATTGCACATGTTATTTTAAAATTATTATTTGCGTTCGGTTTTAATGATTGTTAATAATATAAAACATACACTGATCAGCCAAAACATTATGACCATCTGCTTACTAGCATGTTGGTCCATCTTTCGAACGGAATACAGCAGCGGTTCCGCGTAGCATGGATTCTGCAAGTCCTTTCTAGGCTTCCAGAGGTATCTGGCACCAGATTTCTACGAACAGGTCACGAAATTCTCTTAAACTACGGACCAGCGGTTTGTGGATACGGCAACTGGGAACGAGCATCTCGGAAACGGAGAGACTGGTCGGCTGTTCGCGTGCTACTGTAGTGAGTATCTATGCAAAGTGTTTGAAGAACGGTGAAATCACGAGTAGGTGACAAGGTGGTGGCAGATCTGACGGAAGAGTACGAGTCTGGTGCTTCCAGAAGTGTTTCAGAGTAAAAGAATCGTGATTCTGCCTCAGTTCACCCCCTATCCTGCTTTACAGAGCGGGCAAGCCTCCGACCTCCACGTTCTGTGATGTGGCGTGGGTGTACACCACCTTGTCGCCTACTCGTGGTTTCGCCGTCCTTCAAACACTTTGCACAGATGCTCACTACAGTAGCACGCGAACAGCCAACCAGTCTCTCCGTTTCCGAGATGCTCGTTCCCAGTTACCGTGCCCACAAACCGCTGGCCCGTAATATAAAGGAATTTCGTGACCTGTGCGTAGAAATCTGGTGTCAGATATCTCTGGAAGCCTACCAAGGACTTGCAGAATCCATGCTACGCCGAATCGCTGCTGTATTGCGTTCGAAAGGCAGAGGAATATGCAAGTAAGTAGGTGGTCATAATGTTTTGGGATATCAGTGTAGTTCAGTAAAACAGACTTAAATAAAAAAATGTTTATTTTCGTACATACATGTCTTTCGATCCGATCTCAGTTGATAAAACATGAGACAGCCCATTTAATGTCGTGCGAGGATAATATATACTGTATAATAAAAACTGGAGCTTTAAAGATATAAAGTGTAAATGTATTTACAAAATATGTGAAATCAAGACTGTTTATCAATTCTGGAGACTGAGTGTATAAAATTATTATTCCTGAAAGATCTTCCAATTCAGCGCTTAAAAGCCGCATGAAGTTGTTGGCTAAGCTATTTGTGTTGAAGGGGCTTCTTTCATGTTGTGATGTACACTTAAATTCTACTTCGCAAACGAGAAATGCCAAAGCAAAGCAGCTTGAAATGCAGTCTTTATTATAACCACTTTCTTCAATTTTTATTTTATTTTCAGGTAAATAATTTATGTGTAATGAATCTCCGTCTTTTTTTTACATATTTCCATATTAATTTCCACTACGTTAATGCAATACGATTGTTACTTTAAATGGCTACATTTAACATGAATATTTTTCTAACTGAATCTCTGTAGCCCATTTTAGCTGTTGTTATCTAAGATCAAAATATCTATGGATAGCTGGAAACCGTTGGCAATTTCCCTGGTAGTTGAAATTTTATTTTAATATGAAAGGCCTAATAACTTCACTTTGTCGCAGGGTAACGTAAGTTTCCAACGGGCAGATGGCGAATAGCGATAATTAAGTAAACATAATTGTCGACCATTACAGGGTTTGAGTGGCGTATTACGAGAAGAACTTAATTGGAAAAACCAAGTTTTAAGAGGTAACTGGATCGCCGGTTTCTGTGTTCCAGTGTTATTGTGCGTAATATGCCGCCCGCCTGTTCAAACACAATAGCGGCCATATGCAGGGCTCTAAATACAAATTAAAAATCTAATTAGCGTTTTGTAGTTTGCACAAATTAAAACAGGTGTGAGGGTCCACATAATTGAGTAGTAATTTGAAAATATTATATACGGTAAACAGTGGCTTCAGCTTGCATACGGTGAGGTAAACAATCGGAAATTCTTTCAATTTACAGACTAATTATTCAACATTGCTTCCTTCTGCTCTTTAGTTTCAGTTTGCACGCTATAATTATGAAATTGTGGTTAGTCAGTTTCCTCTCCTAACTTAAAATATAGTCCGAAATCTTGCTTTCACATCTCTGTTAAATCATAAACAGTATAATTGGAACCTTTCTTTATTTCTTGGACATTTTCAGCTATGAAATATATGTATTATGTGTACGATGTTATTTAAAACTACCTTAACATTACTTTTTCAGTTCAGGCTGTTCTCTTTGTATGAGATCAAATTCACATATAATATTTCGATACATTGTCCTACTATACCTATCACTTTGCGTTGTTTCTGTCATTCTCAATCTAACTCTGTTGCTATGACTTTGTCAGTCATCCACGCGATATCCTGCTTTTTTGTTGGATGTATATCTAAATACTTTGGAATGTTGTGTTTTAATTATTCTTTAACTCCTACACAAATCCTGTACATACTTCAACATTTTGCAACACATTAAAGAATTTGATAGACTTCCCTTTGATATTTTATTACCACGTATTTTAGCTTTGCTTTACCGCTTCTCCAACAGTCTTTCGTCGCAACTAATAAGTTACCGGAGATTTATATCCGTTCCAAAATATTTTATAAAGAAAGAATCCATCTTGATTAAAATCTATAGGACTAAACTTTTACAGGATACTTTTTCCTCTTTAATTATTTTGTACTATCCAATATTTCCCCACGAATAGAATTTATTGGTCTATGATCTCCTTCTCTTCGAAGCGAGTGTCCTACATCATTACTCGCTGTACTATTCTTTAGAAGGTTTCCCGTTGTCAAACATAGGAAACTACGGTATTATTATCCCAAGTAATTTTTTTCACATTCGAAAATAGGATGGCTTTCTATCAAGTAAATGCAATTGTTAGAATCCTCGCAATCGACGATTTATGATATGGTGAGAGATAATATGATATATTTGATAAAGAACAACGATACTCGTATTATACAGACAGATATCGGGAAATTTAAATGACGATTCTGATAAGAAATACAGTCACTGACATGAGTAGGGAGGGATAAGCGACTCTGCCACAGTTCGTTCAGAATCTGCAAAGTACCGTTACATGACGTCACGTGGACCTCAAACACAGCTTGTCGGCCTAACAGCCGTCAATTGGACAGTAACCATTAGATGACGTCACGGAAGCGGTGGGAGCCGTGCGAGAAGTATGACGTCACACAAAACGATGGTGCCTCTTGTGTGGAATCATCGGTTGGTGGTAAAAAAAGGCGAAAACTTGCATACTGTCAATCTGATACGCCCAGAGCAACTACGTAAGGACCATGCACAAATTACGTAAAAAATTTGAATGGGTTTTTAACATTCCCCTATCTTATCAAGCCATGTCACGCCTCGTAGTTTATGGATGTCCCCTAATCCGAATGCTACCAACTACGTGATCCAAATTAACTCTTATCTGTCGACAATAATTTATTAATATGTTTTTAAATATTATCAGTAACTATAAATAATAATATTAATTATTAATATAAATATTATTACAACAAATTCAAATATAGCCAAATGTGGCATCCATCGGTAAACGGTGTATTCAAACAACGCTTGGACATCACACTATTAGAGGACTTTTAACAAATCGAAACCTCAACATGCACTACCATGTTTTGGTCTCCACATTTTACCTCACATTTCTCATGGGTTCTGGTTTGACTCCAAAGTTTTTTACGCATCAGATGATAGGTAAACTCCTTCCGGAGTCTCCTACGCATTTATACGAAAAACCCTTCGTTGATTTCTACACCTCAGGTGATAGTCGTACACCCTACTCATGGGGTTAGGAGTTTGATATATCGAACTACATTCTACCTTTCCTTGCTTTTCACACTCTAACTTTTTTCCTTCTTTTCCTTGTTCTTTTCTTCCTTCCCTTATTCCTTTTTTCCCTCATTCCTTCCTTACCTCCAGCTATCGACATTATGTTTCAATCAGATATAAGCGAACGTGGTGGGTGAGCGACAACGCTCTGGCTTCGAATTCGGAAGGACGTGTGCTCGAATCTCCGTTCGACCATCCAGATTTGGATTTTCCATAGATTCCCCAAATCACTCCAAGTGAATGCCTGGATATTTCGTTCAAAAAGCCATGCCGAATTCCTTTCTGTTCCTTGTCCCCAGTCCTCTCTCGCTTCTAATGACCTCGGCAAGGCATAAAGCCATAAAAAAAACCCAGATATTTGTTTGTCTGAGACCATTAGTTGCGCGAGGAGACAAATTTAGGATGAAAGAACTAGGGAAATGGATGAAGTGATAGCTAAATTTAGGTCCTTGCAGTAAGTAGTCTGGTTGACCCTGCGATTCATGTGTCTACATTTATGTCCTGGTTCCCGGTTGGGAGGAGAGCATTCGAATCCCTCACCCGACAAACATTTTATTAGACTTTACAGATTTTTATTCGAGCAGATCTTTTTCTTACACGTTAAACATTTCCACGGGAAGAATATTCCATCTGTTTGTTCGAATTATTCGTTTTGTCCTACCTCTTAGTGTGAAGCTATATCCACGACAAATTGTAGTTGCTTGGACCGTCGTCCGCAGCATTAAGTAGTTCATTTACGGAACAAGTGTGCGAACGTTTCCATTTATTGCCATTTGTTGTTGTGTTACCTCGTGCTCAGTATGTTTTATTCATACAGACTGAAGTTTAATGTCATATGGAGAAATCTGTAAAAGTGCCAGAAATGTAGTGCCCTGAACGAAGTAGAGAGATGCAGGGTAAAACACATACAAATTCAAAAAAAAATATAACCACTCACATGGAAAGGCTAGAGGACACAGAGCCACAAAAATTAAAACTCACGCTGGCCCCATAGTAATTTAATACATCCGCACATATACACAACTACATCCCCTAACCCACAAACACTAACCACCGAATTCACACAAACATAAGCACACGTAAACACTACGCACGGACAAATATCAGCCAAATTACGCCAACACACATACAAAGATCAACCAACCAAATCACAGACATTAATTCACTGACGAACACACTTAACGAAGTAAATTCTGATCCCCGCTTGCCTCTACACACAAATTCAGATTTAATTAAATCACGAATACAAAAAGGTACACCCACTACTGGCGATTCATACACGGACAGACTTTCACAAACATACGTCAATACACACATACGCAACTGAACCAAAAACATTCAGCCGTCATCAGATAAACACAAGCAGGCACCCACCACAACAACAGGTACTGTAACACACTAACCATTGCTTCCAGTCATCCACCAACACTTTCCAACACACACATTTAGACAAATGAACTAACGTACGCATACAGACATCCAACTACAGTACGTCAACAGTCACTCACGCCGTCAACACACAAGCACTAAACCAATCACCCACTAACGCACACGGAACTGCAAACATTCAGCAACCACACTAGCATATTCACTCAGACAGCACTACCTCCACAAACAAGTCTTTGTTTCTGTCTCACATACCCGCATATATATAGTGATCACAGTGCACTCACCATACAACACAAAATAATGCAATTATTGCAAAATGACTGTAACTATTTTCACACCACTTCGTGGGACGAACAGCTGTCTGGATTGAGTTTCCCTTGAAATTCCTAACCCTTCATCATATCTGTCCTGTAAAGAGCTTCAGCTAATCAGAATCACAGTCATCTACACAACAAAATTACGCACACTGACGAAAGCAGCGGGAAGCCCTAGTATCAAATCACTGGTGTGAGTAGCCAATGGAATGAAAGGAAGGACATGGAAGTGTTTATATCTTTAGACGTGATGCGTATGTCGTTGACAGTAGACTGAAGACTTTCCCAGTGTATCAGCTGTGTGAAAAGTTCTCGGGCCATCCACCGGGGGAGCGAGTCAATCTCAGGCGACGTTTCTGAGTCGTTCTCCGACTCCAACTTCTGGCGAAGTTGGAGAATTTTTCACACATACTTGAGGGTTGTTTGTAAGTGATGACCATCCCGTGCTAATATACTTACATTGTCGCTCACAGATTAGGAATGTGTTGTTGCGTACCTGTATCTGAGCTTCCTGCAGATCCTGGAGTAGGCGACGGTGACCGTGATGATGGGCAGCAGGTACTGGAAGACGAGCGAGAAGGCCGAGTAGTAGGCGCGGCCGTGCTTCACCGGCCACTTCTCCACGCAGAAGGAGACGTACGGCAGTCCGGGCAGGTTGAGGTTGTGCTGGTCCAGGGAGCGCCACACGAACATGGGGCTCGCCAGCAGCAGCGAGAGCAGCCAGATGAGGGTCAGGATGCCCGCCGCGCCCACCTTCTTCAGGCTCTCCCGCGTCGGGTACACGATCACGTGGTAGCGGTCCAGCGCGATCGCCGTGATGCTCATCGTCGACACGAAGATGCTGGTAGCCTGTGGCACAGAAACGCATCCTGTCAGATCGGCCACCCTTCAAGTTGCAGAAATGATAAAGTACCAGTAGACTAAATATAAACCATAAGTCTGAAGAAGAAATAGGAAAATTCTGTTATTTAGGAAGCAAAAATGCAACCCATGGCAGAATGATCTCAAAATATGAGGGATACTGTCAAACAGAGTTTTCATCAATATGTTTTAGTTTAAATCTTCTTATTTACTTATGACAGTACTGTCACAAACCGACAAATTCTTTTCTGGTGACTCTCAATCAATGTAAAATATCTGAATAAAATTTTCTTGGGTTTCTAGCCGAGTTAGTCCATTGTTCAAATACATCATTTCGGCGGTCACTTGACAATGGCGGCAGAGTGTTTGACGGCCGAAACGTCGATGGACTAAACGTTGGACCACACTAGACTGCACCGCACGGTCACTTTTCTTATTGTTGTCACTCACTCGATTGAAGTGAAGGCAGTGTGTTGGCCGGGATTAGTTTGGTTTATTTTTTGACGGTGCGGGCCGGTGTCGGGCTGCTGTCGGGCTGGGCGATATGGAAAACTGTCTAGAAAGAGTTCTGAAATATCCGGTCCTTTCGACCAAATATTGTTTTAGCGTTACTGATTAGTTTAGAAAAGTGTCATTTTTTTCAGCCTCACTTCAGGTTCATCAGATGTTAGTAAAATATAGGAAGAGTCCTTGCATGTTCGTATTAACAAATCAAAGCTTTCCCAGAGGAGAAAGTCGATTTTAAGGCCTGTAAAAATTGCACCCGAGATCCGGATTTTGAACCGGGGACCTTCCTTACCCAAATCACACGCCGCAATCATCTGAATCTAGAAGTACTGAAAAATATGTATTCAGTCATATAAAAGTACATTTGTGTTTTGGGATAGCAATAATATATTATATAGAATTAAAGTACGTTAATTTTATTATGTTTGAATAATAATTTTTGATTACATCCAGATTTGTCTTCTGTCTCAGATGGTTACGGCGTACGATTGGGGAACTGAAAGTCCCTGGTTCAAATCCCTGTCTCAGCTCTAAGTTTTATGGGTCTTAAAATTGACATTCACCTCTGGCAATGCTCTTATTTGTTAATGCTAAGATGCTAGGACGCTCCGTTGTTAGAATTTCACGTTAATCTGTACTTTTCTTTTTCAAATTAGGTAACAACGATAGAGGTGTATTGCGCGGCCGATAAGGATCTCTGTGACTAGAATTTTTAGATCACATGAAATTATTACTATTTTACGGAATATTTGCGGTCTGCATTTAAATAAAAATGTGTAATTATCTTATTCTTTTTTGTTAAAAAATAATATTGAGTGAATTGAAAAGGAACCTCAATCAAAACAAACACGTTAAATGTGAAGTGAGAGACGTTTGACTTTTAAGGTAATTTTTTTAACATTAATTCCGTGAAATAGTAAATGGTATATGTTAAAGGAGACTGAAGACCCAGTAGAAACCCGTCCGTCACACGGCCGTGCTACGGACCAGTGTGGACGCGAGGGGGCCGAGCAGACACTCGGCCGAGTGTCGGTGCGGTGACGGCGCGGGCTTGGCTTGGTCTAGTGTGGCCCGACCTTAACTCGGCTAGTAGCCCAAGAAAATTTTATTCATTCACAACCGTGAGAAAACCTCCAGTCTTATATAATGTAAAATATCTGTCAAGCACAAAGTATAGATGTAGAACACTGTCGAACATATATCAGTTCATTATGTTCATTCGAAGGTCGTGGAATTAAATTCGTCTTGATAACTCGAAATTTCAGTAATGAAAAAATAATAGTTTTACTAAAACTTGCCCAACATGAATATTTTTTGATTTTTGATAACTTGAAATTTAGGTGTTAAAACATTGATCAAACTTTAGATAAAACATTTTGTTTAAGAGTATGTTCAGAGCGCAGAAATTTATTTATGTCAGGCTAGAACTGTAGCAAAACGATAAAGAAGGAATATCGAATCATTCCAAATACTTAAAAATGAAGTAGAAAGTGTAGTACTCGCGCGTATAGACGCGTGCTATATTTTTTAGATTCAATATTTCAAGCGAAGAACTTTTATTTGCACCTAGCTGGGTGGCAGGGATTGGACAAGGTTGCATTCCAGGAATTCCCCAGCTGTAAGGCCGCCCAAAGCAGCTAGCAAAAGTAAGTTCATGATTATTATTAATTTTTAATTGCGATGGAGCTACTAACACTCCTGTGGAAATTTCCGCAGTCATCTAATAAACCCTTTACATGCATATATTCTTTTATAGTTGGAATGTCAAATTTCTCCCCCATTCACTTTTCCGATTTACAAATTTTAATTTTAAATTCCTTAAGCGTTTTTGGTAAATTGTTCATCACTTCACTTGGTAATTTGTTCCAATCCCTGACACCCTTAAGAACAAAAGAAAATTTTCCCACTTCCTAATGCTTGAAATCGAGCGCCAGCTTGTAGTCATGGTCGCCTTTCCCCTTCCATGCACTATTCCTAATTCTTTTACCACTATCCTTCAAACCCCTATCACCAACATATGCCCTGTACATTCCCAGTACTCTCTTCACCCTCCTCCTTTCATCCAATGAGTCCCAATCCAGCTCCTTTATCATACCATTTACTGACTGGGTCCTGTGATAATTTCCATAAACACATCCAGCTGCTCTTCTTGGCACACCCTCCAACTCTTGTATTTGATAACCTAAATATGGGTCCCAAACTACACCGCCATATTGAACCAATGGTCGGACCAAAATTTTGTAACCCATCTCCCTTACTTCTCTCGCACATACTCTCATCAGCCTCCCCAGTAAATGAAGGATTTTGTAACCTTTTCCTTCAACTTACCCAATGTGCTCTGCCCAGTTGAATTTGTTATCAAACGCTATGCCAAGATATTTACACTTCAATCTTTTAACAAGCTGTTCTGATCCCACCTTGTAATCATAATTAACCTTTAGTTTTTTATATGGGAACCTAATAAGCTGACTTTTTATGGAATTTATCTTTAATAAATTGCTGACCAACCCATTTAGACATTCCATCCAGGTCACCCAGCAACTGTTCACAGTCTTCACTTGTTTTGATCCTATTGTATACCATTATATCATCTGCAAAAATACCTAGATTCTGACCGCAACCCATCAACACAGTCATTCATTAGAATAATCAACAGCAACGGTCCCAATACACTAACCTGTTGCCTTCCAATATTTACTTCCACCTCTTTTGATAATGTATTTCCTACTCTAACACTTTACTTTCTGGTTTTTAAGAATTCCCCTACCCAGGAAGCAACTTTTACATCCAATCTAATAGATTTCAGTTTGTATAAAACCATTTTATGGCTCACTCTGTCAAATGCATTAGAAAGATCTAGTGCCATACTATCAACTTGGCCTCCCTTGTCCAATTCATGTGAATATCTTAAATATAGGCGAGATTCACATGATAATCTCTGCCTAAAGCCATGTTGTCGATCTGAAAACCAGTTTCTTTCCTAACAGACATTTCTGATATAGTTGCATATTAAACTCTCCATCATTTTGCCTATCACTGATGTCAAACTAATTGGTCTGTTATCTTCAACCTTATTTGTAACCCCTCCTTTATTAACCAGTACTACTATCACTCTTTCCCAATCCTCTGATAAGCAGCAAGACTCAAAACTAATTTTAAATAAAATTCCGAGGTAAGGTACAATATCGTACCCCACAATCTTTAGTAAATCTGTAGTAATATTATCTACACCAGCCCCTTTACATTTTTTTTTTTTAGCTTTCTGAGTTGCTTCATAATTTACTGAAATATTTTTTTCAAATTTTCTATTTTTCTCATATTTACTATTAGGGAGTCTCTCCTCTGATTCATTCCCTCCCATCACAAGATGATAGTTCCCAGTTGTCTCACTAAACCAGTCACTCAATATCTCTGCAATTTTAAAATCCTCAGTGACTTCAACTCCGTTCTCATCTACAATAGTCTGAATATCTTTCCTTCCCGTCAGTTTTCTCATATAGCCATAGAAATTTATAGAAGCATCGTTCAGAGGTCCTCCATCCTTTGCTTCTCTCTTTGCCCTTATTAGTTGCTTGTTTAGTTATTTTAAGTATTCCCTACTGCTTTCCTGTGTCTTAAATCTTTGGTGTTCCCACCTCCCTATTGTAGTATGTATGTTAACTTTATTTCCTCGCTCCTTTTCATTATTTCCTTATAAATTCTTCCCATTTCGCCTTCACTGTACTTGTGCCATCCTTCCGTTTGCTGAACCTTTCGCTGAAATATCTCTTCAAACATAAATTCTGCGACTTTTTATAATTATACCTTTTTAGCCCTTCTATTTTGGCCACTGGTTTACTGAATCCCCTAATATCCATCAGTACCGCACAATGATCACTTATTCCTTCAGTTACTTGACACCATACAAGATTTTAATCAGGCTTTATTAGAAAGATATCCAATATATTTGCTCCTCTTGTATTTTGCTCTACCACTTGTGTAAAACCACCTTCCCTTATTATTACGGAATTCGCTAATCTCTGCTCCCTTGTGTTAGTTAACTTTTTTCCTACCCAGTTGAAACCTGGTAAATTTAAATCCTCTCCAATAATAACCATTCTACGCTCACCTCTGAACTGTGAAGTTAATTTAGATTCTCTCGAAGAAACTCAGCTCCGTAATTCATTCTTCCACTACGGTAAGCAGCCAATACACTGATTTTTTCTTCTTTATCACCCCAAAAATCTACCCCAAGTAACGCATGGTCATGATCTATGAATACTAGAGAGCTATAGTAATCTTTGCTAACCAATATGAATACCCTTCCACCAATTGTTTCTCTACCTCTGCGATGCACTCTGTAAATTCAGGGAAACCTGATTGTCTAGTACTCCTTCTTTTAACCAACACTCTACCCCCATAATCATTTGTGGTTCATGTATCTATATTAAGATCGCAAATTCTATCACTTTGTTCATTATACTTCTACAATTTACCAATAACATCCTTATTTTTAGCTTTGTGTTATTTTCAGCATCAACCTTTGTCTTTATAGTTGTACCCAGTTCCGTTATTATTTCGATACTTCATCTCTTTCTTTAGCATTTGTATTTTTTTCCCATAGTGCATCTGCAATCAGTATCCCTTTGATCACTTACTTTTATCCCCTCACTAGCAGCCCTTAAACTAAAAAAGGCACAGTCCTGCCCTCATCATATCTGGAAGTGGGCTCCCTTACAGCTTTAGCTAACAACTCAGAAAGGACTCCCTTCCCCCTCCTATTTAGGTGTAGGCCATGCCTAGTAAAACCCCACCTACCAATGCTGTTCACGGGCACAACCCCCCCCCCCCCCAAACGGAACTCTTGCCTCTTCCAAGTACCATCTCTGTTTCCATATTTACCCGCCTCACGACGTGGTTCAACTGTGGTGGATCGTACTACTTAGAGCTCCACACTGGTATACTGGGCCTCCTTCACCACATTCCTCAGGTCACTCTCTGCCAGTTAGTGAACTGAAAGTTTGTGCATGCAGGTGGAGTATGAGTTGCACAGCCAATTAAAAATAATTTAGTATTTTAAAATAATTATGGTTAGTAATGTTTCATGTCGGCGTACTAGCCGATAGAAGAGGGGCCTAATTCCACAAGAGATGACAACACCGTTGAAGGACGCGGGGGAGAATTTGCTTGGCCTGCATTCCGGGACTTGCCTGCAGGGACTGGAAGAGCAATACGAGGGGGCCCAATCAGAATAGTGAATATAAAGAGGAGAAGTGTGGTAGTGAAGCAAGGTTTTATTGTAAACCAATGGTTCTGTGGTTAGTGCGGCAAAAGTGTTCATCGATCGTCACATCAAATAATGGTAATCCTCCGCACATATTTGTTTTCTGTTCTCGTGGACAATGCATACTCGTTGTTGCCCGTAAGCGCCCTGTAGCCAACGCTATCAGAACTCAAACAGCCGAGACTAGTCGGTGCAACAGGAAAATACTTTTCCTCTTGGGGAGCTCATCGCCGATTTTGTTTCCTTAAATCTATTGTAATTTATGTTTGAGCTCTTGATAGGAGTTCGATGATGTGTCATTGCTGATTATCTCTTCTTTTTAGGGAGCGTAGATTTCATATTTGTAAAATAAATATTCCTGCTTTTATTCCGTGTGTTTAAAATATCAAATTTAATTGTGTTTCAATTCAATATTCTAAAACCTTTAATTTATTAAATCACTTGTATGAAAGTTAAAAAAACTCTCTGAAAATAAATAATGACTTGTCAATACTTTATGTAATGAAACCAAACAGCAAAATACACGTTGGTAATACAACAGATAAATAATAAAATGAATAGTTTTCCAAAATGTTCTGTGTAAAAAAGTATCTGGAACATTTTTGTAGAAAGGACAGATAGAACGGTAAGTAATATTTTAAGACTTGGTAAATTTTTTCAGTGAGGGGAGTGGTTGAATCTATGAACTGTGTATGTAGACAAAAATTAGAATATATGATGCAAGCAAATGAGGAATTTTGCTGTAATAGTGCTATGAGATGAAGATAATGGCTCTTTCTAGGAAGAGAGGTTGGATTGTGTCACATCAGTTGAGAAACGATAGAAATAAAGTGAAACACATTTTTTTTTTACTTTATCCGTGATATATGGACTTTGTGAAAGTCTGTAACTGTTTTAATATAATAAGGTATGCAAATAATTTTATGCGACACAGTTACTTTAATAAATTATTATTTATTTTATTGATATGCGTGATGCGTTTCGAGAAATTATTCTCATTTTCTAACGCTATTTTATTACAATTTTTTTTGCATTTTTGGTGTGACGAGTGCTCGTATCTTCTGTTTGATGTTATCCGGTTTTACCTTGTATTTCCTGAAATTGATTTTGGATTGTGTACAGAAAGACTTTAAAGTGAATCTGTAAATTATTCAAGTGTTTTTATAAATTGTTATAATTTTTTTTCTGCAATCATCTATTAATCAACATCATGGATGTTATATTTTTATTAAATGTTATTATAAAATTATAAGGCAAGCTATATAGTAACAACATGTATCTTTAAACATTCAATCTTTAACGAATTATCTTTGGCTGTTTTTATTAAATAAGATGTACTAAAGCATCTTTGCACTTTTTGTGTATATATGTAAATATTATGAAGTGCACGTGTGAAATTCTGTGAATCATACCTTGGAGAAACCTTCGTAAAATGTAAGTTTTATTTAAAAATTTATTATTCCACTCCCTATTAATTGCAAAAAAACTGTTTAGTACACAATCCAAAATATCAATTTCAGGAAATACAAGGTAAAAACGGATAACATCAAACAGAAGATGGCACGAGCACTCGTCACACCAAAAATGCAAAAAATGTAATAAAATAGCGTTCGAAAATGAGAATAATTTCTCGAAACGCGTCACGCATATCAATAAAATAACATAATAATTTATTAAAGTAACTGTGTCGCAGAAAATTATTTGCATAACTTATTATGAAACACATTAAGCAACTGTAAAGTACATGGAAATTGCTTAGTGACGACACTCAAAACATCTTTCAATCGGGGCAACAGAGCGGAAAAATCTTCTCAGCAATTCGTCAAATATATTGACTAACTGCACTATTCATAATTAACCGCCAATGCAACTGTTGTTACACGCGTTATATTAGCTTGGTTTGTATGTATGAATGTAACGGAATCTTTCAACTCAATTTTCACCCACTTCCAGATGCCCGAGTTGTTTGAAATTTTGCACACTTATTAAGACTAGGTGACAATACAATAATTTTATAGCAACAGCTGGCTATTCTCATTACTCGGGCAGTAGCTACAGAAAAATGGTTGAGTGGAATTGAATAAAGAATTTCAATGTTCACCCACTTCATTGCATCCGAAATGTTTGAAATTTTGCACACGTATTAAGAACCGACGACAATACAATATTCAATTTCATAGAAACGTTCTGCTATTTCATTACTTAGACAGTAGCAATTAAAAAAAATGTTGAATGTGATGGAATTTTGCAACTGAATTTTAATCTAGTTTTAGGTGTCCGAATTACTTACACAAAATGACCATACCTTTATTGACTACTAGATAAAAATTTAAGATTACGGATATCCAGCACCCCACACTTTTTTTACATTAAAGTTAACTTTTTAACCAGTGACTTTATTCTTATTTTAAGCTTATTAAAAAAAGTTATAGTGAATTGTGGGACATCCTAGTACCGTTGAACAAAATTTTATTTATTTAAAGATTATTTTTAACTTTTCAGTTCACATTGATACAAAAGTGCGTATTTTAGTTTTTTAAACTATAATTTTTTTATTTTTAGAGGAATTCATGGACGATTTTTATAGGACTGTACACTTAGTTTTACAGTTGTTGTTATAATATTTTCACATAATTCTAATCTTATGAGTGAAAATTATGTCCTACGAACGAACAAAATAACTGTAATACTGTCGAAATAATAATACGTTCTTGTATTTGTAATTTTACTTGTGTCGGTCATTTTTTGTAGTTCAAAAGGGAGTTACATTGATTGGATTTGTTTCTGAAGTTCAAATGAATCATCTTTATCTGTTTATTTATCCGATTATTGAATAAATGGTCAGGTTATGACATTTAATATCACTTTATGCAATTTGTCATAGAATCCTTTTAATTTTATGAGTTTATCTATTATTGAAGATTGAACTATCCAAGGTTTAGTTGAATAATTTTCATTTAATAATAACAGGGCTTAACCGTAAACAGTACAATGCCCATACATGCCAACTTATTATTTAATGGACGCGACTCTCCCATTCTTTGCTCGCAACGAAGTACCATGGAGCGCGGCGTACGGTCATACTTGACACTGGTTGATGGGTGCTGGGACATTAACATTCATCATTCAACTAGTTACTCCCCTCTTCTATTGCGGCTAATAGTAGGTGACACAGTTCTTCAGTTTTTTGCGACAAGTAATGGATTTCATTCTCTATTTGCAGCAACAAGGATTTTAAATTATTCTTTTGTTCATCTATAATAAAAATCTAATCGTTCATACTCACTCCTGATTCAAAATCTTTATCATTCATTAATAACGATGTGAAAAACATAGAGCTTAAGAAAGTACTATCACAGTCTTAACCACTTGTCTTGCTGAATCTAGCAATATTCCTTCCATCTCACTCCACATGCTTGAGTTCTAAATCAAGATGTGTTGGAGGAAGAAACTATACGTTGAATAGTATTCAATACGACACATATAATTATAAATAAGTAAACAATCACTTGAATCTTATATGAAATGGCACGACAGTCGGGTCGCAGGCAACGGAAAGAATGTAAGAAACTTAACTGACAACACTCCTTGCTTTTAATAATGGAATCAGTTTGCTAAATCGCTGTAGGAATACTTATTGAGGTTTCTAAATCAACATCTGCACTAGTAGCGGAAGTAACTCTCTAAATTTCTGTCGGTTTGTTACGTTTTCACAACTAAACGGCTAAGTCGATATTGATGAAATTTGGCAAGGAAATACCATGTATCACTAGATAGGGAATAGTATATATTTTTTATTATAAATAACATATTTTGTCGTGAGTTTTGACTAACTCACCATTCGGGTGATAGACAGGTGGATAGCGTGTGTGAGTCTCTGTAATGTTATATCGGTCATTCAGGCTTTGTTTCTCTCGCAGTCACTTTATGTATAATCTGTTCATAAATTTTATGTACAGGTTTTCTATATACATTTCTAGCAACAAAATTCTAAGTAGATACCTACGATGTCGCTGGTAACAGCTAGTGCTAAATAAGTTGTGTTTCATTAGTGCCTTCCTTTACTGGGTAGGGGACCGTTTGATATGAATTAGGAGGCGGGGGTTCTAGGCAGGAGTAACAATTCTACTCCCTCGAGCGGCAATAATTCTGCTATTCTCCGTGACGCAGGCAGTATGTTAAGGCCAGTATTACAAAGGGCTCCCACACCCTCCTACCACCTGGGTGTATCGCTGCGCCCTACGCTTTTGACACGTGAGCCGGCAGGGATTTCGTGACATGTATAGCGACATTTCTCTTGCAGTGAAGCAGAGGCAAGGTAAGCTGTGCTATTGTGAGAACGACGGAGCTTAAACTCGCTTAGGAAGCCAGCAGAGTGTGAACCACTGCAAATTACTTAGCAGCGCAGGCCTTGTATGTCCCATCATCCACTTCCGATAACATATATCCGCCGTGATGTGATTTTGAATAGACAGTTACAATCTGCTAGTTGCGTAAGCAGTATTTGTAACTTCTCACTTCTCACATCTTATTTGCTGGCTACACTTATATTCAAAATAATTAACAATAAATCTATGCAGTCATTACCCGTTACAATATTTTGTCTCATAAAAATGTAAACGTTTCAAACAGATTTATTTCCTTCTATCAAATCCTGAAACTGAATTGGCAAAAAGGATGGCCTTTAAGGAATAAGCAGTGTCATCTCTCTTACAAATCGTGTAAGAGTTTACTAAGATGTCTAATAAACAAATGATTGCTTGTTTAAGGCTTGAAGTCTAAATATCTTGGCATAAAGTTTGATAACAAACTCACTTGGACAAAGCACATTGGCCAGGTGGTAGGAAAATGTTATAAAATCCTTCATTTACTGGAGAGGGTGATGAGAGGATGTACCAGAGAAGAGAGGGGATTAGGTTACAAAACTTTGGTCAGACCATTGGTTGAATATGGTGGTTTAGTTTGGGACCCACATTCTGGGTTTCAAATGCAGGAGTTGCAGGGTGAGCAAAGAAGAGCAGCTAGATTTGTTTGTGGAAATTATCGCAGGACCCAGTCAGTATTTGATATGATAAAGGAGCTGGATTGGGAATCATTCGAGGAAAGGAGGAGGGTGAAGAGAGTTCTGGGAATGTACAGGGCATACGTTGGTAATGGGGCTTGGAGGGATATTGGTCAAAGAATTAGGGATATTGTATGGAAGGGGAAAGACCACCATGACCACAAGCTGGCGCTCGATTTCATGCATAAGGGAGTGGAAAAATTTTCTTTGTTTGGTTAGGGTGTCAGGGATTGGAACAAATTACCAAATGAAGTGATGAATAATTTACAAAAAATGCTTAAGAATTTTAAAATTAAAATTTTTAAATCAGGAAAGTAAATACGGTAGGATTTTAACACTCCAATTATAAATAATAGAATAAATAATCGCTTAAAAGTCTGCAAATAAATTTTCTGAAACCAGCTGTACAGGAAACAGAGGAAAGGTAATAAAATTTGGGTCCAAGAAAGGAGGAAATAACAAAGTGTTGGAAAAAAAGCATCGAGATGAATGTTCAGTATTCTTTTCGTGGTCCTTAGATGTCAAAAATCGATGAGAAGAAGAATTGGCAGTTCCTATTTTGCTGGACATTTCTTTAGATGAGTGCGTAATATTCAAAAGTGTGCGAATACTATTCGATTCACAGTACCGTGTGCGGCAGAGCGCGCTAGAGTCGCTTCCGATTATTTTGGTCCATAAATCTGTCAGCCGAGGCCGGACAGTGCAAACCACTTTGTTTGTTCCACATTCCCGGTGGGAGCGTTGCTTTATGGCCAGCGCATCAAAAGCTGAGGTTACAGGCACACAAACTTTATGTCACTGTGTTCGGCTCACCTCAACCACAAACCACATCCGCCATCATTAATCCGGTTGTGCCAGGAATGGACAGTGCTTTACCAGAGTATTTGGGCTCGAAATATCCTAATCCTCAGAACGAATGTTATAATGCAGAATTTTTTATTTCTGAATCTCATTAAAGCCGCCTCTTTTCGTAAGTTGTTAATTCACTGAGAGAGTGTCTTGTGGTCGACACAGGGAAAAGTAGTTCGAAGCTAAATGATGAACTTACTTTTAAAATTTGAGACATTGCCGAAAAGGTAGTTCTAGACCAGTTAAGTGTTAATTTCCAAACAGAAATGGGTAACGGGAGAAGTAATCACGAATAACATTCCCTTCGCCAAATCGGCTAGCCTTCAGAGTTACATTTGAGGTAAAATGCATTCAGATTTTTTAAATATAAGTGGAAACTTGGATGAAAAGATACTTATTCTGTGTGTGAGGATAATATAAAATACAATGCTTTAGAAGAATCATACTGGCATCTTACGGCAACCAAGAACCTATCAGCTGAGATCAAAAATGGATTCTTAAGAACCTCATTCTCCCATCTTATTTATAATTATTAATTGTGATGGAACTTATGGACATGTGGCAATATCCTACACTACTCATATGCAAATTTTATTTTAAATTCTTTCACTCAGATATACTGTTGAGCACCTTCCCCAGTAAATCTCGTATTACAAATTATGGGGATAAGATGTACAATAAGTGTGTTTTGGGAATAAAGGGTGAGGAAAGAAGTTTGTGATAGACTCTCGCCAGAAGGAAAAGAACGGTAAAACATTTTAGGACATGCGGGATTGGTTAACTTATGAGTGAAGGTAATAGAAGAGGGAATTATTGGTTGAGGAACACTATGATTAGAATATGTGAAGCAGATATTTGAGGACGTAGATTGTAAGAGGTATGATGAAATTTAGAGATCAGTACAAGTCTGGAAGTGGGAGGTGATTGTATCACGCCAGTCGAGAGACTGATAGCAAAAATAAGGTTCTATAAATACAAATAAAGACTTCGCCATCTGTTTATGCCGAACTGAAATACTAAACTACGACCATGGACTTCTCTCTGCTTCACCCACTGATTTATCATAAAAATACTGTCTATGTTCGTCTCTAATTTGAAACGCTCTCCTTTGTGCGCAGTCCAACTCAAGTATTGGTGCACAGGCTTTTTATAACGTTAGATAGTACGAGATGTTTAAAACATCAGAGATGTCAGAGTTCAAGTCATAAGAACCTACATACCTGTATAAGAACAAGACAGGCCTAGTATTCGGAGGGCACGGGTTCAAATATTAGTCCGCTAAAACCAGATTCCAATTCCAGTATTCCATGATTTCCGAGAATCAAACTAAACGAATGCATCAGTGCAGTTCCACTCAAGCAGTCGAGGAAGCAACATCGGTTTCCTTAAGCGAGAGTGTAGTGCATGCAGTGCAGTGAATAGTATCTAGTGCTGAGTATAGACCACATTAAACTGAGTGATATAATAATATCTATCGAGCAGTGCAAGTGTTTAGTGAGTGATATGGAAAGCGGGATCTACGGGGAGGGTGGTGACCCCCCCTACAGACTGCCCGTCAACCATCAAGAAGCGCCAGCAGAAATACTACAGGCGGTGGTGATGAATGCTTTACACGTTCTACACACTGACAAATCAGGCATCGGCATGGAGATATGTAAACCTGATAACCACAAGCGATGCAATGAAGAAAACAACGGAAACAAAGACAAGCAGAAAGCGTTATAATGTGAGTAAGCAAACAGAAAGCGCTGTAGTTAATGCAATGTGTGGATATAATGCAGTAAATAGATTAGAAACCCCAACCCAGCTAACGCTGTCGTCAGTACAAGACAAGATAAGTGACACGCGGCCCCCACTTGACGGAAAATAATGTGTTCCGCATACCTGGTTATACACACAATAAGGCAAATCGCTACATAGTAGATTCACCAGGACCATATTACATATATGTAGATGGATTAGGAAAGAATATTGGAAACCTACATCCCATGGCGCTGGGGAAATAATATTTGGAGCTAGCCCATAATACAGGAAACTTATCAAAAATATAGTTGCACAAGGTAAAAACAGAATCAAAATAGATCTTGTGACATCACAGGCTGCCAACAGCCTAATTGATTCGCCAATATTCTCTACACGATAACTTGCAGCATACATCCCGGCTCATGTAGTAACTAGATAAGGAGTAATAAGGAACGTACATACAAGTATTGGGGAGGACGAATTAAAAAGCGCTCTCGAATCACCGGTACCGTTAATTAGAAATAGACGGATGACAAAAAGGCTAGTACTAGAAAATCAAACAAAAGTAATCCCATTGCGAACTTGTGTAGTGGCATTTGACTCAAACATTACTAGAACATGTGTCGGTGTTCGGATTGCGCTCCCAAATATCTCCGTATATAGGAAAAGTCCGCCAGTGCTATAATTGTTTGAGGTTTGGACATATAAGCAATCAGATCAAATCATATACAAGATGCACAAAATTTGGAGGAAAACATTTAAAAACACTGTGAACTAATACTAATCCGAAACCAAGCTGCGTACACTGCATAAAGAACACGAAGCCGCGGACAAATAATCACAGAGTTTAGTAAACGGGTTAAAATAAATGAATTATCAGCCAAATTAAATATAACTTTCAAGGAAGCAGAATATCATCACTCATAAAACACACTCGGAAGTGTTCACTCCATTCCCACATAGCCAGGAAAGACTAACCTTCCCAGCCTTATCTAACATGCAGCGGAAGTTTACCGTCCACATGAAAGCACGCTTTCCTCCACTAGCTACAACCACAACGCGAATAAAACCACCAATATATTACCAACCACAAGAACTACCATTAGAACCAATACGACGTAACCCGTCCTCTCCTCATCCACGGGAAACAACACAACAGAAGACAACAACAGTAGGATCACTTAACATAAACCAACGCACAGCACACACTGATTACCTGATTACCAGGAGGACATCATAGTAGAAAAAGTATTCAGTATCATCATGCAAATAATTAACGGAATCCAGGGTCCACAAACACCCACAATAGATTCGGCTGCAATAATAGAGATTATTAAAGAACATTTAACTAGCAAACCGTAATGAAACTCTTACAGTGGAAAGCAAGGTCAGTTGTCACAAATAAAGAATCATTACAACAAGAATTACACAGCCAGAAAATAACAATAGAAACCATATCAGAAACATGGATAAAACCCGGAAGAAATATCACATTTCCAGGATATCACACAAACACACATAACAGAAAAGATGGAAAAGTTGGTGTAGCACTTATAATAAAATCAGACGTACCCTACGCAGAAATCAGTTTAAATAATTTGAACGAATGGAGCTTCCAAACAGTAGCAGCAAGAGTGCGCATTGATAAACGAGAACTCACAATAGTATCTATCTACTGTCCTCGAAAAACAGTTACAACACTCAGAGATTGGTACACACTGATGTCACAACTATAACCACCGTACCCGTTATGTGGAGATTATAACGCTCACCACACCAGTTGGGGCTGCGCGTACAACGGTGCTGGTGGGAACGCAATCTTAGACATATTAGATTAATTCCAATTAACAATTTTAAACGACGGCACACCCACTTCAATACAGACGCCAGAACGACGACCCTCAGCTGTCGATCTCACCATTTGTTCATTAGACATCGCAACAGAACTTAGTTGGAAAGTAAGCAATCAGTCCATGGGATCTGTCGATCTTGCCAAAGAAATATTAGTACAACTTGCAAAAACTTTCAACCCCCGTAAACCAACAACAAAAAGGAATGTAAACAAAGTGGACTGGGAGAAATACAGTAATATCAAAGGCAAGAAAATCGACACAGTGACAAGGGCAGAAACAACTGAATTAATGTACAAAGAATGTATCAACTTAATAAACGAAGCAGCTAACACAACCATCCCTTGTAGAAAATAAAAAGACAACCTAAGAATAGCACTAGTACCATGGTAGAATCCAGAATGTTCTCACGCATTCGCTAGAAGGAGGTTAGCATTGACTACATACAAGTGACAGAGCACTTGGGCGAACTAGTTACAATATAACTAGATGCTGAAAGAAAGTGGTTTCTCAAAGAAAACAAACTCTCATCTTGGAAACAGTTCTGCGAGAAAATATCCAACACTACACCACAATCTCATATATGATAAATGATAACTTCGCTTAAACGGAAAAACAGGCCACACCACACTGACAGAAGTGGCAAAAGAGTTTGCAGAAATCCTAGCCCCACCTACAGTACTCCCTCAACTGGAAACCATCTGGAATATCAACACCAAAGAACCAACACACCAAAACTAAGATTTAACGCAACCATTTACTATTTAAGAATTTGAGAAAGCCCTAATAAACACGAACAACACGGCTTCCGGAATTGACAACATTCACTACTGCATGATCTCGAACTTGCCAATATCGGCGAAAACAACCCTACTGAAACTGTAAAACAACATCTGGAATGAATACCAATTTCAAGAAACCTGGACAACCCAGATCGTCGTGCCAATACTAAAACCAAACAAAGATCTAAACAAAGCTGCATCATACCGACCAATAGCATTATCATCTTGTATTTCAAAGAATTATCAAGCTATGTTTAGAATGGTGGCTTGAAAGTAACAATCTACTTCCCAAATCTCAGTACGGCTTTAGAAAGATAAGGAGCGCTCTCGATAACCTAAGCCTGCTAACAGCTGATATCGAACAAGCATTCTCGACCCATGGTTATCTTATAGCATTATTTCATGACATCTCTGGAGCCTATGGTGGAGTGAATATTACACTACTCATCAAAAAACTACAAGCCTTAAAGCTACAGGACATCTAACTTAAACGAATATACAAATTGTTAAACAAACGTGTCATATACCTATGCAAAAAAGACAATACTCTGTTCGGCCCCTGAGTAATAACTAAAGGCCTTACACAAGGAGCAATACTAAGTCCATTGTTGTATGCGATATATGTAGCCAACATAGAACTTATTATATTTCTGGCAGTAAAGATCCTACAATATGCAGATGATAAATGTATCTATGTCATCTGCAAGCTTAACTTTAACAATGAAGAGGCTAGAAGTATCAGCAAAAGCCATAGCGCAATGGATGGAACAAAACGAATTGGACATGTCACCATCCAAATCCTCCGTAGTCATCTTTACTAGGAAATATCAACCAACCAGTCAGACGCAAATGCCCTTGGGCCCATATTTAATTCCGATTAAAACATCAGCAAAGCTATTAGCCCTTTATTTAGACAGCAGGCTTACCTGGGCCCGACTCGTTGAACACATAATAGAAAGGACTGGGAAAGCTTTAAACATACTGAGATCAGTAAGTCACGTTTGGTGGGGAGCCAACACAGCAACAATGATAGAACAAGAAACTCGACAGTTAAAAGTTCTCGTAATTAACTGTAGAAGTGTTTGTAACAAACAACCTGAACTTGAAAGCGTTATTTGTAGTACAGAAGCGGATATCGTTATCGGTACAGAAAGTTGGTTGAAACCGGAAATAAGTTCCGCCGAAACTTTTGAAGATAGCAGGAATTTTTTCGTAAAGACAGATTACATTCTCATGGAGGTGGGGTACTTATAGCTGTGAGTAAAATTCTACCATGTAATGAAATAGACGTCGATACTATCTGTGAAATCATATGGATTAAACTCAACGTTGCTGGATCAAAACTCATCATAGGCGCCTTCTACCGTCCACCCGATTCCGACATAGCTATCGTCGAGGAGTTAAGAAATATTGTAAATAGTACAGCTAGCCGTTTTAAGTATCATGCTATGATTCTAGGAGGCGACTTCAATCTGCCTTATATTGACTGGCGTAATTACGTTCACATCACAGGTAGAAAGGATAAGGCAGCTTCTGAAGTAATTCTCGAATTGTTGTCAGATAATCATCTCGAACAGCTAGTTAATGAACCTACGCGGTATCATAACGGTAGCGAAAACATTTTAGACTTGCTGGTTACCAACAGGCGAGAATTATTCACCGACATTTCAACGACCACAGGAATAAGCGATCAAAAAGCGGTAATTGCGACTATCAAATTAATGACCAAGCGAAAAAGGAAAAATGGGCGGGTTGTATACAGATTCAGTAAGGCCTGAAAGGAGTGTTTTAGAACCTACCTGAGGAATAATTACCATAAATTCAAGTCAACAAAGGACACCGTTGGAGTGATGTGGCATCGTTTTATACATATAGTCAGGGAAGGAATGTAAATACATATACCAAAGCAGACAATAAAGGGGGAGAATGATCCACCGTGGTACACATGCGAAGTCAAAAGATTACTCAAAAAACAAAGGAAAATACACGCACGCTCAAGAAGGAAGGGCTGTCGCAGCGATTTAGAAACCTTAGCTGATTTAAGAGGACGTATTAAGAATGTAATGCGCGAGACCTTTAACGATTTTCACTCCAGTTCTCTCTCTAATAGTCTCACAGAAAACCCAAAGAAATTTTGGTCGTATGTACGAAAAGTTAATTGCACCAACAGCAATATTCCAGCACTAATTCGTGAAGGTTCCGAGGTTAATAAAAGCCGCGACAAAGCTAACGTACTAAATACTGTATTTAAAAATTCATTTACAAATGAACTTAAGGATAGTATTCCCGTTTTCCCACGTCGTGGCGAGTCGGTGATGGAATCATTACGAATAGATACTGCAGGTATTGTTAAGCAATTAGAGCTCCTGAATTGGGGGAAAGCACCGGGCCCGGATGGAATTCCAGTAAGAGTATTTTCACAGTATGCGGCAAAAATCGGGCAATTTCTGTCTGATATATTCAGTAAATCATTAGAAGAACGAAAAGTACCTTCAGACTGGAAAATCGCGCAAGTAACTCCGATTTTCAAAAAAGGTGATCGAAGTGATCCTGGAAACTATCGTCCCATATCTGTAACATCTGTTTGTAGTAGAGTTATGGAGCATATTATATGCTCGAACATTATGAATTTTCTAGATGATAATAATTTGCTTACAACAAATCAACACGGATTTCGGAAGAAAAGATCATGTGAAACACAGCTGGCCCTATTTACACACGACGTAATGAAAGTTATCGATGCAGGTTCACAAGTAGATGCAATTTTTTTAGATTTCCAAAAAGCCTTTGACTCTGTGCCACATAACCGCCTTTTAGCGAAGCTTCGAGCGTACGGTATATCGGATTAGCTTTGTGAATGGATAAAGGATTTTCTAACTGGTCGGTCGCAGTATGTTGTTGTTGAAGGAGAAAGTTCTTCTAATCTAGATGTTACATCGGGTGTACCTCAAGGAAGTGTAATTGGACCACTACTTTTCTTAATTTTTATAAACGATCTCGGAGACAAATTGAAAAGCCTTTTTTGATAGTTTGCTGATGATGCGGTTATTTATAGGGAATTAAGAAATTTGGGCGATTGCTTAGAAATTCAGCGCGATCTGGATGTTATTTTGGCTTGGTGCGCTGAGTGGCAACTTACTCTAAATTGTAAAAAAGTGCAAGACAATGAGCATAACTAGCAAAAAGAATCCAATTGTTCAGAAATACGAGTTAAACAATACAGTTATTGATATGGTCAATTCTATGAAATATTTGGGAGTAACAGTACAAAGGAACATGAAATAGGACATACACATTAATTCGTTAGTAGGTAGAGCAAATTCTAGGCTGCGATTCATAGGTCGAATCTTGAAAAATTGTAATGAACAAACAAAGGAGATAGCGTACAAATCTCTTGTGCGTCCACATTTGGATTATTGTTGTGCCATTTGGGATCCGTTTCGTAAGGGGTTGATCGAAAGTATAGAGAAAGTACAGAGAAGAGCGGCTCGATTCGTGACCGCTTGCTACAGTCCTTATGAAAGCGGCACAGAACTGATTAGTAGATTAGGTTGGGAGTCTCTGGTAGATAGACGACACACGTTTCGTTTAAACTTATTTGTAAACATGCGTACTCCCACTTTCATTTTTGAGTGTAGTGAAATACTTCTTCCACCAACCTATTTGAGTCGGAAGGATAGGAAAGATAAAATTAGAGAAATAAGGTGCCGGACTGATTCTTATATGAATTATTTTTTCCCTTGTACCATTGGGGATTGGATGCACAACAAAGAGATTAGCTTTGGTGCTGAGCACCCTCTGCCACCCACAATTTTGTGAATTGCAGAGTATATATGTAGATGTAGATGTAGATAACATACCGTTCTCTCATTCGATCAATAATAAATTACGGAAGTATCTTTTATGGAAATGCCCCCGAATATGGACTGAAAAAAATATAACATCCTCCAATACCAAGCTTTGATGATATGCTTGGGAGCTATGAGATCACCCCCCCCCCTTTCCCCCAATGCACTTTTAGTAGAAGCGAAAGAGATGCCTCTTCACATCAGAAGAGAACTAGTGACTAACATTTTTCTCATTCGACGAGCAGCAATAACTTTACACCCACTCCCAAGCAAACTGAAGATATGATTATCGAGAATTATAAACTCGCAAGAAAACGCAAACCAAGAAAGGAAACCTCTTATAGTTAAATATATTAAACAGCTGAGGACAATATTCCCATTGATCTACCGAGACCGAGAGCTGCCAGTCTACAGCTACCCATATAAACATATATTAAACCTTTATAAGCCACCGGTCCATCAACAACCAAGCATTGAAACCTACACAGGAAAATCAACAACTACATACAGAATCATATCAGGTACAACTAGCGCGACTTCACAGAAATCTATACCGATAGATCTAAAACCATTAATGGAGTGGGCTACGCCTTCTACTGCCCCAAAAAGGAGCCACTGGAAAGTACACCCTTCCCCTAGAAGCAAGCACATATACGGTGGAAACTCTAGCGATAGCGGAAGCAATCCAATACGGAGTACAACATTTTGGAAAAATCCTAATTCTAACAGATGCAAAAAGCGTACTTAGCAAAATAGAGCATCAGAATTGGACCACACGTACAAACCCATATATATATATATATATACATATATATACACTTGCTAGACTTGATACTACAATCAAAACAAGCAAATAAGGAAATAAATATAACGTGGGTTAAAGGACACGCAGTAATAACTAACAACGAAATCGTTGACGAACTGGCAAACGCTGCGATAGCTGAAGGAAAATTCAAAGCAATTCCGTTACCCCACACCGACGTCCACAGTAAAATAAGGAAAACAGCCTATGAAAAATGGAAAAAATAATGGGAGATAAGGGACGACATTAAGCGACTATCCAATCAGAAATACCATCAAAACCTTGATACAATAATAAAACCTGAGTAGACGATATAAGTTATCAATAATAGAAATGAAGTTAGGGCACGGGTGCTACCCGCCCCAACTACACCGTATTAAAGTGTCCGAAACCCCCTACTGTGAAGAACACCCCCACAGAAACATGCGACTTAGACCATCTGTTTTTAGGTTGCTCAAAATATAACACCTCACAAAATAAATTACTTGGCTGCATTATAAAAAAAAAATATCACTTTACCTATCAGCATCGCAACCTTGTTGTATGAGAATAACCCTCAGATTTTATCAGCCATCATTAAATACCTAGACGAAACCGGCCTCCACATATGAACTAATTCATAAAATTACACCCAACAACAAGAGCAATAAAAAGTAATTAGTATCATAAACC
Source organism: Vandiemenella viatica (assembly GCA_031002005.1). Lineage (NCBI taxonomy): Eukaryota > Metazoa > Arthropoda > Insecta > Orthoptera > Morabidae > Vandiemenella > Vandiemenella viatica. The sequence continues at coordinate 5,276,197 of CM061914.1, forward strand.
AATTGAAAACATTCCAACCAAACAAAAGTAAATTGAAATTGTAACCACAGTTGAATTGATACCTGTAAATTAGAATGAAAATGACTTTAAATTATTGTAAATATTGAATTATAGTAACTGTTATTATAATACATTTTAATTATTGTAAACAGTGTATAGTGAAAATATCATTGTTAATGATTTATGATGTTGATGGCTGTTTGGCATATGCCAAAAGCTTAATATATAAAAAAAGAAACTAAACGAATGCCGGGATTGTTCCTTCAGCAAAAGGCTATCACCAAATTCCTTCCAGTTACTTGTTCCCAGTCTACTTTCGCCTTCAATTACGTCAACGTCGACTTGGCTGAAAGTAGAACACCATAAAAAGTAAAAAAGAATCTGGCGTCTGTAAAGTAGTGAATCACTCTTCAGTTAAATAGTGTACGAGGAAAGGCTACAGTCCACTCGCACAGTTTGTTTACTTTTATGTAGACAAAGCTATCAGGGAAGTGGAAGAAAACTTTAAATGTGAGTTAAGAGCTCAAAACAAAAACGTTCTATATGCTACAAATAGGTAGTGGCACTGTCTAGATGGCTCATAAAATTAATTAATTCACGGCACGAACATAATAGTTACAGAAAAATTTGGATTAAATGCAAACGAAAGCAAAACGACAGTCATCAAACAGCATCATGCCTTAATGAGTGAAACATGTAGTTTAATGAAGAGCACTGCATACAATCGTGTATGAAAAATATAGTTGAAAATTTCTCTGCCGAAATATGTAGAACCTATTCGGGAATACTCCACAGCCTCGTCTCCTCATTTCTAAGATGGAGATACGTTTCAGACTTCGCTAAAGTATAAGAAAATCTAAGCTATCCTGCACCGCTAACTCGAAACAGTCCACAAAGTATATGGATTTGAGCTTAGCTCAGATCATCTGATAATAAAAAGTTATTATTTTTATTTATTCTGGTGGTCAATAGTCATACTCTTATTTAATTGTCTTATAACGAATCTCTCTCTATATAACAATAAAATGGATGTTTGTATAGTTGTTGTTCTTTATACAAATCCACAGTTTTTACAAGTGAAATGGTTAGGGTTTTTTTTTTTTTTTTTTTTTTTTTTTTTTTTTTTTTTAATATCTCGAAAACGGTAGAAAACCGCTCTAAGTGGATGATGATATTCTTAAAACCCAAGTAATATTCTATTTATTAGTGTTGGACCGGTTCTGCTTGGACATTTAACGACCCAGTAATCTGACTTGAAATTTAAAAATTGGTTTCTTGTTGGTGTGTCGACATACAAACCTACAGTTTTTATCCGAACTTTTCAAACGTATACTTTAAAACAAACAGAAAAATACTCTTTTCTCATTTTAATTTTTACAAATGTTTTTTATACAAATTTATAGTTTTTATCCAATTCTGAAGGGAACTTTGCACAAGTATACTTTAAAACAAAGGGAAAAATATTGTATACATTTGCTTTATATAAACCTAACGCATCTCCCCCATTACGCCCTTAAAACTATTCAGTTTTATGCAATTATCTTGAAAATGCCAGAAAAAGAGGTCAAATTGGATGATGGTGGTGAATGTTTACGGTAATCCCATAAAACGGGATAAAACATTAGAATTGTAATATTCAGCGCCCGAGCAATGCCGGATATCCTGTAGTTATGTATTACAAGATTTTGATTTGTTATTTTAACGGTTTTCCTTCGCTCTTACCTTCACTTATTCAGATAATTTTCAATCTAAGAAGTTAGACACAATTTATCTGATTAAATGACAAATATAAAAACAGTACTCAATTTCATATAAATCACTCTTATTTTCTCTGCAATAAAACACACTGATTTTGTATTTCATATTTCGGACTGATACAATCGCGTTTTATCCTTTGATAAATAGAACTAATACAATACTTCGTACAAAATATGATTAAAATGATAAATTGAGTTCTCGGTAAAGTAAATGCATACTCAGCAGTATTTTGATATAAAGTGTTAAATCTCTGAAAAATTAGTTGGGTTATTCTTCAGGACTAATTCAAAGTTAAGCGCTGATTTGCAGGTCCAACGGTCCTCCAGATTGACTTTGATTATCTTCGTTAGAGGCCCATTAGCACCGGCCCCTTCTCAATTAGTCCAAAGTGCGCCTACAATCTACCGGAGCCTCGTTCTCGTTTGAAGTCTGTGAGAGAGAAACGACAAGATGAGTCCCTCAGTGTGACGGAGTTTGGGTCCACAAATTAATTTTGCCCCGCGGGAAACCTCTTGTCTGCCCAGCGCAATCAGCGAGCTAAATTAAAACCCTGCACGTGTTAACTGTGTCTGCTCTCGCGAAACTTAGCACTGTTTGCAGCAGATTAAACAAACGGGTGTTGATACGAGTGCAGGCGGAGAGATTAATTTCAGCTCGGTGTGGGGTTATATTACGGACCTAGGGTAAAGCCAGTCCTGTTACACGGGCAGCATGTGTGGCTTTTACAGAGCAGACCGATACCTCCTTATACGAAGTAATACAATAACTAACTTACTCTACATACGAAAGTCCCGCTCTGTCCTTTGTTTGTTTCTGCTTCTTCCACAACAGGCGGTGGGAAGTAAACAGAATACACAATGATTAAAGCAGACTCGTAGTCAGAGAGTGAACATCACATCTCTGTCTGGTGTTATCAAAGATGTTTGAATATTGTACTGGTAGCAACTGGTAGCCTTAAGTGTATACCCAAACCAAAATCCTGGATCTGGCAGTGTTGATCACATGCCTAATATTTTCTTTCGATTCAGATTTCCGCTCCGAAAATTGAATAAATTGAGGCAGTTGTTGGCTAAAATGTTTCTGGAAAAATGGAAATATATGATCGTGAAACCTTTTGCTCTACCAACAATTTTCTGCTTTCCAGACAATATGTCGAACGTAAGACTATAATTTTTGCTATGATGAATATAAAAAATACTATAACATTATTAGCATCCACCATTTATTATTTTAGCTGTTCCATATGTAGAAGTACTGCACTATTTGTGAACAAATATTTAAAGGAATTGTTCCTTCTTTTCTAAATTACAACCATGCTATAGGAAATGTATATTATCAACAGTATGTAATATTTTTCAGAAGACTGTGTTGCTCGATCTCCTACAAGGGAAAGAAATATGCCATTCTTTCTGTAAATATTTGTAAATAATTCAGCATAGCCATGTTGGGAGAATTCATAATGAAAAGCAGAAAGTGTCAATCAGACAGAAATCAAACAAAACTGTGCTCTTTTATAATCAATAAAAAATTAAAAAGTTGATTCCTTGTATTTACTTTACTTATATTCTCACTTGAATGATTTAATTGTTACTAATTTACTAATTTTACTGCCCAGATGTTGATTTGATGATGGTATAAAATAAATGCAGACATTGGCATCTTGCCAACTAAACTGGTGGTAGTTTCTGGTCTATACGAAAAGTAGAAAATAAAAGGGAAACTGTCTTTAACATACAAGGTTATAATTTCAAACCAGGGGGTGGACTTGCACTGAAGTAAGTAAAAAATGTATTTTGCTGGCATTGACCAGATAACAAGGAATAAATCATGCTAAGAATTCCTAGAGCCACGAAGCTAAATTGTTAAATCTTTAGTAAGGAATGATCTTTGCATATACAAATAGATAGTTATTTAAAAAAATGTTCACAATATATTCTAAAGAGCAAACATTTCCTTCTTCGCTTATCTTCATACTGAACTGCTGGATCACATTTTTCACTTTAATATGATGAATGTCATATTCTGTCTTTAAATGTAAAATTAAACATATAATGATTGCTCAAATTCAGAAGAAAATTTAGTTTGGACCCGGATCTTTTAAATTTGTGTACTGAAACGTTAGCTTCCGTGTGGATCAGTTAAATTACCCTTCTTCAACAGGGAGAAAAAACTTTACATTGCTCAGAGTGAAGAAAACAAGTTCGATTATCTTGGTTATCCGATTTGAAACACGTCAACTTATCGAAACCTGACGTTTTGGCCACCATTTTGTGGCCATCTTCAGAGGACTATAACGGCTGGAACTGCTGTCGTCTATATATAGCTCCCGACGAGCGCGCTAATCTTTCGGAGTTGGCTCCCGACGAGCGCGATAGCCTTTCGGAGTAACGTCACTCCGAAAGGTTAGCGCGCTCGTCGGGAGCTATATATTGACGGCAGCAGTTCCAGCCATAATAGTCCTCTGAAGAAGGACACAAAATGATGGCCGAAACGTTAGGTTTCGATAAAATAACGCGGTTCAACCCGGACAACTAGGATAACATCGACAATGACCGCGGAAGTCTGCGCACCCAAGTTCGAAAGTTAATAAAGTTAGCGGGAAGTCTATAATTATCTTGTTATTAACGTCATTCGATCTTCTTTGGGCAACAGTATAAAAATTTCCATTCTGTTCTCGCCATCACTTGCCACTGACATGGCGCCTTCTTCACTTCGCTAAGATCTCTGGTGCCTGGATATTATAATGTTTTTTATCACTGCTCTCCGTTTTCGCACTGCTTGCAATTGCTTCAACAATGCCCCTCAAAAATGTTGGAAATTTTCATTGTTATACAAAATTTTAAAAGAAAAGAATAATTTTAAAAACAAATAACGGTTATTTTTTTGTTTGATATATTTCGCGATTTCTTAAAGTTTCTGTAAGTTTTTAATAAAGTCTTGTTTCAACTTCTATGTCAAAATTTTTTTTGGGTGTGGTTGTAGTAACAGCTACAGAGAGTACAACATGAACATCAGATTCTCCTCTCCTTACATGAATTTATGCATTTAATCGTTGTAAATAAACAAAATGCAACATGTAAATTTAAACAACGTCGCACATACCTCTGCGTCCCATTATAATTTTTTTACCAATATTCTTATGTGTAGTTAGTTCCTCGCAGATATTTAAACATTTTGTGTCTTGTATGTAACAATAATTTCATGTTTCAGAAGGGTACAAAATTGAACCTTGTTAGGAACCGCGAGTGGTGATCTTTTAGCTGACATCGTGGTTATACTTCCTTTTGGCAATATGAGTTCAATTGAAATCAAATGCAGTTAATTATTTGAAATTTCATGGCTAGCCAAACAGCGCTGTGTTAGCAGCCAGTGTAACCAACACTTCGAGCATGACTCGCCATAGGTTGAAAAATAGTCAGTTTACATCCAGCGTCAAGGTTCAGTGCATTTCATTACCGCGGATACGATTTGCCCTAGGCTCCGCTCGCGTTGTGTACATAATAATAATTCAGTTTTTTTAAGTTAAATTGCTTTTGGTGATTTAAATAAACAATATAACTTCACCTGTTAGAAATCAAAGATATTACTGAACAGAGACTGTGAACAGAAGCAAAGACGTTGGAAAAAATATTTTAGTGAGTTCCATCTTTGGAATTTGACTCATTATTATCATCAATTCAATATGAGAGATTAATCTTCTACAGTGATAATATTTTTTTGATTCACTCTCATGGTGTATGTAAACATTTTGTGTCTTGTATGTAACAATCGTTTCAAGTTTCAGAAGGCTACAAAATATTTCTTGAACCTGTTTAGAAACTGTGAGTGGTGATTCAAACTATGTTAGTAGAAGCTGTCACATTTTAACATCGGTCGCATTACGCTTATAGCTATGTAGATAAGTATTACTCCTATCGAGTGGTCTTCAGCAAATACTGTTTAAAACATTTCGCTATTATTTTTGATCACATTACTTTTATTACATAAGTTAGTTTTATTTGACGCTGTTAAACATCAAGTAAGCACTGAGTAACCCTGGACGATTACATAAAAGTTGTTGGCTGTTTGTAATATCCCTTGCTGGTACTGCCCATTATTGAATTAATTTTGCAAATTGTACGGAAATAAAGTAGGTACGAAACGTTTGGTTCAATTCCGCTAAAAATTGTTATATTGCAATTCCATCTGCGCGCAGAATGCAAATGGAAATTCTTCAGGGTCTCAGTCGTTTATAATACCGCAAATAGGTCGCATCATTTCATAATACATGAAAAAATTATTTTAGTAAAAGTCTTACCATTTTCGAGATATTGATTTTTTAATATTTTTTTCGAAACATATGAGTAGGAAGATAATAAGAGTTCAAGCCTGATAAGCTCTTTGGACAACTGTAAAGAGACTCCACTCGTCCGCGTGACGTCACAAGATGGCCGCCCCCCGTTGGTGTGACCAAGATGGCCGCCGAGCGCACCGCCCGGTCAAGATTGCCGCCCCCCGTTTGGTGCGACCAAGATGGCCGCCGTTAGTTCACAGATCGGCCGCACAGATGGCACCATCTCCCAAGGGCTTAATTTCTAGTTCATTTGGTGGCGGCTAGATGGCGTTCGGTGGCATTATTTCCAGCGCGCTTTGCGAAATGTGTACAATTCCCACTCGGCTGTTATCTCTGTTTACTAAGCGTGACGAAATATGTATTCCTAGCGTCCTGTTAAGCAAGCACTGAACATCTTGGCTACTATCGACACACAGTAAAATATTTTATATCGTGAAAAATACTAAAGTCCACATCAACGGATATTACGTCGGTAGCGTAGGGGCTAGAGTGCCGAAGGTCGCTGGTTCGAGTCCGGCCGCGGTGTTTAAGTTGTGAAAAAGCCGTAAAGTTACGTAATTTCCACGCCTAAAAAAAATAAGTCCCACATCAACGGATATTACGTCGGTAGCGTAGGGGCTAGAGTGCCGAAGGTCACCGGTTCGAGTCCGGCCGCGGTGTTTAAGTGTTTTGTGAAAAAGCCGTAAAGTTACGTAATTTCCACGCCTAAAAAAAATAAGTCCCACATCAACGGATATTACGTCGGTAGCGTAGGGGCTAGAGTGCCGAAGGTCACCGGTTCGAGTCCGGCCGCGGTGTTTAAGTGTTTGTGAAAAAGCCGTAAAGTTACGTAATTTCCACGCCTAAAAAAAATAAGTCCCACATCAACGGATATTACGTCGGTAGCGTAGGGGCTAGAGTGCCGAAGGTCACCGGTTCGAGTCCGGCCGCGGTGTTTAAGTTGTGAAAAAGCCGTAAAGTTACGTAATTTCCACGCCTAAAAAAAATAAGTCCCACATCAACGGATATTACGTGAACAGACATCGGTAGCGTAGGGGCTAGAGTGCCGAAGGTCACCGGTTCGAGTCCGGCCGCGGTGTTTAAGTGTTTTGTGAAAAAGCCGTAAAGTTACGTAATTTCCACGCCTAAAAAAAATAAGTCGAAAAGCATAAATGTTTCCTTTTAACGGGAAAAAAAGCGTCATAAACTCCAGATATAAATTCTATGTGTACCTGTTTTCATGAAATTATTTAGCGTTCTTGCCTCGCATTCGGGAGGACGGAGGTTCCAGGCATCCATGGTTTCCCAAAATCACTCCAAGTGAATGCCGGGGATGCTACCTTCAAAAGGCCATGGCCGAATTCCTTCCCGTCTCTAAAGACCTCGCTGTTAACATAAATTCCGTTCATCGAAGCAGGCAGACATTAAAAATTAATTCACCGACGAAGAGACGGGAAACAAACTCACTTTTTCATTATGAACAATATAATATAACTCACGAGTGTCACCTACAGTCCGTGTATTTTAAAGGATGTATTAAATTAGGGGTATTTATATTTTTATTTATATTTCTCGTGTCCAGGACATAACAAGTTGAAAAAACAAATAACATTAATTAATTAATATTAACTATAAACACAATTATATAGAATGTGACCAGAATTCCGCAATCTTGATGGCCTTCTCGTTTGCCCTGTAAAGGTCGTCGATATTGCAGGTTTCAGGGAGATTCCTGCATATCAGAAGATGTTGTGGGTTCTGAAGCTCACCACATTCACATAGATCGTTGTCATTAGTGTACCCCCATTTTTTAAATATTATATTTACATCGGGACACTTCAGTTCTTAGTCTGTTTAAAGCCTTCCATATAGCATATGGCTGATTACATCCCGCAGCCGGTGCCTCTTTGATGTTCCTCCACCAGGACAAATTTCAAAATTAGGGGTAATGAAATTGTGTGTCTGTGAATGTCATGTCCGTCCTGTTGGTGTGTCTAATTAGCTAGAATAAATTCATTCTCATGCAAATACTTAATAATAATGATGTGAGTAACTTCAGCACTCGGGAATTCGATCCGAGGGGGTGTGCTAGGCGAAAAGAAAACATTAAGTTCTCGCCCGTGTAAATCTACTTATATATCATTTTCTCATTGCCACAACTATTTACCCACCCAAATTGAGTGTCCTTAGCTGTACTTTGTCTAAAATTCCAATCAATCCCTTGTGACACATCAGTGATTGGCACCTTTAACTGTATTTTACAGCACAGCACGTATGTTCCAGGAACGAAATACGTCTGTTAATCTTACTAATTTCGCCCCTCTCGAATCGAAGTACGCCAGTCCTATGTGATAAAAATCGAGTCAATGTAAGGCAGTGCTAAGCACAGAACATGCTGATTCGTCATAGAATGCCTGTGGCCGAGGTGTAGATATAGAAAATTTACCCACTTCCTTATAAAAGAAATCCAGTGCACTATTCCTAATTCTTTCACCAAGATCCACCCCTAGCCTCATCGCCAACATACGCCCAGCACTTCCTCAAACCTCCTTCTATTTTCCAATGATTCCCACTCAAACCCCTGATCAGTTACAGACAGGGTTACCTTCTGTTCGTGCGTTAAAGTAAACCAAAAATTCAAAATTCGCAGAGTCTTCTGCTAATCAGTAGCCAGGTACCAAAATGTCCATTTAAGGTCGTTCTACTGCAGTTTTCCAGGAAAATTCTCCCCTTTTCCAGGAAATTATTTTTCAATAAATCAGGACCCAGGGGAGTTCTCCATTCGGTTTAAAATGTTCCCATCTAACGCCAACCTTCGGATTCAGGACCAAGTGTGACATTTGTTTATAATTGCATGCTTCATCCAACTAACCACGATAAAAGTGACATAATGCCCTTAGCTAACTTGGTCATCAAACAGACATCATAACTCACATTTTCATAGAAGACCCCCACACATCGACAAGTATCCTAAACGTCACAATAGGTGCAGACACTAGTTCTATTGCGCCGAAGATAGTACCCACGCTTGAATTGTCGTAAATTGTTAGATCAAAGTGGGTGTTTGGATATTTTATCCACTCAGGCCTCATCATCTAAAGTCTAATGCCAGATTGTGGTAATTGCCAACTTAGGCTCCATACACCACTCAGAATTATTCCTCCAATATCCATTCTAACAGCATTATACACCACATACAGCCCCTGACACTCTTCCAATCTCCCAATGACATCCAGTCCAGTTCCTTTATTAAGGCACTTGTTGAATATTTTCCACTAATAAATCTAGCTGCCATATTTTGCACCATGCATTTGATGTACTAAAAATGTGGACTCCATACTACACTATTTACAAACAATGGTCTGATTGTGGGTTTGTATCCAAGTCCTTCGCTTCTCTGGTACATTCCCTCATCACCCTCTCTGTTAAATGATTTTTATGTAGTGAAAAACGTGAGAAACACAATTCGTATGCCAACACAACCGGCAGTAAACTGTAAAGAGTACAGTCAAATGGGAGATTGCCTAAGCCCTGAAGCAATGGTTAGAAGCACACGTTGATGGTGAGCATAATTCTATAACCATATAACCGAGCGTGGTGGTGTAACGGATAGCGTTCTGGCCTCGCATTCGGGAGGACGGCGGTTCGAATCCCCGTCCGGGCATCCAGATTTCGGTTTTCCATGGTTTCCCCAAATCACTCCAGGTGAATGCCGGGATGCTTCCATCAAAAGGCCATGGCCGAATTCCTTCCCATTCCTTGCCCCCATCCTTTCCCGTCTCTAAAGACCACGTTGTTAAAAAGGGACGTTAAACTGTTACAAAAAAAAAAAAAAATATAACCATATATTTTAGACTCAAATTAACAGAGGAAGTAGACACACGCACACACTTGTACATACATACAGCGAGGCCGACAGAACTAACAGCAAGCATCATGGAAACGATGAAGTGGGGGCAGAATTGTCGTTACCACTGATTAACTGGACAGAACTATCGTTACCAAAATCATCAGACAGACGAGGTATCACCATACTTACACTTACATGCACAAAGAGAGACGCAGATATACATGTACAAGTCTACAGAAAGTTCAGGACAACTACCTGCACCAACCATGGAAACAAAAAAAGTGGTGTAGTACTTTCTTGCCCCCCATGACTGGCTGAAAAACAGAACTCTCCTTACATATCATCTGCCTGGCGAGATAGAGGGTGTGCAAAAGATGGCATGTTTTCACCATACACCTAAGTATTTACATCATAAATAGTGTTCATCACACACAATTGATTACATTTACCATCAATACGTTTCCCCCACACTGCAACCCTATCTGCCATTCATTAAGAGTGCCCCAGGTACCATGAGTTACAATAGACATTTGACTATCAGCAGATACCAGAACCCCTCATATTCATACTAGGTCTCAACCACAAATCCATACGTATCCATGCACAAGCTCAAAGAAACAGGAACAGCAAATCATACATCCAGATAAATGAGTTTAAGGAAGGTATCACCATACTTACGCACACAGACACATATATCCATGCCTACAGCGAGCTCAACACAACAACCAGCCCAATCATGGAAAAGAAAAAGTGGGGCAGAACCACCATGGCTCATAACTGACCAAAAAATCATGAGTAACATATGTTCCAGGTACCATACTCTTCACATCAACATCATCTAATTTATCTCACACAACAGACCTCACTACCATCCAGTATCATGTGTGCTAGGTACAAAACTGTTCACATTAGCACCACCACATCTATCCCACACCTTAACCCTTACTGCCATTCAGTAACATTTACCCCAGGTACCACGAGTAGCAGTAGACATCTGGTCATCAGACAGATATCATAACTCCCATATTCATACTAGGTCTCAACCAAAAATCTGTACGTCACCTCACACAAGCAAGGTATCACCACATTTACGAAAAAAAACACACAGAGATAGAGACGCATACACACGTTCATTTCCAGGCCTACAGCGATCTCGACTCAACAACTAGCCCAATCATGGCAACGAAAAAGTGGAACAGAACACGCATGACTGGCCAAAAATCATAGAAAGACACACATAAACACATACATACACACTAACATGTCAATGCATTCAAACAGTTCCATTCATCACCACACATAACTGGAGGAAAAAACTGAAGAGTTACAGGATGTGTGAAGTTTGAAATCACAGTCACATCTCGCCCACACCGCAACCTTTTCTGTCATTTAGTAATATGTGCCACCCATGTACCACGAGTAGCAGTAGACACTTGGTCATCAGACAGATATCATAACTCCCATATTCATACTAGGTCTCACCCACAAATCCATACGTCACCTCACACAAGCATAAGTGCAGGACAAACGAGATAAAGGAATGTATCACCACATTTACGCAAAAAACACACAGAGATAGAGATGCATACACACGTACATTTCCATGCCTACAGCGATCTCGACTCAACAACTAGCCCAATCATGGCAACGAAAAAGTGGAACAGAACACCCATGACTGGCCAAAAATCATAGAAAGACACACACACACTCACATGTCAATGCATTCACACAGTTCCATTCATCACCACACATAACTGGAGGAAAGAGACTGAACATGCTAGATCCAAACTGAAGAGTTACAGGATGTGTGAAGTTTGAAATCACAGTCACATCTCGCCCACACCGCAACCTTTTCTGTCATTTAGTAATATGTGCCACCCATGTACCACGAGTAGCAGTAGACACTTGGTCATCAGACAGATATCATAACTCCCATATTCATACTAGGTCTCACCCACAAATCCATATGTCACCTCACACAAGCATAAGTGCAGGAACAGCACATCATACATCCAGACAAACGAGATAAAGGAAGGTATCATCACATTTACGCAAAAAAAAAACACACAGAGATAGAGACGCATACACACGTACATTTCCATGCCTACAGCGATCTCGACTCAACAACTAGCCCAATCGAGGCAACGAAAAAGTGAAACAGAACACCCATGGCTCAAGACTGACAAAAAAATCATCATTAACATGTGTTCCAAGTAACAAACTCCTCACATCAAAATCATATCATTTAACTCACACTACAGACCTCTCTGCCATTCAGTATCGTTGGTAATATGTACAAAGCTAATTTCATAAGTTACCACATACATACAAGTAATTGCAGGAAAGGGTCCCGACACACGACATCCACACTGAGGTGTTAAATGATAGGCAGATGATAGCTATGTCTTTCCAATACACCTCAGTGCTCACCACACATACTTGATTTTTTAATGTGCCATCAGTATACCTTGTGGCTGGAACTAAGCTCTTGGCAATGTTTGGCCAAAAGTCATTTGTTAATAGTAGCTCATCAATCACAAATTTTGGGTCAACCTGCCCAAGCGGGCGCGGCGCGAGGTGGCCACCCTTCCCCACTGCGGACAGAAATACCGTAATACGCCGGTCTAAAAGCGCGGACCGCGATGGTTTACCGGAGTCTCCCGCGCGGACCGCGATGGTTTACCGGAGTTTCCCGACCGGGACCTATTACCGGTAACCGCATTTTTAGGACCGCACTGAAGACCGGAATTTCATTGCGCTCGAGGCGGTAATATGCGCCGGTATACCGACCTACTAAAACACGATGTACGCGTCCGCTGTGAGGAAGGGTGGCCACCTCGCGCCGCGCCCGCTTGGGCAGGTTGACCCAAAATTTGTGATTGATGAGCTACTATTAACAAATGACTTTTGGCCAAACATTGCCAAGAGCTTAGTTCCAGCCACAAGGTATACTGATGGCACATTAAAAAATCAAGTATGTGTGGTGAGCACTGAGGTGTATTGGAAAGACATAGCTATCATCTGCCTATCATTTAACACCTCAGTGTGGATGTCGTGTGTCGGGACCCTTTCCTGCAATTACTTGTATGTATGTGGTAACTTATGAAATTAGCTTTGTACATATTACCAACGATACTGAATGGCAGAGAGGTCTGTAGTGTGAGTTAAATGATATGATTTTGATGTGAGGAGTTTGTTACTTGGAACACATGTTAATGATGATTTTTTTGTCAGTCTTGAGCCATGGGTGTTCTGTTTCACTTTTTCGTTGCCTCGATTGGGCTAGTTGTTGAGTCGAGATCGCTGTAGGCATGGAAATGTACGTGTGTATGCGTCTCTATCTCTGTGTGTTTTTTTTTTTTGCGTAAATGTGATGATACCTTCCTTTATCTCGTTTGTCTGGATGTATGATGTGCTGTTCCTGCACTTATGCTTGTGTGAGGTGACATATGGATTTGTGGGTGAGACCTAGTATGAATATGGGAGTTATGATATCTGTCTGATGACCAAGTGTCTACTGCTACTCGTGGTACATGGGTGGCACATATTACTAAATGACAGAAAAGGTTGCGGTGTGGGCGAGATGTGACTGTGATTTCAAACTTCACACATCCTGTAACTCTTCAGTTTGGATCTAGCATGTTCAGTCTCTTTCCTCCAGTTATGTGTGGTGATGAATGGAACTGTGTGAATGCATTGACATGTGAGTGTGTGTGTGTCTTTCTATGATTTTTGGCCAGTCATGGGTGTTCTGTTCCACTTTTTCGTTGCCATGATTGGGCTAGTTGTTGAGTCGAGATCGCTGTAGGCATGGAAATGTACGTGTGTATGCATCTCTATCTCTGTGTGTTTTTTGCGTAAATGTGGTGATACATTCCTTTATCTCGTTTGTCCTGCACTTATGCTTGTGTGAGGTGACGTATGGATTTGTGGGTGAGACCTAGTATGAATATGGGAGTTATGATATCTGTCTGATGACCAAGTGTCTACTGCTACTCGTGGTACATGGGTGGCACATATTACTAAATGACAGAAAAGGTTGCGGTGTGGGCGAGATGTGACTGTGATTTCAAACTTCACACATCCTGTAACTCTTCAGTTTTTTCCTCCAGTTATGTGTGGTGATGAATGGAACTGTTTGAATGCATTGACATGTTAGTGTGTATGTATGTGTTTATGTGTGTCTTTCTATGATTTTTGGCCAGTCATGCGTGTTCTGTTCCACTTTTTCGTTGCCATGATTGGGCTAGTTGTTGAGTCGAGATCGCTGTAGGCCTGGAAATGAACGTGTGTATGCGTCTCTATCTCTGTGTGTTTTTTTTCGTAAATGTGGTGATACCTTGCTTGTGTGAGGTGACGTACAGATTTTTGGTTGAGACCTAGTATGAATATGGGAGTTATGATATCTGTCTGATGACCAGATGTCTACTGCTACTCGTGGTACCTGGGGTAAATGTTACTGAATGGCAGTAAGGGTTAAGGTGTGGGATAGATGTGGTGGTGCTAATGTGAACAGTTTTGTACCTAGCACACATGATACTGGATGGTAGTGAGGTCTGTTGTGTGAGATAAATTAGATGATGTTGATGTGAAGAGTATGGTACCTGGAACATATGTTACTCATGATTTTTTGGTCAGTTATGAGCCATGGTGGTTCTGTCCCACTTTTTCTTTTCCATGATTGGGCTGGTTGTTGTGTTGAGCTCGCTGTAGGCATGGATATATGTGTCTGTGTGCGTAAGTATGGTGATACCTTCCTTAAACTCATTTATCTGGATGTATGATTTGCTGTTCCTGTTTCTTTGAGCTTGTGCATGGATACGTATGGATTTGTGGTTGAGACCTAGTATGAATATGAGGGGTTCTGGTATCTGCTGATAGTCAAATGTCTATTGTAACTCATGGTACCTGGGGCACTCTTAATGAATGGCAGATAGGGTTGCAGTGTGGGGGAAACGTATTGATGGTAAATGTAATCAATTGTGTGTGATGAACACTATTTATGATGTAAATACTTAGGTGTATGGTGAAAACATGCCATCTTTTGCACACCCTCTATCTCGCCAGGCAGATGATATGTAAGGAGAGTTCTGTTTTTCAGCCAGTCATGGGGGGCAAGAAAGTACTACACCACTTTTTTTGTTTCCATGGTTGGTGCAGGTAGTTGTCCTGAACTTTCTGTAGACTTGTACATGTATATCTGCGTCTCTCTTTGTGCATGTAAGTGTAAGTATGGTGATACCTCGTCTGTCTGATGATTTTGGTAACGATAGTTCTGTCCAGTTAATCAGTGGTAACGACAATTCTGCCCCCACTTCATCGTTTCCATGATGCTTGCTGTTAGTTCTGTCGGCCTCGCTGTATGTATGTACAAGTGTGTGCGTGTGTCTACTTCCTCTGTTAATTTGAGTCTAAAATATATGGTTATATTTTTTTTTTTTTTTTGTAACAGTTTAACGTCCCTTTTTAACAACGTGGTCTTTAGAGACGGGAAAGGATGGGGGCAAGGAATGGGAAGGAATTCGGCCATGGCCTTTTGATGGAAGCATCCCGGCATTCACCTGGAGTGATTTGGGGAAACCATGGAAAACCGAAATCTGGATGCCCGGACGGGGATTCGAACCGCCGTCCTCCCGAATGCGAGGCCAGAACGCTATCCGTTACACCACCACGCTCGGTTATATGGTTATAGAATTATGCTCACCATCAACGTGTGCTTCTAACCATTGCTTCAGGGCTTAGGCAATCTCCCATTTGACTGTACTCTTTACAGTTTACTGCCGGTTGTGTTGGCATACGAATTGTGTTTCTCACGTTTTTCACTACATAAAAATCATTTAACAGAGAGGGTGATGAGGGAATGTACCAGAGAAGCGAAGGACTTGGATACAAACCCACAATCAGACCATTGTTTGTAAATAGTGTAGTATGGAGTCCACATTTTTAGTACATCAAATGCATGGTGCAAAATATGGCAGCTAGATTTATTAGTGGAAAATATTCAACAAGTGCCTTAATAAAGGAACTGGACTGGATGTCATTGGGAGATTGGAAGAGTGTCAGGGGCTGTATGTGGTGTATAATGCTGTTAGAATGGATATTGGAGGAATAATTCTGAGTGGTGTATGGAGCCTAAGTTGGCAATTACCACAATCTGGCATTAGACTTTAGATGATGAGGCCTGAGTGGATAAAATATCCAAACACCCACTTTGATCTAACAATTTACGACAATTCAAGCGTGGGTACTATCTTCGGCGCAATAGAACTAGTGTCTGCACCTATTGTGACGTTTAGGATAGGTCTACTTGTCGATGTGTGGGGGTCTTCTATGAAAATGTGAGTTATGATGTCTGTTTGATGACCAAGTTAGCTAAGGGCATTATGTCACTTTTATCGTGGTTAGTTGGATGAAGCATGCAATTATAAACAAATGTCACACTTGGTCCTGAATCCGAAGGTTGGCGTTAGATGGGAACATTTTAAACCGAATGGAGAACTCCCCTGGGTCCTGATTTATTGAAAAATAATTTCCTGGAAAAGGGGAGAATTTTCCTGAAAACTGCAGTAGAACGACCTTAAATGGACATTTTGGTACCTGGCTACTGATTAGCAGAAGACTCTGCGAATTTTGAATTTTTGGTTTACTTTAACGCACGAACAGAAGGTAACCCTGTCTGTAACTGATCAGGGGTTTGAGTGGGAATCATTGGAAAATAGAAGGAGGTTTGAGGAAGTGCTGGGCGTATGTTGGCGATGAGGCTAGGGGTGGATCTTGGTGCGGGGAAAGGATGGGAAGCAAGGAATGGGAAGGAATTCGGCCATGTCCTTTTGAAGGAAGCAACCCGGCATTCACAAACTGGATTTCACATCTGCAACTTTGCATTAGGCAATGATATTCATGTGAATATAATTTAGTGGGCATATTTCAGATAAAATAGGTAGGAAAGTTAATGCCATAGCAATAGTTTTTTTTTGTAACAGTTTAACGTCCCTTTTTTAACAACTGGTCTTTAGAGACGGGAAAGGATGGGGGGCAAGGAATGGGAAGGAATTCGGCCATGGCCTTTTGAAGGAAGCATCCCGGCATTTCCTGGAGTGATTTGGGGAAACCATGGAAAACCCAAATCTGGATGCCCGGACGGGGATTCGAACCGCCGTCCTCCCGAATGCGAGGCCAGAACGCTAACCGTTACACCACCACGCTCGGTCATAGCAATAGGATAGAAATGCACAAAGTTCATCGAGGTTGTAGACACATACATTAGGAAATCACTTCTTTGAGTTTAAAACATTAGTTGGATTATCGCTTTGTTTCATTGCATATAATTTAATAAATTAAAATAATGGCAGTGTGACAGAAATTCCCGAGTTATCATTAACGATTAATTATATTGGAATCCCACCGTACTGACCCTTATTTCCTCTTGTTATTCGCACAGAGTTTTTTTTGTGCAAAGCACCCTCTGCCAATTTTGAATATCAGAACTGCATTGTATAGATATGAATTTGAGCTAAGTCAGGACATTCCATAGTTCATTATCACGTTTTAAACGTAAAAGTTACGCTTTCTCATGGTCTATGTCTTATTTTTTAATTAAATACAAAGACTCAAGCAGTTTTTCTGTTCGCCCAGAATGAAAACTAAATTTTCGATTTTCGTTTTTAAAACACGTTATTCTGGCGAGGGATTAGGCTACCATAAAAGATTCTTATATTTGTTCTACGAAAACTGACATATAATAATTATTCTCATCTCGTAATAATTTCTTCTTGAACCGCAGTGAATGCTGAAATATTTCTATGTATCCCGCTGGGGCGGTTTTGCAGTGCAATGAGCATATGGCACAACCTGAATTCCTTATCGATAGCAGGAAACACACTAATACGCTGCAAGCCTGAGACTCTGTACAAAATTCTGCAATCACACGAACGATGTGTTGGACGCCCTACTTTGTCCGCCAGCCAGCTATGCTTTCATAATGGTGGATGGCGAACACACACACCAGCCAAGCTGTATCGCTCTGTAATGGAGCCATTTGTAACCTGTCGGACTCCCCGAGCAAACAATAGCCGCTCACGCAAACATCGAAATATTTCTCTTAAAAGCTTGTTAAATACCTATCGCGTTGAGAAATGAAGCATGCCGCACCATCTATCGGGAAACGGGATACTATGCACCTATGCCTGGAAATATTTGTAGCTTTCACAACCGCGTATCGAGACATGCCCCGCCATCTATCGGAAACCGCGATACTATGTTATGCAAGGCCAAAACGCCCGATGCCTTGGATGAGCAA
This sequence comes from Vandiemenella viatica, assembly GCA_031002005.1. Taxonomy (NCBI): domain Eukaryota; kingdom Metazoa; phylum Arthropoda; class Insecta; order Orthoptera; family Morabidae; genus Vandiemenella; species Vandiemenella viatica. The sequence goes on from CM061914.1 coordinate 5,294,416, forward strand.
GTTGACACCTGTCGCAACGTCTAATGGATAGTAAACAGAGCGCGTATCATGTGTAAACACGCCCCGGGCGGCGGAATTCCCCCGCTAGCTTTCACTCTCCTGGGTGAGTGGAATATCTGCGCCCAAAGAAATTAAGCCCTTGGGAGATGCTGCCCTCCCAGCGGCCGGTTGAGGAACTAACGTGTGACGTCATACGACCTTGGCCGCCATTGGTCCATTAGAATTTCCCGCCATCCAACTGTGACGTCACGCGGACGAGTGGAGTCTCTTCCGGGGCCGGCTTAAGATCTTTTGTCCCAGGAAAGACAAGTCCTCCCTACTGTTCCATGCTAAGGTATTCAGCTGGGTAAGGAGAATCCACTGCTGAAATCAAGGTATCCTCCTCTGTTTTCACTGGTCCGTGACGTCATATCAGGCAAAACTTGCGATCTGTATGCAAGTACATAATAATACTAGGAGGCTAAGCACTGTATACACATTTTACTCCACTTGGTTACAAGGTAAACTCAAGATGGGATGGAACGAAATTAGCATGAACTGCTTCATTCAGTTCTTGAGGACTTAGTTTTACTTAAAAATGTACTTACCAGGAAGACTTGATTATAACTGGAAAACGTTGTAATTAAAATCACAGGCATAAGATAATGATGGCAAATAAGGAAAACCTAAGATTTTTGGCATTGGTGAGGTTAT
>CM061914.1:5296108-5327108 GCA_031002005.1 Vandiemenella viatica
AGCTAGGGAGGTCGCGTGGAGCAGTCGTTTGAGGTGTCGGAGTGCACGTTACTCTAGTATCCGCGACTAGTTCCCGGCGGACAGCTCGGCGATCTCCCGTAAAGCAGTCAGTCGACTATCCAATCACAGAAATCTAGCCAACGGGGTCGGGCCCACTGCACTTAGATGTGCGGTAGGGGATATCACGACCCCGGTGGTGACTCTTCAAACGCTGGAAGGGAAGTATTGCTAACAAGAGGACATGAAGCCGTCGGGACAAGTGGGGTGGATACGGGCTGGCGACCCAACGTTCATGGACAGGGTTCTCCGCAGGAGGCAGTCGCTTGAGGTGTTGGGAATTGGCCGTCTCCAAGTTCTAGCATCCGAAGACTAGCCCGGCTGACCGCGGGCGGATACCCGTAAAACAGTTCGGGTTTGATTACCAATCCCAGGTATCTGGGTAACGGGGTCGCTGGCTGTATTCAATGTGCCGTAGGGGCTCACGAAAGTGTTCCCGAACGGCGACTCTTCAAACGTTGCGAAGGCAGCTTCGCTAACAAGAGTACCAGGCCATTTAGTACGGAACGAGCTTCATGGGGCGCTCAGGGGTCTCGGGCTTCTTCAAGGACGGGAGAAGGGATTGGCGATCCTGGGATCCCGAGCTAGGCGTGGAGACTGCCCAAGTAATCGGTGAGGAAGGTCCGCAAGTCCACGCCGAAGGCGCCTGCAGAGTGGAGGATTCAGAGTCCGTGGCGCTGCCACGCCAAGGAGACAGCACGAGTAATTGGTGAGGAAGTTTCTATCGGCCGCCCTGCAGGGATCTGGCGGATGGTACCGGGAGTCCGTCCCAGGTGAACTGGGTGACACACAGGGATGTGGTGCACCATGCAACAGGGAAAGCACACTGTGCCGATGCCTCGGTTATATCCGACTATATGCCGGGCGGCGTCCAGGGAGATGAGTGTAAGCCCTGCAGAATAGTTTCACTCAAACGGTACCGGTAGCCGGTGTCTGCCGCTAGAAGGTGGGGTCGTATCTTGGTTCTCGGGAGCGGCCGCTGCTGAGGTTGACGTCGGTGATCAGGTGAAGTGGTTCCCCCTGCCGCCGGTATGGACCAAACAAACGGACCGGTGATCCTGGTGTTCGGAAGACTGGGGTCGTTGTGGTGTGACGTGGTGCAGCCCTCCCGCCGGTAGTACTCATTGCCAACGCCCGGGCAGTAAGACCGAAGGATCACGGTAGTAGGACCCGGGTGCAGAGAGGTGACGCGACCCTGATAGCAGGCGACGGATGGTACCGGTAAGCGGCGTGATCTGGCAACGGCCAGGGTCGTCTCCTCGCTGGGACCGGTGATCAGTGAAGGAACTTGTGCTCCCGTTGGCCGCTGGTGTGAGCGATTTGCTGCCAAAGTAGGTCCTCTTATATGTGGGGACTGGTAGTGCACGGGTTCGAACATCTGACCCAGGTGGGGCAGCGACACCACTAGAGAGGTTGGGCGCGGTCATGCACTACGACGGTGCTCCGCGAGGCTGGGACGAGTGTATGGGAACCCACGCCCTTCAGAGAAGCAACTTTGCTGATGGTCGGTGTGTGGGGGAACACTCACTGGGAGGCTACCACTGAGCGTGGCCTAGTGGGCGGCTTCATGCTGCTGGGAGGCGTGGCCGGGGGCAGTCCCGCGCTGCTGCTCGGTCTGCTGTCGGCTTTCTGTCCTGTCCCTGTGGGGCCGGGTGGGGCCTGCCGCACGTGGGAATAGCAGAGATGCTTTAGCTATACGGCCAGGTATTGGAGGCTCTTCGGCCTGGTCGTGGCGGGCGGCGCCTTCGCGTGGTTCCCCGTGGACACCCATAAGGGGTGGCGAAAGGCGCCTAGCACACCGTGCACCGTTCCCGCTGTAATGGCGGGTAGTTCGGAAGAGTCTTTGTTCCTGCGGTGGTGGCGGCGGCTAGGTGGTGTATATTCTGCGAGGGCCATGATTAAAGAATTAACATTCGGGTGGGCCCGTTGACCGGAACCACTGTCCAGGTACTCCGTGTCTGCCATAGGTCTAAGGTAGTCGGGTAATCCCATCGAGCGCAGAATATAGATTTAGTTTGTCAAACATATTTATTTAGAATTCACAAGTATTTTGCCCAGCTCGTTTTTCAGTAGGCTATTGTTCTGGTATAATAAATTGATTAGTTTATTAGCCCTGCTTAAATCCTCAATACTATCAAGTACATTAATTTCTATTAGTTCTTTTAATATCAATGTCTGAACTCTGGTTATAAAAAGGGAACGTCACTCAAACCTGTAACCCAGTATGGCTTAACTACCGAGCGGGGCGGTGTAACGGTTAGCGTTCTCGCCTCGCATTCGGGAGGACGGCGGCTCGAATCCCCGTCCGGGCATCCAGATTTGGGTTTTACATGGTTTCCCCAAATCACTCCAGGCAAATGCCGGGATGCTTCCTTCAAAAAGGCCATGGCCGAATTCCTTCCCATTCCTTGCCCCCATCCTTTCCCGTCTCTAAAAGACCTCGATGTTAAAAAGAGACGTAAAGCAGTTAAAAATAAATGGCTTAACTTCCCATAGTTTATTTAATATTTCTTCTTATAAAATGGAGTCACCATATCTAATAAGTAGCGTTCGGACCTTTAGGACAAGGGAAAAAAAAAAAAATAGAGAAATATGCGACCAAATATGTCCTTAAAAACGGGTAAATATGACATAAAAAATCAAAATGTGACCAAACATTTAAATTTAGTATATTAAAACATGCTCAGTTAGAAATCATTTATTTTATCTAGTAGTGTCGCTTTCATGTAGATAGCGTAATTTGCTTCCATGCACTCACTGCGCCATTGGGAAATTAAATTTTAATTCATTTTGTTGAAGTAACTTTAATTTCATATAATGTACAGAAAAGAACTCTTTCATCTGTACCAAAATACTCCTCTCCAAATTCCCTTACATAACTCTGTAACGTCGCACTTTCAGTAAATTTTCTTTTCGGCATGGTGGTACTCACTGATGCGCTGCAGATTTAGCGCTGATTGAGGATTAGTTTCAAAAGTTTTTCATTGAATCATTGATTGATACGCATCGACACAGGCATACTGCTGCTGCATTGTCGAGATTAAAAGCCGGGCGGAACATTACGTTTAGAGAGTGACAATAATGCATAACTTAAATTCTTGACTGGTGAATTCTGACCTATTCAGCGAAAATTATTTTGATTTTTTCTCCAGTGTATAATAGGAGTACAGTTCATGAATAATTATCTTAAAATCTTCTCATCTATATCTAGTGAATTCCCGGTGCTATTAAGAAATTGCCAGATTTTTCGTCAAAATTTTATCGTAATATGACCAAAACTAGGAAAATGGCCCAAATATGCATTTATATGCTACATGAATTACATTCAAACACAATCAGAAACGTTGAGTCAGCTGAACCCTACTAATAAGCAACGTCAACCGATGGACCTGAATATTGTCAACGATTATATGCCTGTATCGATATTTACATGTTACTATCTAAACTATATTATTTTTCAGGCAGGCTATTTAACACAGTCACTCAGTTCCATTTTGTAAAATCACTACAGAATTTCCTTGTAGCTCATTTAATCTTGGTAAGCCTTGGACCTTGCTTCACACTGCTTGTGATTTTTTACTTTACAACGAGGTTTTCGTGCGATTCACTCCACCAATGACTGTTATCTTGTAACAAGACTTTGTTTTGCCTATCTTATATATTATTTCCAGCCAGAGGTTCGCCGTGCGCTCGCTGCTATCCTGAACAACCTCAGGTAACAGGCTAAATTTCTTCCAGCGTCCGTTACAAATGAGCTCAACACAGTTCCGTTTTCTCTCTTATCTGTTACCTTCTCCCAGAATCTATTTTCTTTTCCTTCCTTTAACTTTCCTAACTCAATTTTCTCTCTCTCGTGATCTGGCTGAGGGGCACAATTTTTCTCCACCTGTCTCGCGATCTTTCTGTCTCCATCACATACCCTTCAAAAACATGCGAGGACCTCATTTAGTTCCTCTTTTCTCTGATCCGTTGCAATCACTCCAACGAAAACACACTCCACAGCCTTCACAGAAAACCCATAACGTAACTAACTTAGAAAATGCACCTTATTTCATGTGAAAATCATAACGAACTTAATTGGAGTAGGGTATACTAAAAGTCGATAATTTCCGACAAAATAAAAACCGATACTAACATTCACGCCACTAAAACAAGCATTAACTTAATTTTTAACATTCTTAAAATAAAGATAATTAAGTTACCTGTCATATGTGTTACAAAAAACTATCGTACTGCAGAAAAAGAAGTTACCAGGTCCAGAGACATTTGACGCATTAACGCCAAATCGTGCTAAAATAAAGTTCTGATACGGGCAAAATGCTACCGTTTATAGAAACGATCAAAAGCAAGTTTTAAATTTAATATAACTAAAATACTGTTTGGATTTGGAATCTGGAATTGTTTGCCCCCTACATGAAGCTGGATTCTTTCTCTCGGGCCTGGAATTCGGGAGGACATGGGTTCAAATCTCCATTTGGCCATCCAGATTTCGGTTTTCCCTGGTTTGCCTTAATAACTCCTGGCGAAAGGCGGCATATTTATTTCAGGTCGAGTTACTTCCCGTTCACGGTCCGAAATTTCTTACCGGCTATAATTACTTCGATGTCGACGAGCCGTACTAACCGAAGCAAAATAATAATAACAATATGGTATATATCGATAACCCTGGTAGACATTCTAACATTGCTAACCCCTTTTTAGAAATAAATGACCGAGCGTGGTGGTGTAACGGATAGCGTTCTGGCCTCGCATTCGGGAGGACGGTGGTTCGAATCCCCGTCCAGGTATCCAGATTTGGGTTTTCCATGGTTTCCCAAATCACTCCAGGCAAATGCCAGGATAATTCCTTAAAAAGGCCATGGCCGAATTCCTTCCCATTCCTTGCCCCCATCCTTTCCCGTCTCTAAATACCTCGCTGTTGAGAGACATAAAGCAGTTTTAAAAAAATCAAGAGATAAATGGAATTTTCAGCATTCGATATACAAAAACAGACAGAACTATAATAATCCATATATCAGTTTACGTAGGGAGCGTTCATAAACCACGTGATTCGGTCTGGGGGGGGGGGAGAAGTTTGTTGGAAAGCTACGATGGGCTTCGTGAGGTAGGAGGGGTGCGGGGTTCATAGCCAGGCCACGTTGGTTTACATTCATATTATTTGTCACAGTTAAAATAAGGTACAGAACACACAACAACAGCATGTGAATATTTATCTCCGTCATTTAATTATGTCTGCATGTAATTTACGATAGTCTCACAAGAGAAAACAGTACAACTTATCTTTTCAAATCAATCGGGTAAAAAGCTACGTGCTACGTGGGGTGGGGGGGGGGGGGGAGGGGGAGATTGAGGAAAAAGCGACGTTGAGCTACGTGGGAGGGAGGAAGCGGGGGGGGGGGGTTCTCACAGGAGGTCAAAATGGAGCAACGTGGTTTATGGACGCTCCCATATGGGCATAAATTTCAGTAGAGCTTTATCTGAGCTGCTGTGTTTTGAATATGGAAAAGCATTTTTTTTTTTTTTTTTTTTTTTTTTAATTTCACTTCGAGTTCAACAACTGAAGTAACTTAAACCATGAAACAGATAAAACTATTATTGCTTTTTCTCCACCGTATTTTAAGTGAGAGATTTACTGAATCTAGCTAAATGAACCGTTTAAATACGAGGTTTCTTCTTTTTTCTTAACAACATGTGGAAGAGATAAGAAACCTATTGCTTATTTACGTCAGCTCATCTACTTTTACGCGTGCGCGTCTGATCCTAGGTGTGGTATGACAAGATGCTGATGTTTAAGGCCCCAAGCCCCATGTTCTGTATCAGCTTTCCTTCTCATAAACTCGAGATTCACCAGAGGCACCCCGTTGTAACTTATCCACTTGCCTGTTCACCTCAGTAGACATAAACCACGCACGGTCGTCAAAGTGACGCAGCTTCACACTTGCGAGAAACTCCGATACTCTGCGAGCTGACGTGTTGTTCTTGTACGTAGCTTGCTATGTACAACGCGTCCTGACCTTATGGCTTTACGCATCGTCGACGTCGAGGTCATTAGAGGCGGGATGGGACTAGGGACATGATACGGGAAGGAATTCAGCCATGGCCTTCGAAAGGTGTGGGGTGTCAAGTAACGGAAGGAATAAGTGGTCATGAAGCAGTTCTGATGGATATTAGAGGACTCAGTAAACCAGCAGCCAAAATTGAAGAGGGAAATAGGTACAATTATAAAAAGGCACACGTTACAAATTTGAAGAGAACAATTCAGCAAATGGAAGGAAGGCACAAGTACAATAGAGTCAAGGTGGGAAGATTTCATGTAGATGACAACAAAGAGGGAAGAAAAATTTATTCCAAGGCAGAAAATAAAGAGAAGTAGAGAACCTATGTACTACGAGGGTGAGTCAAATGAAAACCTTAAATTTGTAATAAAAAATCGAAATTTCGCGCTGTTATCCTGTAAGTTGGTAAGCGTGATACAAGCAGCGTGCAGAATGGCCTATTGGTGGCAGCATAGTGCAGATGCACAAATATCGTCGCAGTATCAGTATAAATATGGCTGCCCCACTTGAGACTTGCACCAGGGAAGAACAGCATTCTGTTATTTGGTTTTTGAGTAGTGAAGGTGTGAAACCTATTGAAATTCATCGAAGAATGAAGGTTCAGTACGGTGGTGCATGTTTGTCAGAGCAGCAAGTCTACGAATCGAGTAGGAAGTTCGCAAATGGTGTGACTTCAGTGGAAGATGCTCCTCGTCCAGGTCAGGCACAACGAGTTTTGACTCCACAGAACATTGCAGCAGTTGAAGCCATAGTGATGGAAAACTGCCGAGTGACACTGAATGACATTGCAGCATGTTTAAAGATTAGTCATGGTTCAGCACACCACATTGTGCATGATGTGCTCCAGTTTCACAAAGTGTCTGCAAGATGGGTGCCACGGCAGCTGACTCCTAAAATGAGAGAATGACGTGTTGATGCTTGTGAAGAACTTCTTCGGCGCTTTGAACGAGAAGGTGATGGCTTCCTTGCAAGAATCGTTACTGGGGACGAAACCTGGATTCACTTCCACCAACCGGAAACGAAGAGAGCGAGCAAGGAATGGCACCAATCCTCATCACCAAAACCAAAGAAGTTTCGAACAGAACCATCAGCAGGGAAGGTTATGCTGACTCTCTTTTGGGACGAAAAAGGCATCATTTTGGAGCATTACTTGCCTAGACGGACCACTGTCACCAGTGCATCATACACAGATCTCCTAAAAACTCATCTTCGGCTGCAATAAATTCAAAGCGACGTGTATTGCTGTCGTCAGGTGTCGTTTTGCAACATGACAATGCAAGGCCCCACACTGCCCGTACAACAGTTGCAACAATCACAGACCTGTATTTTGAGTGTCTTCCTCATCCACCATACTCACCAGACCTAGCCCCAAGTGATTTCCATATGTTTGGAAGTTCCGTTCTGATGAAGAGGTACGCCACGCGGTGCATGAGTGGTTGCGCGGACTGCCAAAAGAATTTTTTTTCTAAAGGAATTTATGCACTTTGTAAGCGCTGGAGAACTTGCATTGAGCGTGGGGAAGATTATGTTGAAATGTGATACAGCTTTGTACCACTTCTGTACAGTAAATAACATTTAAAAAAATATTTAAGGTTTTCATTTGACTCACCCCGTATAATAGGGAAGTGAGGAGGTTACAGAAGTGGGTACAAAGAGAACATAACAGAGTTAAGAGACAGCAGGATAGTAGGGAATATTTAAACCAACCAAACAAGGACTTGAAAACAGCAAAGAAAGTGGCTAAACATGGGTTTATGAAGAGTATTGTCAGTGCAGGAGGACCATTGACTGATGCATCTAGAAATTTCTATGGCTATATCAGGAAACTGAGGGGAAGGGAGGGAGAAGAGATGCTTACAGATAAGGATGGAGAAGTTACTGAAGATTTGAAAAGGACAGCGATTTTAATTAACTGGTTTAGTGAAAGTATTATGGACAATGAATCAGAAATGGGAGCGTCTAATTCGGAGAACGAGCTTAACAATACAATTATAAATGAAGATACTAAAAAAAATTGAAATTCATCCTGAGGAAATCATGAAGGAAATATGAATGCTGAAAAAACATAAAGGGGCTGATGTAGTTAATATTACTACAGATATCTTAAAGATAGCCGAATGTAACATTGTACCTTATCTTGAAATATTATTTAAATTGAGTCTAGACACTTGCTGCTTACCACAGGACTCGAAAAGTGCAATAATAGTGCCGGTAAATAAAGGAGGTGTGAGAAATAGAGTCGAAAATTACAGGACAATCAGTTTGACATCAGTGGTAGGTAAATTAATGGAGAGATTGATATGCAACCACATCAGAAATATATGTGAGGAGCATAAGTGGTTTTAAAGTAGGCAACATGGCTTTAGGCAAGGATATTCATGTGAAACTCAGTTTGTGGGATATATGCAAGATATTTCAGATGAAATGGACGAGGGAGGCCAAATTGATAGTGTAGCACTAGATCTTTCAAAGGCTTTTAACAGAGTGAGCCATAAAATGGTAGTAAATAAGGTAAAAATTATTGGAGTGGATGAGAAAGTGATTTTCTGGGTAGAAGAATTTTTTAAAGGTATAAAACACAAAGTTAGGGTAGGAAATGCAGTATCAAAAGAAGTGGAAGTAAAAATGGGAGTGCCGCAGGTTAGCGTATTGAGACCATTGCTATTCATTATTCTAATGAATAATTGTGTTGATGGTTTACTATCAGAAATTAGATTGTTTGCAGATATAAAGGGATGAAAACGGTACGGGAATGCAAACAGCTGCATTTTGATCTGGCAAGGATATCTAGTTGGGTTGGTAAACATGGGATGCAAATAAATGCAATGAACAGTCAAATAAAAAACTAAACGTTGATTAGAAGGTGCGGAAAGAATTGCTTGTTGAAGACTTGAAGTGTAAATATCTTGGCATTAAATTTGGTAACAAGCTTAACTGGGGAGGAAACATTGGTCAGGTAGTAGGAAAAGGTTTCAAAATTCTGTACTCGTTGGGGAAAGTAATGAGAGGATGTACGGGAGAAATAAAGGAATTGGGTTAAACAACTTTGGTCGGACCATTGCTTGAATATGTTAGTGTAGTATGGGTCCCACATTTTTAGTATCAAAAATAGGAGGTGGAGAAGGTAGAAAAAAAGAGCTGTTAGATTTGTTTTGGAAATTACCGCAGAACACAATCAGTAACAGACATGATAAAAGAGCTGGAATTGGATTAATTGGAAGTCAGGAGGAGGGTGAAGAGGGTCATAGGAGTGTACAAGGTGAATATTGGTGTTGAAGCATGGAAAGATATTGGTATAAGAATTAAAAGTAATGCATGGAAGGGAAAAGATGACAATGCCCACAAGCTGAAATACGATTTCAGGCACAAGGGTGTAGGAAGATTCTCTTTTTTTAGGTAAGGGTATCAGGAATTGGAATAAGTAAACGAGAGAAAAGATTAATAATTTGCATTGGTCAGGTAGTAGGAAAAGGTTTCAAAATTCTGCATTCGTTGGGGAAAGTAATGAGAGGATGTACGAGAGAAGTAATGGAATTGGGTTACAAAACTTTGGTCAGACCATTGCTTGAATATGGTAGTATAGTATGGGATCCACATTTTGCATATCAAATACAGGAGTTGGAGAGGGTGCAATAAAGGGCTGGTAGATTTGTTTCTGGAAATTGATAAAAGATCTGGAATGGGATTCATTTGAAGACAGGAGGAGGGTGAAGAGGGTCATGGGGGTGTACAAGTCGAATATTGGTGATGAGGAATGGAAAGATATTGGTGTAAAAATTAAGAGTAATGCATGGACGGGAAAGATAATAAATAATATTTAATTAGATTGCGATGGAGCACTCGCTCCGTTGGTAATTTCCCTACAGACCCGTCCCTTTCATGCTCCTACCTACATTTGCACTCTGAAAATTTTAGCTTTAAATTCTATCAAGGTTTTTGTTAAATTATTCATCAATTCTCTTGGTAACTCATTCCAGTTCCTGACAACCTGCCAGTTTGTAGTCATGATAATTTTTTCCCTTCCATGGATTGCGTTTAATTCTCGCACCAATATCTTTCCCTGCCTCATCACCAATATACGACTTGTACACTCCCATGACCATCCTCAACCTCCTCCTGTCTTCAAATGAATCCCATTCCAGATCTTTTATCAATTTCCAGAAACAAATCTAGCAGACCTTTTTGCACCCTCTCCAACTCCTGTATTTGATACGCAAAATGTGGATCCCATACTATACTACCATATTCAAGCAATAAATCCCATTGACCACAAGAATTTACAACAAAGGTTAGGGATTCAGTTTGGGAAGGAACAGTAGTAAGTTTTTTTGTAGCAGAAACATTTTTAACTTTTGGTGTTTCATTAGACAGTTTTGATACCTGCCGACGTGTGAAGGTCCTTAGATTTCAAAAAGGGCAATAAATTTTCGAACAGGGTTGATAGTTATCTATGATTTTTGCTGAAAAGCAGCAGAGCCTTTCTCTAAAGGAGTGATGAGGAGTTAGCACATTCAAACAAACGGAAGAACAAGATGCTTTTTATAAGTAACGTTTCCTGGAAGGGGTTTATAGAACCTACAAAAGAAATGGATGTAAACTTCGTACCATTTCACTGCAAAGCAATAACTTAGGGAACTAGACTATCATATGCCTAAAATCAAATGATGCTTTATGAACGTGATAATTTCTTACCTTCCTCATACTATTCAAATATATTTTCCGTGTGTACATCCGAGTGTGATAGTTAACGTATACGTTAACCGCGTACTGTCTGTCAGTGACTCATAACCAACTCCATTAGCATATAAGTTACATCGAGATCTACAGTAATTAAGTCAAACATATCTAGCCGTTTCCTCTGCACTTCCTACAACTTCTGTATCTGATAGTCATAACGTGGAGTCCAAAGTATCTCGCGATACTCAAGCTAGGACAGAACCATCGTTTCTATTACTTCCCCTCATAATCATTAGATTCTGGAATCTCTGCCTAGTTCAGTTTATTAGGTATTTTATTTTTATGGTTTCTGCCTTCAAGAAGAACTTTCCTCTTCGCCATATGATCTCACAAAATCTTTCCTTTCGTATTTTACAGCTGTATTATTTACTCATCTGGTATGTTTCTTCTTATCAATGTTGATCTACTCAAATATATATGTTATCTAATTCACATTTCTGGATTATAATGGTAGGGGTGAATCAGAAATTATGAACACAGTAACCGAGCTTAGTCTGGTGCGTTAAGGTTCCACAAAGAGCAAAAGTCACCCTCTACAAATCATCAAATAATATCTCATGGCCATTCCTATTTTCACATATGCTCTAGAAACATGGACACTACATCAAATGACCTTAGGAAGATTCAAGACTGTGTAGTGAAGTTTCTTCGAAGTGCTTTCCAAAAAATGAGACTTGATCACATAAAGAATGATGAGAATAGATCAAACATGGAGTTGCATGGAAGCAAGGCTGGGATCATCTTTACTTTAAAGGTTTGGGTATGTTAAAAGAATGAGTATACGAAGATTATCGAAAGCTTTTTTGGAAAACAGGCGTAACGGGCGAAAGAGTAGTTAGAAGACTAAGAAGAAGATGGATAGAGCACACGAAGGTGGATAAGGAGAGAAGAAGAAGGAACTAGGGATCTGATATGAATGATAAAGGTCCCTTTGGAAACAGCAAAACCGGAACACTGAAAGGCTCGTAAATCACACCCGGGAAACTGAATATGGACTCCTGTGATAATGATGATGTTATCCAGGTTGTTCTGTAGGTGCTAACAATCTTTTTTCGTTTTATTGCTATTACAATACGTTATGTGGTCCATAAAAAACTAATTACCCGACAACACAGATATTCGTGAGAAGAATGAATATAAATAGTGTCACTACTCTACTCTGATGGGTATACTTTTTTTTTATATTGATGGCTTTATGCCTCGTCGACGTTGAGGTCATTAGGGACGGGAAGGGACTGGATACAAGGAACGGGAAGGAATTGGGCTATGACGGTTTGTAGAAAGTATCCAGGCATTCACCTGGAGTGACATACGGAAACCATGGAAAACGAAAATCTGAATGCCCGGACGGGGATTCGAACCGCCGTCCTCCCGAATGCGAGGCCAGAACGCTAGCCCTTACACCACCACGCTCGGTCGCTACAGTTAAATCAATACCTCACGTCTGAAGAAGACATAGTTGAATTATCGTTTAATGGTATGTTGGTAAACACACGAGCCTTCTGCGCGTGTTATTCCTCACGTCATAACTTAGTCGGATATGCGGACTCATCATGTATGTTTGGAATCTAATGAATAAACACTCTCAATCATGTTTCCCAAATCCTTTATCAGTCGTTAAGGATAGCAGAATATTTCAGGGGTAATGTATTGTGCAGATACAGTAAGTCGCACCACGTAAGTTTGCTCACGGATTTGTGAGGCTGCAGCTAGATGCAGACAGGTAGCTGTCGCCCAAGGAATGTGGCTACCCCTGGTATTTCCCCTAATCTGCTGGACCGCTAAGCGGAAGGGTCGTGGAGAGGACACAGTGAGGTATACCTCGTGGCTGTACGCACGGACGGACGTGCAAAAATACGCGAGTGTGAGTGTGAGTTCGCGCTCCTGCTGGAAGAGCTTTCCAAGGACCAGGTTCGCCGCCAGACCGCGTCAGCCATCTCTCATCCAAGTTACTTGGTGCAGCTACTCCAGACAGCGTCGAACACAACGCCGACCTCGAGTGGAGCTGACTGACTTCGCTCAGTCTCGCAGCAAGAAGCGCCTCCACGGACCTGCTTACAGCTGCCGTCGCAGACCCAACTTCAAGGTATTGTGAAACTGACGAACTTGTGTGTATTGAGTGCGTTCACTACTCGCGTCCACTAGCCCAGCAAACGACCCTGATGAACGATAATGTATACCTGTCAATTCATGCTATCCAAATCACATCTCTTAATCACTTAAAACTAATTAATGCATTCCATATACGTGATCTAATAAATGGTAATTTTAAATGGTGCCTTGATGATTAATTCACATCCCTCATGCAAAACATTAATTGATAAATTTATAATAAATTGAATTAATCATATATTTTTGATGTCGCAATTAGCGTGACACTTCAGTATACTGTGCGAGTAATACGTCCTTGAGGTAAGAGCTACATAATTTTGTCTATTTGTTATCAGTAATGTTAGCCTTCAATGACTACTAATTCTGCCTCACTTAGAATCGCCTGCTGTCAGACTGACTGATTTATTGTAATCCTGTAGAGGACATAATCTGTCCACTCGTTAGTTCCTCAATTTAATGATATCATAAACTACAGTCGTGGTCTGTCCTGCACAGTGGTACCTGTAGAGTGCCGATCATCTTGCAGAGCGCGGGCTCTCGTCCGAGCGGCCAGTACTTGGTGAGTATCTCCATGAGGGTGAGCGGCATTGTGACGAGGCAGAGCAGCAGGTCCGACACGGCCAGGTTCACGATGAACAGGTTGCGCGCAGTGCGCATGGCGCGCTTGCGCACGACTGCGCACACCACGAGCGAGTTGCCCGCGGCGCCCACCGCGATGAGCAGCGAGTAGCCGGCGACCAGCCAGCACAGCGCGGCGCCCTCCACGCTGCGGTTGCGTGAGTACTGCGCCAGCAGCAGCCCGCCAGGGCCCAGCGGCGAGCTCGCGTTCGACGCGTTCCAGCCCGCCGCCTCCGCCTCCATCGCCTCCATCGCCTCCGTCTGGAACAACACCAACAACAAGCAGCTCAATACCAGCACAGCGCCGCTCCCTCCACGCTGCGGTTCCGCGAGTACTGCGCCAGCAGCAGCCCGCCAGGGCCCAGCGGCGAGCTTGCGTTCGACGCGTTCCAGCCCGCCGCCTCCGCCTCCATCGCCTCCGTCTGGAACAACACCAACAACAAGCAGCTCAGAATCTAGAGTCACAAATCCCAAACATGGAACGATTAGATGTTGCATACTTCGCACCAAACACACAACTAGAAGGTCTCTGACCATAGCCTTACAGTAATCAGGTTTCAAAAAAATAATTTTTTTCTTTTGATTCACAAAAATAGTTTTACTATTGACTTCATCTTGTTGAAAAAATTATTTAAATATCTCTGACAGTGCGGGAGTTATGCGTGTTTAAGCGAAGTCCTACACGATTGACAGCCACTTAAATCTTACTGCACTTGAAGGTGATCCAAATCTTTAACCTTAAATATCTCAAAACAGCAATTCATCAAATGGTTTTAAAGATAACTTTTTTCCATATGCATAGATCTTTTTCAAATTTGCAGGACATACTCTACATACTAATTACTACAGCCCTAAACATTATTGTTTATGCAGCTTTTCCACAATAAAAAATATGCCTTTATGTTTAAGCAAAAAAAAGCAAAAAATTTAATTTCTTTAATTTTTTTTATTAAAAACAAATCTAGTGTTAAATATGTTATATTATTGGTTCAACTTATTGCCTTAATATTAGTTTACAATATTAAAACAACATTTCTGAAAAATTTCAAATACTATGTCTTCTGTCATTAAAACCCTTCACAACAACATATTTTTTACTGTCAATTTGGATGGTACATTAACCTATTGTTAAACAATATTTTTATTTTAAAAATCAATTTTTATATCTAGCTATAACAGTTCTATGGAGCTATGAAATTTGAACCCTCAAATTTAAATTTATTTGGAGAAAATGACATTTCAATTTTTTCAAATATTTGTATGTGTTGTGTGTATCTACCCCCTTAATCAAAGAAATAGGATAAATAGGATAACTTTACAATAATAACTACTTCGCACACTAAACTAAACTTGAAGTATTCTTTCCTTTAATTCGGGATATTCAGTTTTTAAACGCCATAGATGGCCGTATTGAACGCGAGAAACTAATAAACAAAAAAACAACATAGATTTTCTTTGATCACAATCTATGTCGGCACAACTACAATGTCTCTGGCAATCGTCTTTAGCGTTCTGTTCACAATAAAATGGCACCGCAGTTTGTAAATCCCAGAAACAAATAAAAAGTAAGGATTATTTTTAGAGGTACGGAATATATTTTAATTTTGAGTTCCAGTGCCAGATGAAGTACCATAATGATACAATTTTTAGCACCAGCGGCAGATGTCTAAGCATAATGAGACATATCTAATGTTTGACACTGTGAAAACTCGGTCAAAATTGATTCAACAATTTTCAGGTAATGCTAGATTATTTATAATAACATCTTCAGACATACATTAAATTTTAATTTTAAATCAAAGCATTCAGATTCTGAAAATCTGTTAAAACTCTGTATTTTCTGCGTGAAACTGGA
Organism: Vandiemenella viatica; assembly: GCA_031002005.1. Taxonomy (NCBI): domain Eukaryota; kingdom Metazoa; phylum Arthropoda; class Insecta; order Orthoptera; family Morabidae; genus Vandiemenella; species Vandiemenella viatica. The sequence goes on from CM061914.1 coordinate 5,311,544, forward strand.
ATAAACAGAGACATTTCAGATACATTTCTAATTTTTATGCATGAGGTGTGTATTAATGCGCGTACGGTGCGTGTTTGGATTCTCTAGCAGAAACATTAGCTGTAAGTAGGTTGAAAATAAAGTGATATAAAATAAAAATTTACATTCCGTGCCAAAGCATCCAAACCACCCCATTCTTAGAACTGTGCTGCTAAAACACCGTTCAGTTTGGTACCGGTTATGGTCGGTACGAAATCAACGAAGCTTGGTACGAATGAATGTTTTTGTACAAATAAAAATAGTGTATGGGTAAATCAACAGCAACTCTACAGGGCAACGCCGGGAACTCTGCTAGTTCATGAATAAAAATCGAACGGCCTTAGAAGATGCTCCTTCTTAGTGTTCATATCGTCATGTATTGTGTCCTTCTACATCTTTAAGACGTCTACAGTAAGTAATTTCGTTGTCTTTCTGCTTAATTTGTATACTGTAAATTTTCTAGCATTTTGAAGATTAGGCAGGCTGTTTTTCGTCATTTTTTTAATCGAACTACCAACAGGGCGGAAATGCTGTGAAGAATAACTGAGTTTTATTTGTTATGGAGCATTTGAGTTTTGTGTTGATAGTTCGCAGATAAGCTATCAAAGAAATGCTGATTGAGTAGAAATAAACAGAGTATCATTCCTGTTCTTTCCTTCTATAACATTCTGCTTTTAAACTTGAACTGTGTACATATTTTTTACACACGGTGGTGCGCATCTAATCCGGAAGAATTTGTAGTTATCGATAACCTAAAGGCACACATAGCTTCAACGCATTCCAAATTAGGCACTTTTGCGTGTCTATCATCAGTAGTGTATACTGTAGTTACACTTTCTAAATAAATGTTATGAACCGACACAACATTTCTGCAATTTTCTTATAGATTATGATTGGCTTTGTAAAGGTATTTCAATTGCGTGGACGGTTAGAATGGCGCCAGCGTTCCGTCCACGGATAGTAGGAATGGTTTTTAGGCTGTCTGTATGTCTCGTTGTGAACGGAAAGTTTCGCATCTGGAATAATCTATGGGTGTCAATTGCAATAATGTATGGGTGTCACAAGCCCTATAGGTCGGCCTGTGTCACAGACCTATCAAAGACACTGATCATACATATTATTGCTATAAGATCTTTTTTTTTGTCACAAACCATTATCTCCCTTCATACTTAACCGAAATATACGAATGAGGCGTCATTTTAAAACTAATGGTCTCGGCTTTATTCACATCATATTTTATGAAAGTAATTTTTCGGAATCAGATCCTTTAAGGGCAAAAGTATCAATATTTCTGAAACGAGTTTTTGAGTCACGAACCATTTTTCTCCCTTGATATCTTACCGATATAGATAAATGAGATTTCATTTTAAAGATTAAGGTCTCTGCCATGGTCTCATCATATTTTAAGAAAAGACTTTTTTGGAATTCGACCCTTAAAGGGCAAAATTACCATTATTTCCATAAAGCTTTTAATTTTTTTTGCCACGAGCTGTTTATCTCCCTTGATATCTAAACGAAATCGAGAAACGAGGTATTATTTTAGCTCCGCTTTGATAAAATCATATTTCAAGAAATGATTTTTTTTTTGTTGCATTTCGACCCTTAAAGGGCAAAATTATCTTTATTTCCGTAACATTTTTTTTTTTTTTTTTTAAATCGTGAATCATTTATCTCCCTTGATATCTAACCGAAATAGATAAATGAGCCATCATATTAAAGACTAAAGTCTCTAGTTTGGTCACATCATATCTTAAGAAAAAAATTTTTCGATTTGGACCCTTCAGGGACAAAACTATCAATATAGCCATAGTGTGTGTGTTTTTGTTACAAGCCATTTATCTCCATTGACACCTAACGCAAATGGATGGATGAGGTATTGTTTAAAAGATTAAGATCACCACTTTGGCAACATTATAAATTAAGAACGTAGTTTTTCGTAATTTGACCCTTAAAGGGCAAAAGTAACAACCGTGAAAGTCGCGCTTATGAGACAGTTCAGAGACAAGCCGCTAGATAGCAGTAGCACACATCACAGAGATATTAATAAACTGCTTGACTGGCGTCGACTGTTGTTACGTACCTATTACACTAAACAAATAAACAATTGAAACAAATGAGGTGGTTCTTGTTTCATCGTATTACATACCCCCAACCTTAATCTTCATTATATTCACGAAATTTTCGCATGGGCCATCTAGTCTACTTGAGTTTTGCAAGATTTTTCTCCTCTCGGGTATGTAGGACTCTGAACAATTTGGTTGCCGTGTCTAGATTCAACTCACCGCTCTCCTTCCTTCTTAATACTAATTGGACCATTGCAGCTATTTTTTTTTTTTTTTTTTTAAAAATCACTTTCTGCACACTTGTCAAATGCAGTAAACATCGAAGGCTCCGCTTAGATAGTGAGCAGAGCTTCATTAAGGCAGCAGTCTGTCCCCGAAATATCGCCAAGTTTGGCCACGCCGCAATATCCTCGCTATCTGCCTGATGGCCAGACCAACTTGGGCCGCGACCTGACTTACTGCAAACTCAGAGCTAGTTAACACTGCTGCCAACCAACTCTGATCTCAGAGAAACAGCTGTCGCATTCACGAGTCCTCGCTTGACAGAGTGGGAGTACCAACTGCTCACTGCCGACTGAAGGTTAGTCGCACAACTATTGGTTTATTTATGTCGTAGCAAATATCCACCAACACAGCTTTTTGTGATGAGCCATCTCTCTCCCTTCATACCTAACCAAAATTGATACATAAGGTATTATTTAAAAGATTACCTTCTCAAATTTGGCATCATTGTTAATAGAGAAAGGAATTTTTTGAGATCGAACTCGTAAGTGCCAAAATTAAGAATAATCAAGGTGGCGAGCATGCGATAGTTCAGAGCCAAGCCGCTAGGCTTCGCTGGCATCGATAATGAGTGATCGCATTACCATTAGATAGCGGGAGCACGTGTCTCAGAGACATTGGTACACTGTGAGTGTTGTCTAGGGTAAAAAGCTTTCTTTTAGGGAATCATTTCACTATTTATAATTGTTTCGTGGCGCATTGTGTTTTGCTATGTACCTATTTCAGTTGGAAAATAAAAAATTGCCATAAATGAGCCGTTTCTTCTGTTATCCTAATACTAACCACCGACATCGCTATTCGTCGTACACGATTCGTGAAAATTTCGCTCGGGCCACCTAATTTTGTTAATTGTCTATTCCATAACACCAAAGACTGCTTATAACTAAGGTTGTAATGGAAGTCATCTTTGCGAATGCAGATGCGGATGTTAAGTGCTAGATGTTTTGTGCGGATGTTTTGCGTATGCGGTTGTTTTGCGGATGCGGATGTTTTACGTATGTGGTTGTTTTGCGGATGCGGATGTTTTGCGGATGCGGATGTTTTGCGTATGCGGATGTTTTGCGGATGCGGATTGTTTTGCGGATGCGGATGTTTTGCATATTCGGATGTTTTGCGGATGCGGATGTTTTGTGGATGCGGATGTTTTGCGTATGCGGATGTTTTGTGTATGCGGTTGTTTTGCGGATGCGGATGCGGATGTTTTGTGGATGCGGATGTTTTGCGGAAGCGGATGCGTTGGTGGAAATTTATAATTATTTAGAGTTTAATATTTTATCAAAAATAAACTTAAAATCAAAATAATTAATACTAGTACCATACTGATTTATTTTTTCACTCATCTTTCAACAACAAAAAACGTGTGGTGATTTCTCATGTGAATTAAATTATTTACATAACTAAATTGTAGTGACCCTGCCAGCTGATTTATAAGATCAGACAGGGTAAACTTCCACTGGAGCCGTGGATAATGGCCGAGTGTAGAACTCGGCCATGGTTCTGATGTGAATATTCGTCGTAGTCCCTACTGCAACACCTGACAGGTTCTACGGCTCAGTACCTTCAGGTATTAATAGTGGAATGGCTGAGGAGACTAGGATAAATTACGGTAACCAGCAATTACCTATTTACATATTTATTTACATAAGCAAGGACTGGTGAAATACGTGAATATTTACATTGTTCAATTGGCTTTGAAACAAAACATTATAGATAGGGCCAAGGACTAGGCGAGCATGTAACTGATGGGCGCCTCACAACCCAAACTAAATGGAATATTGATATTCTCCCTGAAGCCTGTGCTCACATGACTATGGCCAAATATTTGATCCTCTCACTATCCACACCCAGCTATCGCAGTAGAGCCCACCTTAGTAAAGACGCCCGGCGGCCGCTTCGGTGTGTTATGTTGTAGACTTCCGGAGAGATACAAGCAGCTGCCTCCAGCGTTTAAATAGAATATCCCCTTCCTATACCCACTGTGTGGAGAGAGCAATACTCCTCGCTAACCTGTTGTATGAAGTCACAATACCAACTTGCAGTAATGACAGTTCAGTTAAAAAAAATAGAGGTGTGTTTCTTTACAGGTTCTAACCTGTCTTCTATCGAATAATGTTGCTTTCGGTCCTAATTCAGTAGAAGCTTCTCTAACCATTCTCTTGGGGCCATTTTGTTCAGTCAAGCTAACAGGTCGGTGTTTGTCCTCTGTATCAATCATGGACTAGCTTCTAAACCACTTCCTCTGTGTCCTCTAAATTTGTTCCGTTATGGTTGTGAATATATCATGCAGTTTTCCATTCTCAAGAGATGTTGTCCCCATATTTCGATTCTACTTCGATCTTCTCTTGCGGATTGCAAACCAAACATTAATTAATTTTTCTATTTATGGCCGGCCTCGGTAGCATAGGGGCTAGAGTGGTAGCTCCACGTGCCGTAGGTCGCCGGTTCGAATCCGGCCGCGGGCATGGATGTTAAGTGTTGTGTGAATGTCCTGTCCGTCCTGTGGTGTCCATACATAGAAAGATACGATGTACACTGGATGACTAATTGTTCACTGGAAGCTAAAATATGATCACATTGAGCTGGCTGAATGGCCTTAGCCGCCGAAAGCCAATTAAAAAAAAAATTTCTATCGAATCATCTAATGCTTTTAACTCCTATAAAAATAAAAAAATAATCGGCAAACCGTATTGTTGAACAGTATTAACTTGTTTCTCGATAAGCTTCCGAAAAATATGCGAAGATTTTACTAGAATTGTTTCATTCTTTTCTTTACTAAAAACTGTTTCACAATTGGTTTATTAAACATTTAACTTCACTTTAATAAAATTTCAATTTTCTTATACATTAAATTCAACGATTACTTCCGCTATTTTCACGCCCTCATATGAATTGCTTGTTTAAAGATGTACTCTGCTTTCCGCTCTAGCTTGACTTTTGAGTCATTTTAATTATACAAACCTAGTAGAAATCAATGATTTAAATTTGAGTGTTTCTGTTATCAAAAATCATAAACATATCATAAATCTTTTAAGCGTTCTGGTAGCTCAGTGACTGAGGCACTTGCTTTCAAAACGTTTGCTGCTCCTGCCCCGGGCACGAATCCCGACAGGCACAGGAATTTTGAGAGTTGTGTTTAATCAAATGAGCTATGCTAGGACGCTCCGTGGTTCGGATTACACATTAAACTGTAGGTCCCAGAGGAAAGGAACTGGCCGTCCTACCTCTGACACAATGGCTTAGTATGCCTCGTTCGGGAGGATTCAACCAACCTTCGTGTTGTGGACTAAGTTAAGTTTAAATCTGTTAAAGATCTGTTGCTAAAAAAATAGTAAAAAAATTAACTTTGTTGATTTTATGATTAAAATGCCTTCATTTGGTCTCCAGCCTACTTCAAATCTCAAAGATAAATATGCTCTTAAGTAATTGTTCAGCCACTTACTTTTTCTGGAACTAAATAGAGTTTGTGATACATATCTGGGATAGTGGCACCTAAATTTTTTTGTAAGCACTTGCAATATAGAAGACAACGTAAACCTGAAGCATCTTTGCTTTGTTTATGTGTAAATGTAATGTAGTGAAGAGGTGCACATGTGAGTTTCTGTATTTCGTGCTTTGAAGAAACCTTCATAAGGTGAAACACACAGTTTTTGCTAACGTCCATCAGAGGCTGACACGAGCAGTCTTCACACTAAGAATGTAATAAAACTGTGTTTGAAAATGAGAATAATTTCTCTAAACGCGTCACGCTCGCGGTATATTATTATTTTTTTTTTTTTTTTAGCAAAACTAAGTGTGTTGCATAATGATCATTTGCTTGTCTTGCTATGGACATATATTGTTTACTTGGCTGCATTGGTTAAGGATCCACAACGGAGTGAAGTACTCGGTTCCTGTGATACTGACTGTGAAGTTTTTTATTGAATTGCTGAGAGATACACTGAAGTACCAAAGAAACTAGTACACCTGCGTAATACACGCAGAAGTGCCGCAACACGGCGTGGCATGGACTAGACTGTTGTCTGAAGTAGTGCTGGAGGGAATTGATAGCATGCATCCTGCAGGGCTGTCCATAAATCCGTAAGAGTACAAAGGGTGGACATCTCTTCTGAACGTCATGTTGCAAGGCATCCCAGATATGCTCAATAATGTTCATGTCTGGGAAGTTTGGTGGCCAGCGGAGGTGCTTTAACTCAGAAGAGTGTTCCTGGAGCCACTCTGTAGCAATTATGGACGTGTGGGGTGTCACATTGTCCTGCTGGAATAGCCCAAGTACGTCGGAATGCACAATGGACATGAATAGATGCAGGTGATCAGCCGGGATGTGTACATACGTGTCACTTGTCAGAGCCGTATCTAGACGTATCAGGGGTCACATGTCACTCCAATTGCACACGCCCCACACCATTACAGAGCCTCCACCAGCTTGAACAATCCCCTGCTGACATGCAGGGTCCATGAATTCATGAGTTTGTCTCCATAACCGTACACGTCCATCCGCTAGATAGAATTGGAAACAAGACTCGTCAGACCAGGCAACATGTTTACAATCGTCAACAGTTTAATGTCGGTATTGACTGGTCCAGGCGAAGCGTAAAACTTAGTGTCGTGCAGTCAGTAAGAGTACACGTGTGGGCCTTATGCTCCGAAAGTACATATCGATGATGTTTCGTTGAATGGTTCGCACGCTGACACTTGTTGAGGGCCCAGCAGCATTGAAATCCGCTGCAATTTGCGGAAGGGTTGCACTTCTGTCACGTTGAACCATTGTCTTCAGTCGTCGTTGGTCCCGTATTTGCAGGATCTTTTTCCGGCAGCAGCGATGTCGGAGATTTGATGTTATCGGATTCCTGATATTCACGGTGCATTCGTGAAATAGTAGTACCGAGCGGGGCGGTGTAACTGTTAGCGTTCTCGCCTCGCATTTGGGAGGACGGCGGTTGGAATCCCCGTTCGGGCATCCAGATTTGGGTTTTCCATGGTTTCCCCAAGTCACTCCAGGCAAATGCCGGGATGCTTCCTTCAAAAGACCATGGCCGAATTCCTTCCCATTCCTTGCCCCCATCCTTGCCCCCCATCCTTGCCCCCCATCCTTTCCCGTCTCTGAAGACCTCGATGTTAAAAAGAGACGTAAAGCAGTTAAAAAAAAAAAAAATAGTAGTACGGGAAAATCCCAACCTCTTCGCTTCCTCGGAGATGTTGTGTCACATCTCTCGTGCGCCAACTCACTTAAATCGTGATAACCTGCCATTGTAGCAGCAGTAACCGATCTAACGCCTGGGCTAGACACCTGTTGTTTTATATAGGCGTTGCCGGCCGCAGCGCCGTACTCTGAGTGTTTACATATCTCTTTGTTTGCATACGCATTCCTATACCGATTTCTTTGGCTCTTCAGTGTATATGCGTACGCATCAATTTTTACGTTTACGTTGACAAAGGTGCAGCCATTAGTTATGTGGGAGGGGGCGGGGATCCGGCGCCGTCTTTTTAATTCGTTGAAGAACAGTAGAGGTAAAAACCAAAAAGGGCCTACAAACGACGTCGATCCCAAGGGTGGGGGAGTCGGTATGACCTTAATGTAAGTTCGTTGGTTTTTTTTATTGTTGTAATTGAGAATATACATATTCTCTTTCTGCCATTGCCTTGAAAGTTGTGATTTTAACATTCACTCACCGCACTCGATTTTGAATAATTCAAGGTAAACTATTAGTTTCAATCTACATAATGCATAGTGTTCATGTCTCGCGCCCTTCTCAAACGTTTAGATATGTAGCCAACACCTAAATAGCAAGTTTACCTTCCAATAGTATGATGCTGTGAAATATATATGAAATTATTTTACATTAAAATACCTGCCATGTGGACGACATATCAGGACAGAATATCTACTCGGATAGGTAGTCACATGTTGGAAATAAATGCCAAGAAAAGTTTCGTTACTAAACAGACAGAAGAATAAAGGTTTGAAAGGATTATGAGGTGGAAGAGCAGTGGTTTTTTGAAGGCATATTATAAGGTATATGCCTCGCCATAACATTTGAGCAGGGAGTACGAACAGGTATCAAAGTCCTGCATTTGCTGGAGAGGGAGACGAAGAGATGAACCAGGAATGGGAAGGAGCCTTGGTCAGGCGGTTATTTACAATAGTGGGATAATTAAGGACACACATCATTGGTATCAAATAAAGGAGATTAATAAGAGAAAACTACAGGAACACAGTGACTGAAATGGAACCGGTTAGGTAGTTATTAGAAGAGGAGAGGTGGGGGAAAGGGAGACAGTCAGTTGCATGTAAGGCAAGATACGCGGTGGTGATGCCTGGGGGTAAACTGTGAGAAGAATCAGAATGACCACGATCAAAATAGAAGAAGTGGGTAGAGAAATTACTGTCGTTGAATTTGATACTTGTTAATTAATTAATAATACTAACTTGGCTTAGGGTAATTTTTTTTTGTATGTTTGGGAATTAGATCAGAACAATTCAAATATATAGATTAGATTTGGTATGGATGACGATAAAGCCAAGTAACAGAAATGCACTAGTGTAAGCATGCTCTTTAAGTACTCCTATAAATATGAACATTTTAATAATGCCTGAAACATGTAGTGAAACTCGAAACTAAGTAATCTGAGAATGCACAGGTAGCTTTTGCTATCCGTAGATATAAGTCTCTATTTAAAATAGTTTCGCGAAGTCACTACAGGTAACAGCCGGTATGGTTTCTTCAACAAACAAACAACAACAAAAAAAAAAAAAACGCTGCGCTTGAATTCCTTTCAGTTCTTCGTCTGCCATTGCATGCTGGGTATACTGACATCGTTGTCGGTGATCCATAAAATTCCAATGAAAAATCTTCTATGCACGAAATTCTTTGTAATAGTATATCGTTGGACCATAGATTATTATTGTGTGTCGCAATATCGCAGAGCAGTGTCTTTGGTTGGATTGTGTTGTAGTAACAAGAACAATGTTAACCTGAATGTGTATTGAATGATAAATAAAGAAATTACGTAAATGTAAGAATAAAAATCAATAGAAGAAATAATATTCTTACAATATCTATTAGTAATGTCTCTTTAACATACATCATATAAAACATTATCATCACAGGTACCACAACGAAGATCTGAAATAAAATGGTAGGTCTGAAATAAATCACCTTGAAATAAAATTGGCAATTCATACAGTTGGGTCGTCAATTGCTTATGATGAATGAAAGTTCTTTTATATTTCAACGAACTCTATGGTCATAAAATTGCAACCAACTTGGGGCCTCCATCCAGAAATAACTCTGAGGAAGGTCACAGGTTGGGTGCCGAAACGTTTGCAGCAGCAACAACATTGACGGAGTCCTAAATCCACAAAGTAAGCGCAGTTTTACATGGTGCAATATATTTTATATTATCTAATTATTATCACAGAATTAGATATTGTAAAGGTCATTTTGAATATATACAGGGTCCATACCATAAGTAGTAGGACTGATTTTCTGTAGCGCCAGCGGAGCTGTGGAGGGGGGTTTGGCTGACTGGGCACTGGGCAGGTAGAGGGGACACTTAGCAGCAGAAAAACACAAGCCGCAGTCTCCTACAGGCTTTGGTTGAGTGTAGATATCGGTTATTGTGAATCATGTGTTTTGTTGTTGTCGATGCACAGAATGTGTCACAATTTCGAGCAGCGTTATTCGATAAAGTTTTGTGACAAACTAGGAAAATCAACAACCGAGACCCTACAAATGGTTACACAGGCTTCCAGTATGATCCGGAAACCAAAAGACAATCTGCGGAATGGCACACTTCCACGGCCCCCTTCCAAAGAAGGCTCGCATGAGCAAATCAAAGATCAACAAAATGCTGATCGTGTTTTTTGACCGTCACGGGGTGAATCAATAGGAGTTCGTTACCCTGGGAAAACTGTAAATTCGAACTTTTACGTGCAAGTGCTATCCCGCCTGCAAGACCGAGTGAATCGCGTCCGACCAGTCATCTCCGCCAACTGGACTCTGCATCACGACAATGCGCCGAGCCAAGGCGCGCTCGTCGTGAGGCAACTGTTGGCCCGATTCGGTGTTGCCATGTCGCCGTACCCCGCCTGCATTCCCGATCTGGCTCCATCTGACTTTTTTTATTCCCACGGATGAAAAGACAGCTGAAGGGACAGCGGTTTGAATCGATTCAGGACGTTCAAGCAGCATCGACGAGGGCTCTTAGCACCGTCCCCGAATCTGACTTATAGAAGGCGTATTATTCTACGTGTGTTTCGAAGAGTTTAAGGAATTGTAAACATCAATTTTTTTTTAAAAAATCAGTCTTACCGCTTTTGGTATGGACCCTGTATTTTTATTTAGAAGGATGAGGATTTTTAGTTAGTTGAAATATTTCATGAAGTAGGGGAGCCTCAAGTCAAACAGTATGCAAACGCGATCGTCAGCAATAGCTGTTAATTGGTAAAACTCTAATGCCGCGTTTACACTCTCGCGCGAGCTTAGACGAGGCAAGGCGAGACACCGCCAGAGTGTAAACGGTGCACTCGCGTAGTCTCGCCTCGCCTCGTCTAAGCTCGCGAGTGCCGCTCGCCTCAGTGGCGGTTTCTTGACGCGAGTCAAAGGCGCGAGCACATTGTTTATAGCAGAGGTAGTCAACCTTTTTACCTACCGTCCACTTTTTTATCAATGTATACCTTATGAAACAGACGTACAGCGAGTTAAAGCCCATGATAATAATTTGCCAAATACTTTGTCTGACTTTCGCTACGTTTGGTACAATAAATCTTTATAAAACTACTCACTGTAGTTAAAACTGTCTTTTTATTTATACTTTGCGTATATAAAAGGACGAAGTTAGGTGAAATTAGATTTTATTATTTGATTTGTTAGTGAGATTCCTAAAGCAGATGCTGATAAAATAAAAACAGGATATCTTGGTAAATTTTGCAAGGAACAAACAAAGGTCTCCTCTTTCGGTTTCTTTCTTTGGCTATAATATGATTAACAGCACAAATGCCTGATTACATGAGATATGAAGGAAAAGGTTTAATTAAACTGAATATCAGTTGCCATACATTTTGATATGACAGGTGTTTTTTTATTATTTTGCCACGCGTTTTCATATCCATCACTAGTGAATTTATGTTTACTATTGAAATTTTCTTCTTAATAGATTGTAACGCACTAGTTAAAAGTTTTCAATAAATAATGACACACAGAACATTTTGGTAACCTATAAGAGTTTTATTAGCTCCTTGAAGGTGCAAATCAACATCATTAAATCTATAAATGAATGAAATTTTTCTCGACGTTGTTTATTTATAAATGCTTCTCGGGAAACAAAACGAGTAATATTGTGCATCAATAATAATATTACTCGGCTTGTTCCCGAGAAACGTTTATTAATAAATCATTAAATCTATTTAAAAAACCTTAAAAAGTCAATTAATTTTTAGAAAAATAACGAAAGCGTTTAACTATTGGACCAAACCCCCACAGCCCACCACGAAAGCTGGCACGCCCACTAGTCGTCCATGAATGAATTCTTGAGAGAGTGTAAACTGCAGTTCGTGCCAGCGCTCGTGCACGAGGCGCGAGGCGAGGCGCAGGGCGAGGCGCGAGGCGAGAGTATAAATGCGGCATTAGAGGACATCGCTCCGTATAGTGACGCGAGCACAGCGAACCATACTCTTCCTCACTTCGTCAGCCTTTACCAACCAGTCACTATGGAGCTATACCGTGGTGTCTCGTTCGCTTTCCTAGCCACCAAGCATCCGTCATGTCAATTCGCCATTCAATCGTAAGTTAACATTCTCTAACAGTCAATCTACGCAGCCGAGATGCGACTCAGTCAATAATTATTATTTGTAGAGGCTATTGGGTGTTATCCTTGCAGGTCGTACTCTCAAGTGTATTTATGCAACATTTTTTGCTTGTCGTCGTCGAGGTCATTAGAAGCGGGATGGGACTGAGAATAAGAAACCGGAAGGAATTCGGCAATGGTCTTTTGAAGGAAGCATTCCGACATTCGCCTGGAGTGATTTAGAGAAAACATGGAAAACTAAAATATGGATGCCCGAATGGGGATTCGAACCGGCGTCCTCCCGAATGCGAGGTATTCATACAGTCTTCAGTGGTCAATAAAAGGAACTCTGAAGAGGTTAGTCACTTGCATTATTTATTAGGTAGAATCTCAGCTAGCTAACCAGTTTGCCCCGGCCCTTTCCTGCTTAACCGGTTGTCCAACTGTAGCTAATGGAGTGGTGTCGATTTAGTCCTAACAAGTAACATCTCTCAGTAGCCCACAAGTCATTTCTTAGATCAGCAGAAGATCAAGGTGTCTAAAGAGTTCAGAAGACATCTTTAAGAAAGAAGATAGCGCCAGAGGAGGCGGTCCCGAAAATCAGTTAACTTCCACCCTAAAGTCTGCTTCCACCAAAAGTCAACAAATTCACCCCCCATCCGCTGAGGCCATTTTACAACGTAAGGTTGGGCACAGGACGTTTAAGCCACCCATTTACAACATAACCAAAAAAATTTATGCAGAAAGCAATAAAACTGCTCCTGCGCACATCCAATCGTTTACGTTCCAAGAAATGTCTAAATACTGAAATATTATTACAGATAGATCATACACTGTGAATAAAACAGAAAATAATAGGACGACCGACAATTTGCACCTACTTTTACAACACTGTACGAACAGCTCATTCAAGTTTCATAATTTTTGTACAGGATTGCCTCATACACGCTGTATATAGCGAGCTGCGTAGCAGTTTTTTTTCGGTAAGAATTGTTTAATTTTTTCGGAATGTTAAGTTTGATTAAACTCGTAACAGGTGATTTAGCTGATTAATTCTGCACTAGGTTTGAGTTATTGCAGCTACCTCTGAGGGAGCTGTTGTCTTGGCTGCGCCTACACGTGTCTCCACTTATAGAGTTTGACCTCTTTTACGGAAGCCAATTAACGGTGCCGTCAGGGGGGCGTGAACTTCACGCCTGCGCAGTGAACACACCTCTCAGACTCACAAAGCGAACCGGAATTTATTAATTTGTGCCGGAAGCTGCGGCAGAAGCTGACATCGCTCAAAGCTTACTTTGAGTTTTAAAGAACTCTACATCTGTATTCATGGGCGATGCTACGTCCCCTTCAGGAAAACTGCGTACATCTTTGCTGCGGAAGCACGAGGCAGAGGTGAAATGCTACTCTCTGAAACGCCTTCTGGAATATTAAACGAATGGGATGAACCACTTTTTTTTTTAGAGAAAAAAAAAAGAAATCCATAAGCGAAAGACGTTTCTGTATTCACAGAGTACAGCATTTTAAAGATTCTTTCCTTTGACAGTATTGTAACATCAATGAATCCATTACAAATTAAGCTACTCGTTTTTACGTAATTTAATTCCGATGATTTTAACTTCGCTAAACGTATGACACAAATATGTTGGTGAAGAAAATTTCGATTTCATCAAATTTCTCATAGTCTTCCGACTCATACCGTGCATTCTGCCGCCTCTAATACCAATGACTAATCTCTTCATCTCAACAAACTTTATTAGAACCAGAGTTTAAGCCATTACCGTCACATATTCTGCTCTTTGTCTTCCCTTGCAGCGTAGCTTCTCAATCTGTTTTGACTTACCAACCATTTCAAAAAAAAAAAAAAAAAAAAAAAAAATACTCAGCGCCCCCTTTTAGAAAAAAGTTTATCACCGTTAAAAAAACCACACAGACTCGTCTCTTTGCAATAAATAATGTAAGCCATAACTTTTTGTGGCTTGTAACTAAATTTTTGAATCATTGCTTTTTAGGTGAAGTGTACAAGATTATATGTAGAAAATCAAGTACATATTTCTGAAATTACTGAATTAAAAGATATGAATAGTATTGGTGCATTGTTCATAGTTTGATTAAAAAAATATATTATGTAAAGATATTATTAATTGGAGGGCGGAGCTGGCTATAATGATACTAATGTTTCGATAAATGGTGTTTTAATTGTGATCTTAAGTCGTCGTGACCTACCACTAACAATTTGTTTCTTTTCTTAGGTAATAAATTTTTGACTACGCTAAATCCTTTCTTGGTTACAAATTATCATGGGAATACGATTAGAAACCTCTTTGGTGATATAATACCGAAATGCAGGACAGCGCTGGTTGGTCTTCAACACTCTCTCAATCTCAGAGACGCCCCTACGATCTCTTCAATGCCCACCGGTGGAAAGTACCACCCCCCTGGGAACAACTGCCTACAGTTTGTGCCTTCGACTGTTCCTTCCAATACGAAATTCCTCACGTTCCAAAATACGATCCGCCTTTCTGTAACTTATTTCTGTGAAACTCTTTCAGCGCACTTGTCTCCTCATCCACCAACTCCATAACATGTTTTGTAATTTATTTGGGTCACATGCGGAATAATTCGTATCTCGGCTTTCTTTTCTTCCGAAATTTCTTATGTTTAGCTTTCACTTCCACAAAGTTCTCTGCTTCAAAGGATCTCCTGAAATTTATGTGCAAATTTTAAACCAAATATTTTTCGTTTCGAAGAAGGTTCTTTTATATATGGTGTTGTAGGAAATGAAAATGGTATATTATAAATGGCATCTAAGTAGGTTGTCTGTCAGACTGCCACACCTCACGTCTACATTGATTCAATTTCATATATAAAGGAACGGCATGATGTCAATTTATTACGCGACTGTCAGGTCACAGGCTGGTTTCCGTTCTGGCCTCGCATTCGGGAGGACGGCCGTTCGAAACCCCGTACGGGCATCCAGATTAGGGTTTTCCATGGTTTCCCAAATCACTCCTGGCAAATGCCGGGATGTTTCCTTCAATAGGCCATGGCCGAATTTCTTCCCATTCCTTGCTCCTTACCATCCTTTCCCGTATCTAAAGACCTCGCTGTTAAGAGACGGTAAGCAGTAAAAAAATAAAAAAAAATAAAAACAAGCCGGCTTCCATCTGTTCCTCGGTTTATGAGACAGACGCTAGCCAATTCGACCGCCACCCAGCACCACAGCACCGTTCAAGCTAAAATATTTCCTGAAGGCGTCGGAGGTAGTAAGTTGTATCCCGAGTGGGTAATACACTAATTAGGGCGAGCCCTTACACTAGGTGATGAATTTTACACTTTTGTGGTACAGTTTTTGAAAAAATCTACCACACGTCTAGATGTAAAATTGAACATAATAATGCAAAGTCATTTGTAGATGT
>CM061914.1:5328108-5405108 GCA_031002005.1 Vandiemenella viatica
AATTACTGCAGAATGCAATCAGTAAGAGATATGATAAAAGAGCTGGAATGGGATTAATTGGAAGACAGGAGGAGGGTGAAGAGGATCGTGGGAGTGTACAAGTCGTATATTGGTGATGAGGCATGGAAAGATATTGGTGTAAGAATTAAAAGTAATACATGGAAGGGAAAGACAATAATATAATATTTGATTAAATTGCGATGGAGCGCACGCTCCGGTTGCAATTTCCCTACACACCCGTCCCTTTCATGCACCCACCTACATTTGCCCTCTGTAAATTTTAGCTTTAAATTCTTTAAACGTTTTTGGTAAATTATTCATCATTTCTCTTGGTAACCTATTCCAATCCCTGACAACCCTTACCCAAAAAACAGAATCTTCCTATACTCTTGTGCCTGAAATCGAGTGCCAGATTGTAGTCATGGTCATCTTTTCGCTTCCATGTATTACTTTTAATTCTTACACCAATATCTTTCCATGCCTCATCACCAATATACGACTTGTACACTCCCATGACCCTCTTCAACGTCCTCCTGTCTTCCAATAAATCCCATTGACCATAAGAATTTACAACAAAAGTGAGGGAATCAGTATGGGAAGAGACAGTAGTAAGTTTTTTTGTAGCAGAAAGATTTTTTTGGTGTTTCATTAGACAGTTTTGATACCTGCCGACATGTGAAGGTCCTTAGATTTCAAACAGGGCAATAAAATTTCTAACAGGGTTGACAGTTATCTATGATGTTTGCTGAAAAGCAGCAGAGCCTTTCTCTAAAGGAATGATGAGGAGTTAGCACATGCAAACAAACGGAAGAACATATGCTTTTTATAAGTAACGTTTCTTGGAAGGGGGTTATAGAACCTACAAAAGAAACGGATGTAAACTTCGTACCATTTCACTGCAAAGCAATAACTTAGGGAACTAGACTATCATATGCCTAAAATCAAATGACGCTTTATGAACGTGATAATTTCTTACCTTCCTCATACTATTCCTATATATTTTCCATGTGTACATCCGAGTGTGATAGTTAACGTATCTCTTAACCGCTTACTGTCTGTCAGTGACTCATAACCATCTCCATTAACATATAAGTTACATCGTGATCAACAGTAATTAAGTGAAACGTATCTAGCTGTTTCCTCTGCAGTTCCTCCAACTTCTGTATCTGATAGTCATAACGTGGAGTCCAAAGTATCTCGCGACACTCAAGCTAGGACAGAACCATTGTTTCCATTACTTCCTCTCGTAATCATTAGATTCTGGAATCTCTGCCCAGTTCATTTTATTAGGTATTTTATTTTTACGGTTTCTGCCTTCAAGAAGAACTTTCCCCTTCGCCATATGATCTAACAAAATCTTTCCTTCCGTATTTTACACCTGTACTATTTACTCTTCAGGTATTTTTATTGTTATCCATGTTGATCTACTCAAATATATATGTTATTTAATTCACATACCTGGATAATAATGGTAGGTGTGAGTCAGAAATTACGAATACAGTAACCGAGCTTAGTCTGGTGCGTGAAGGTTCCACAAAGAGACCGAGCGTGGTGGTGTAACGGTTAGCGTTCTGGCCTCGCATTCGGGAGGACGGTGGTTCGAATCCCCGTCCGGGCATCCAGATTTGGGTTTTCCATGGTTTCCCAAATCACTCCAGGCAAATGCCGGGATGCTTCCTTCAAAAGGCCATGGCCGAATTCCTTCCCATTCCTTGCCCCGATCCTTTCCCGTCTCTAAAGTCCTCGCTGTTAGAGAGACGTTAAGCAGATAAAAAAAAAAAATAATGCACAAAGAGCAAAAGTCATCCTCTGCAAATCAACAAATAATATCTCATGACCATTCCTATTTTCACATATGCTCTAGAAACATGGACACTACATCAAATGATCTTAGGAAGATTCATGCCAGTGTATTGAAGTTTCTTGAAGTGCTTTCCAGAAAATGAGACTTGATCACATAAAGAATGATGAGAATAGATCAAACCTGGAGTTGAATGGAAGCAAGGCTGGGATAATTTTTACTTTAATGGTTTCGGTATGTTAAAAGAATGAATATACGAAGATTATTATCGCAACACTATTTGGAAAATAAGGGGAACGTGCGAAAGACTAGTTAGAAGGCCAAGAAGAAGACGGATAGAGCACACGAAGGAGGATAAGGAGAGAAGAAAAAGGAACTAGGAATCTGTTATGAATGATGAAGGTTTCTTTCGAAATAGCAAAACCCGAACACTTAAAGGCTAGTAAATCACACCCGGGAAACTGAATATGGACTCCTGTGATAATGATGATGTTATCCAGGATGTTTTGTAGGTGCTAAGATTCTTCTTCCGTTTTAGTGCTGTTACAATACGTTATGTGGTCCATAAAAAAAACTAATCACCCGGCAATACAGTCATTCGTGAGGAGAATGAATAGGCCTATAAATAGTGTCACTACTCTACTCTGAGGAGGTATCTCTTTCTTTAAATTTATTTATGGCTTTCCGCCTCGTCGACGTCATTAGGGGCGGGATGGGACTGGAGACAAGGAACGGTAAGGAATTGGGCCATGACCTTTTGCAGAAAGCTTCCCGGCATTCACCTGGAGGGATTTGCGGAAACCATGGACAACGAAAATCTGATGTGACAATTAAGTTTTTCCCGGCGTATGCTAGACAGGAATTCTTCACGGGTCTTCTGCCGGATAAGATCTTTTAAAACACGACGTTTCGGCAGTGTCCTCCGCTGCCTTCATCTGGTGAGCTGTCATCGCGAAGTAGCTGCCGTGACGGTTCGGCACCGAATGTGTGCGCCTCGTGGTACTGGCAGGGTATATAAGGAGCCAGTACCACGAGGCGCACACATTCGGTGCCGAACCGTCGCGGCAGCTACTTCGCGATGACAGCTCACCAGATGAAGGCAGCGGAGGTGACTGCCGAAACGTCGTGTTTAAAACATCTTATCCGGCAGAAGATCCGTGAAGAATTCCTGTCAACGAAAATCTGAGTGCCCGGACGGGGATTCGAACCGGGGTCCTCCCGAATTCGAGGCCACAGCGTTAACCGCTCACCCATCACGCTACGTGTCGGTATCCGGTCCTCAGTTCTACCTCTATTGACACTGGATTTTCTACTTTGTGAAATGGTATGAGATGAATGCAATAAGTCTTCAGTGTTCAAGTGATATTGATGTTCAACCTAACTATCCCTCTATGTTGGCTGAGTGCGTAAGGCGCCACACACTGGACCGGGAGTACGCCGGGACCAGGCTCCCGGAGAACCCGCCATCTTGATTGCGGTTTCCCGTAGTCATCTACGTGACTGCTGGGACAGCCCCAATCTCCTCCTGATATACTACACATTACACAAACATTAAAAGATTTATCATGCAACATAGAAAGGTACACGTATCTCAGACAGAGAGTTTCTTCTTCTAGGTTAAGTAACGCTGGGTCTAACAAATCAGGTTTGATTTCGGGAAGGACACAAGTCTTCCATCCGTCTCATGTTTCACACCTGCCACCTGTTTATAAGAGGGGTCCAATGGCAAACGTTCCTTAATGGCCGGGTCAAGGTAAAAAATCAAACCAATTGATTGTGGTGTATAGGTACAAATATTATTATGGGTTTGAGTAGAAACGTCGTAAGATTTATTCGTGAACATTCGAGAGAGTCACTCCAGTTAAGCGCCGAGCGAAGCGGCGTTAAACGCTGACTTGCAGATTCCACACGCGTGTCGCTGAGCGATGCTCTATCTAGCGTCGGTAACTTGACACTATTTATAGAGGCGCGACGCCATCTTGCCGCTGCCGCTCTCTCTCACTCACTTGACTGATAGACGTGACACGATGTAGCAAGGTAAAAATCCGTTCCTACGACGCGTGCTAGGCAGGACGCGCCTTTCATCTTTTACCGCCTGCCGGTGGGTCGAGACGGCACGTCCATGCTAGCTTATGCGGCAAAATGAGAGGCGTCTCCTAACAGTGGCCGAGGGACGCGCCGAGGGAACCCGCCTTTAGAGTTGCGAGTCTGTCTGCTTTCGCAAGGCAGTTAGAATTAGTATGTTTCTAGTCTTCTCGTAGTACTAGTAATTCATTCTCTCGTCCGTCTCTATGCTTCACGATTATCATGACTTCCTAGATCCATACATTTAACTTACAGCTTCACGCATCTTGCATTAATACTTTATAATGTTCGTGTTGGGTTCTAATCGGTTATTGACAGCCTAATAGTTATCATTGTTTCGAAGTCACGCTACAGTTTTTTTAATTATTATTATTATTTTTTTATCTGCTTAACGTCTCTCTAACAGCGAGGTCTTTAGAGACGGGAAAGGATGGGGTGCAAGGAATGGGAAGGAATTGAGCCATGGCCTTTTTGAAGGAAGCATCCCGGAATTTGCCTGGAGTGATTTGGGAAACCATGGAAAACCCAAATCTGGATGCCCGGACGGGGATTCGAACCGCCGTCCTCCAGAATTCGAGGCCTGAACGCTAGCCGTTACACCACCACGCTCGGTCGCTCTACAGTTAAATCAATACCTCACGTCTGAAGAAGACATAGTTCAATTATCGTTTAATGGTATGTTGGTAAACACACGAGCCTTCTGCGCGTGTTATTCCTCACGTCATAACTTAGTCGGATATGCGGACTGATCATGTATGTTTGGAATCTAATGAATAAATACTCTCATTCAATCATCTCTGCTGGTGTTTCCCAAATCATTTATCAGTCGTTAAAGATACCAGAATATTGTGATGTCACACATTACAGTCGTGTGCAGATACAGAAAGTCACACCACGTAAGTTTCCTAACGGATTTGTGAGGCTGCAGCTAGATGCAGACAGGTAGCTGTCGCCCAAGGAATGTGGCTACCCCTCGTATTTCCCCTAATCCGTTGGACCGCTAAGCGGAAGGGCGGTGGAGAGGACACAGTGAGGTATACCTCGTGGCTGTACGCACGGACGGACGTGAAAAAATACGCGAGTGTGAGTGTGAGTTCGCGCTCCTGCTGGAAGAGCTTTCCAAGGACCAGGTTCGCCGCCAGACCGCGTCGACCATCTCTCATCCAAGTTACTTGGTGCAGCTACTCCAGACAGCGTCGAACACAACGCCGACCTCGAGTGGAGCTGACTGACTTCGCGCAGTCCCGCAGCAAGAAGCACCTCCACGGACCTGCCTACAGCTGCCGTCGCAGACCCAACTTCACGGTATTGTGAAACTGACGAACTTGCGTGTGTTGAGTGCGTTCACCTACCGCGTCCACAAGCCCAGCAAACGACCCTGATGAACGAGTCAATTCATGCTATCCAAATCACATCTCTTAATCACGTCAAACTAATTAATTCATATATGTACGTGATCTAATAAATGGTAATTTTAAATGTGCCTTGATGATTAATTCACATCCCTCATGCAAAACATTAATTGATAAATTTATAATAAATTAAATTAACCATATATTTTTGATGTCGTAATTAGCGTGACACTTCAATATATTTGGAAGAAATAATCTGTCCACTCGGTAGTTGCTCAATTTAATAATGTTATAAACTACAGTCGCGGTCTATCCTGTACAGTGGTACCTGTAGAGTGCCGATCATCTTGCAGAGCGCGGGCTCTCGTCCGAGCGGCCAGTACTTGGTGAGTATCTCCATGAGGGTGAGCGGCATAGTGACGAGGCACAGCAGCAGGTGGACACGGCCAGGTTCACGATGAACAGGTTGCGCGCAGTGCGCATGGCGCGCTTGCGCACGACTGCGCACACCACGAGCGAGTTGCCTGCGGCGCCCACCGCGATGAGCAGCGAGTAGCCGGCGACCAGCCAGCACAGCGCGGCGCCCTCCACGCTGCGGTTCCGCGAGTACTGCGCCAGCAGCAGCCCGCCAGGGCCCAGCGGCGAGCTCGCGTTCGACGCGTTCCAGCCCGCCGCCTCCACCTCCATCGCCTCCGTCTGGAACAACACCAACAACAAGCAGCTCAATACCAGCACAGCGCCGCGCCCTCCACGCTGCGGTTCCGCGAGTACTGCGCCTGCAGCAGCCCGCCAGGGCCCAGCGGCGAGCTCGCGTTCGACGCGTTCCAGCCCGCCGCCTCCACCTCCATCGCCTCCGTCTGGAACAACACCAACAACAAGCAGCTCAATACCAGCACAGCGCCGCGCCCTCCACGCTGCGGTTCCGCGAGTACTGCGCCTGCAGCAGCCCGCCAGGGCCCAGCGGCGAGCTCGCGTTCGACGCGTTCCAGCCCGCCGCCTCCACCTCCATCGCCTCCGTCTGGAACAACACCAACAACAAGCAGCTCAATACCAGCACAGCGCCGCGCCCTCCACGCTGCGGTTCCGCGAGTACTGCGCCTGCAGCAGCCCGCCAGGGCCCAGCGGCGAGCTCGCGTTCGACGCGTTCCAGCCCGCCGCCTTCACCTCCATCGCCTCCATCTGGAACAACACCAACAACAAGCAGCTCAATACCAGCACAGCGCCGCGCCCTCCACGCTGCGGTTCCGCGAGTACTGCGCCTGCAGCAGCCCGCCAGGGCCCAGCGGCGAGCTCGCGTTCGACGCGTTCCAGCCCGCCGCCTCCACCTCCATCGCCTCCGTCTGGAACAACACCAACAACAAGCAGCTCAATACCAGCACAGCGCCGCGCCCTCCACGCTGCGGTTCCGCGAGTACTGCGCCTGCAGCAGCCCGCCAGGGCCCAGCGGCGAGCTCGCGTTCGACGCGTTCCAGCCCGCCGCCTCCACCTCCATCGCCTCCGTCTGGAACAACACCAACAACAAGCAGCTCAATACCAGCACAGCGCCGCGCCCTCCACGCTGCGGTTCCGCGAGTACTGCGCCTGCAGTAGCCCGCCAGGGCCCAGCGGCGAGCTCGCGTTCGACGCGTTCCAGCCCGCCGCCTCCACCTCCATCGCCTCCGTCTGGAACAACACCAACAACAAGCAGCTCAATACCAGCACAGCGCCGCGCCCTCCACGCTGCGGTTCCGCGAGTACTGCGCCTGCAGCAGCCCGCCAGGGCCCAGCGGCGAGCTCGCGTTCGACGCGTTCCAGCCCGCCGCCTCCACCTCCATCGCCTCCGTCTGGAACAACACCAACAACAAGCAGCTCAATACCAGCACAGCGCCGCGCCCTCCACGCTGCGGTTCCGCGAGTACTGCGCCTGCAGCAGCCCGCCAGGGCCCAGCGGCGAGCTCGCGTTCGACGCGTTCCAGCCCGCCGCCTCCACCTCCATCGCCTCCGTCTGGAACAACACCAACAACAAGCAGCTCAATACCAGCACAGCGCCGCGCCCTCCACGCTGCGGTTCCGTGAGTACTGCGCCTGCAGCAGCCCGCCAGGGCCCAGCGGCGAGCTCGCGTTTGACGCGTTCCAGCCCGCCGCCTCCACCTCCATCGCCTCCGTCTGGAACAACACCAACAACAAGCAGCTCAATACCAGCACAGCGCCGCGCCCTCCACGCTGCGGTTCCGCGAGTACTGCGCCTGCAGCAGCACGCCAGGGCCCAGCGGCGAGCTCGCGTTCGACGCGTTCCAGCCCGCCGCCTCCACCTCCATCGCCTCCGTCTGGAACAACACCAACAACAAGCAGCTCAATACCAGCACAGCGCCGCGCCCTCCACGCTGCGGTTCCGCGAGTACTGCGCCTGCAGCAGCCCGCCAGGGCCCAGCGGCGAGCTCGCGTTCGACGCGTTCCAGCCCGCCGCCTCCACCTCCATCGCCTCCGTCTGGAACAACACCAACAACAAGCAGCTCAATACCAGCACAGCGCCGCGCCCTCCACGCTGCGGTTCCGCGAGTACTGCGCCTGCTGCAGCCCGCCAGGGCCCAGCGGCGAGCTCGCGTTCGACGCGTTCCAGCCCGCCGCCTCCACCTCCATCGCCTCCGTCTGGAACAACACCAACAACAAGCAGCTCAATACCAGCACAGCGCCGCGCCCTCCACGCTGCGGTTCCGCGAGTACTGCGCCTGCAGCAGCCCGCCAGGGCCCAGCGGCGAGCTCGCGTTCGACGCGTTCCAGCCCGCCGCCTCCACCTCCATCGCCTCCGTCTGGAACAACACCAACAACAAGCAGCTCAATACCAGCACAGCGCCGCGCCCTCCACGCTGCGGTTCCGCGAGTACTGCGCCTGCAGCAGCCCGCCAGGGCCCAGCGGCGAGCTCGCGTTCGACGCGTTCCAGCCCGCCGCCTCCACCTCCATCGCCTCCGTCTGGAACAACACCAACAACAAGCAGCTCAATACCAGCACAGCGCCGCGCCCTCCACGCTGCGGTTCCGCGAGTACTGCGCCTGCAGCAGCCCGCCAGGGCCCAGCGGCGAGCTCGCGTTCGACGCGTTCCAGCCCGCCGCCTCCACCTCCATCGCCTCCGTCTGGAACAACACCAACAACAAGCAGCTCAATACCAGCACAGCGCCGCGCCCTCCACGCTGCGGTTCCGCGAGTACTGCGCCTGCAGCAGCCCGCCAGGGCCCAGCGGCGAGCTCGCGTTCGACGCGTTCCAGCCCGCCGCCTCCACCTCCATCGCCTCCGTCTGGAACAACACCAACAACAAGCAGCTCAATACCAGCACAGCGCTGCGCCCTCCACGCTGCGGTTCCGCGAGTACTGCGCCTGCAGCAGCCCACCAGGGCCCAGCGGCGAGCTCGCGTTCGACGCGTTCCAGCCCGCCGCCTCCGCCTCCATCGCCTCCGTCTGCAATCACAGCAACAGCAAGCAGCTCAGAATCTAGACTCACAAATCCCAAACATGGAACGATTAGATGTTGCATACCTCACAACTACAAGGTCTCTGACCTTAGCCTTTAATCAAAGCAATGGGATAACTTTACACTGGCCCGAAACCCGGCAGCGTAGGGGTAGCGAGCCTGCTTCGCGTTACAGGGGTCGCCGGTTCGAGTCCGGCCGAGGGCATGGGTGGTTTTAATTAAATGTTGTTTTTGTCTTGTATCGTCCTTACAGAAGATGGAAAATATTCATACTGAAATGAAATAATGAAATGTATACATTGTAAGAGAAACACACACGTTGAGCAGGCTGTATGACTGACATGGCCAAATACCATATTTTAAAAAAAAAAAAAAATTACACTGATAACTATTTCGCACATTGAACTAAACTTGAAGTATTCTTTCCTTTAATTCGGGATATTCAGTTTTTAATCGCCATAGATGGCCGTATTGAATGCGAGAAACTAATAAACAAAAAACAAAAAAAACAAAAAACAGAGATTTTCTTTGATCACAATCTATGTCGGCACAACTACAATGTCTCTGACAATCGTCTTTAGCGTTCTGTTCACGATAAAATGGCGCCGCAGTCTGTAAATCCCTGAAACAAATAAAAAGTAAGGTTTGTTTTTAGAGGTACGGAATATATTTTAATTTTGAGTTCCGGTGCCAGATGAAGTACCATAATGATACAATTTTTAGCACCAGCGGCAGATGTCTAAGCATAATGAGACATATCTAATGTTTGACACTGTGAAAACTCGGTCAAAATTGATTCAACAATTTTCAGGTAATGCTAGATTATTTATAAAGTAACATCTTAAGACATACATTAAATTTTAATTTTTAATCAAAGTATTCAGATTCTGAAAATCCGTTAAAAACATGTATTTTCTGCGTGAAGCCGGAATAAACAGACACATTCTAGATACATTTCTAGTTTTTATGTATGAGGTATGTATTAATGCACGCACGGTTCGTGTTTGGATTCTCTAGCAGAAACATTAGCTGTAATTAGGTTGAAATGTAAACTGAAATAAAATAAAAACTTACATTCGTGCCAAAGCATCCAAACCACCCCATTCTTAGAATTGTGCTGCTAAAACACCGTTCAGTTTGGTACCGGTTATGGTCGGTACGAAATCAACGAAGCTTGGTACGAATGAATCTTTTTGTACAAATAAAAATAGTGTAAGGGTAAATTAACGGCAACTCTACAGGGTAACGCCGGGAACTCTGCTAGGTTCATGAATAAAAATCGAACGGCCTTAGAAGATGCTCCTTCTTAGTGCTCATATCGTCATGTATTGTGTCCTTCTATATCTTTAAGACTTCTACAGTAAGTAATTTCGTTGTCTTTCTGCCTAATTTGCATACTGTAAATTTTCTAGCATTTTGAAGATTAAGCAGGCTGTTTTTTGTCATTTTTCTAATCGAACTATCAACAGGGCGGAAATTCTGTGAATAATAACTGAGTTTCATTTGTTATGGACGCTACCGCACGGAGCATTTGAGTTTTGTGTTGATAGTTCGCAGATAAGCTATCAAAGAAATGCTGATTGAGTAGAAATAAACAGAGTATCATTCCTGTTCTTTCCTTTTATAACTTTCTGCTTTTAAACTTGAACTGTGTACATATTTTTTACACACGGTTGTGCGCATCTAATCCGAAGAATTTGTAGTCATCGATAACCCAAAGGCACACATAGCTTCAACGCATTCCAAATTAGGCGCTTTTGCCTGTCTACCATCAGTAGTGTATACTGCAGTTACACTTTCTAAATAAATTTTATGAACAGACACAACTATAATGCAATTTTCTTATAGATTATGATTGGCTTTGTAAAGGTATTTCAATTGCGTGGACGGTTAGAATGGCGCCAGCGTTCCATCCACGGATAGTAGGAATGGTTTTTAGGCTGTCTGTATGTCTCGTTGTGAATGGAAAGTTTCGCATCTGGAATAATCTATGGGTGTCACAATCCACAGCCACAAGGTCGGCCTGTGTCACAGACCTATCAGAGACACTGATCATACATATTATTGCTATAATATCTTTTTTTTTTGTCACAAGCCATTATCTCCCTTCATACTTAACCGTAATATACGAATGAGGCGTCATTTTAAAACTTATGGTCTCGACTTTATTCACATCATATTTGATGAAATTAATTTTTCGGAATCAGATCCTTAAAGGGCAAAAGTATCAATATTTTTGAAACGAGTTTTTGAGTCACGAACCATTTTTCTCCCTTGATATTTTACCGATATAGATAAATGAGATTTCGTTTTAATGATTAAGGTCTCTGTCGTGGTCTCATCATATTTTAAGAAAAGACTTTATGGAATTCGACCCTTAAAGGGCAAAATTACCATTATTTCCATAAAGCTTTTAATTTTTTTTGCCACGAGCTGTTTATCTCCCTTGATATCTAAACGAAATCGAGAAACGAGGTATTATTTTAGCTCCGCTTTGATAAAATCATATTTCAAGAAATGATTTTTTTTTGTTGCATTTCGACCCTTAAAGGGCAAAATTATCCTTATTTCCGTAACATTTTTTTTTTAAATCGTGAATCATTTATCTCCCTTGATATCTAACCGAAATAGATAAATGAGCCATCATATTAAAGACTAAAGTCTCTAGTTTGGTCACATCATATCTTAAGAAAAAAAATTTTCAATTTGGACTCTTCAGGGACAAAACTATCAATATAGCCATAGTGTGTGTGTTTTTGTTACAAGCCATTTATCTCCATTGACACCTAACGCAAATGGATAGATGAGGTATTGTTTAAAAGATTAAGATCACCACTTTGGCAACATTATAAATTAAGAACGTAGTTTTTCGTAATTTGACCCTTAAAGGGCAAAAGTAACAACCGTGAAAGTCGCGCTTATGAGACAGTTCAGAGACAAGCCGCTAGATAGCAGTAGCACACATCACAGAGATATTAATAAACAGCTTCACTGGCGCCGACTAAACAAATAAACAATTGAAACAAATGAGGCGATTCTTGTTTCATCGTATTACAAACCCCCAACCTTAATCTTCATTATATTCACGAAATTTTCGCATGGGTCATCTAGTCTACTTGAGTTTTGCAAGATTTTTCTCTCTCGGGTATGTAGGACTCTGATCAATTTGGTCGCCGTTTCTATATTCAACTCACCGCTCTGATTCCTTCTTAATACTAATTGGACCATTTTTTTTTTTTAAAAAAAGAATAATTTCTGCACACTTGCCAAATGCAGTAAACATCGAAGGCTCCGCTTAGACAGTGAACAGACCTTCATTAAGGCAGCAGTCTGTCCCCGAAATATCGGCAAAGTTTGGCCACGCCGCAATATCCTCGCTATCTGCCTGATGGCCAGACCAACTTGGGCCGCGACCTGACTTACTGCAAACTCAGAGCTAGTTAACACTGCTGCCAACCAACTCTGATCTCAGAGAAACAGCTGTCCAAATCACGAGTCCTCGCTTGACAGAGTGGGAGTACCAAGTGCTGACTGCCGACGACTGAACGTTAGTCGCACAACTATTGGTTTATTTATGTCGTAGCAAATACCCACCAACACAGCTTTTTGTGATGAGCCATCTCTCTCCCTTCATACCTAACCAAAATTGATACATAAGGTATTATTTGAAAGATTAACTTCTCAAATTTGGCATCATTGTTAATAGAGAAAGGAATTTTTTGAGATCAAACTCGTAAGTGCCAAAATTAAGAATAATCAAGGTGGCGAGCATGCGATAGTTCAGAGCCAAGCCGCTAGGCTTCGCTGGCATCGATATTGAGTGATCGCATTACCGTTAGATAGCGGGAGCACGTGTCTCAGAGACATTGGTACACTGTGAGTGTTGTCTAGGGTAAGAGGCTTTCTTTTAGGGAATCATTTCACTATTTATAATTGTTTCGTGGCGCATTGTGTTTTGCTATGTACCTATTTCAGTTGGAAAATAAAAAATTGCCATAAATGAGCCGTTTCTTCTGTTATCCTAATACTAACCACCGACATCGCTATTCGTCGTACACGATTCATGAAAATTTCGCTCGGGCCACCTAATTTTGTTAATTGTCTATTCCATAACGCCAAAGACTGCTTATAACTAAGGTTGTAATGGAAGTCATCTTTGCGAATGCAGATGCGGATGTTAAGTGCTAGATGTTTTGTGCGGATGTTTTGCGTATGCGGTTGTTTTGCGTATGCGGATGTTTTGCGGATGCGGATGTTTTGCGTATGCGGATGTTTTGCGGATGCGGTTGTTTTGCGGATGCGGATGTTTTGCGTATTCGAATGTTTTGCGGATGCGGATGTTTTGTGGATGCGGATGTTTTGCGTATGCGGATGTTTTGCGTATGCGGTTGTTTTGCGGATGCGGATGCGGATGTTTTGCGGATGCGGATGTTTTGCGGATGCGGTTGTTTTACGGATGCGGATGTTTTGCGGAAGCGGATGCGTTGGTGGAAATTTATAATTATTTAGAGTTTAATATTTTATCAAAAATAAACTTAAAATCAAAATAATTAATACTAGTGCCATACTGATTTATTTTTTCACTCATCTTTCAACAACAAAAAACATGTGGTGATTTCTCATGTGAATTAAATTATTTACATAAATAAATTGTAGTGACCCTGCCAGCTGATTGATAAGATCAGACAGGGTAAACTTCCACTGGAGCCGTGGATAAGGGCCGAGTTTAGAACTCGGCCATGGTTCTGATATGTATATTCGTCGTAGTCCCTACTGCAACACCTGTCAGGTTCTACGGCTCGTACCTTCAGGTATTAATAGTGGAATGGCTGAGGAGGCTAGGATAAATTACGGTAACCAGCAATTACCTATTTACATATTTATTTCCATTAGCAAGGACTGGTGAAATACGTGAATATTTACATTGTTTAATTGGCTTTGAAACAAAACATTATAGATAGGGCCAAGGACAATGCGAACATGTAAACTGATGGGCGCCTCACAAACTAAATGGAATATTGATAATCTCCCTGAAGACTGTGCTCACATGACAATGACCAAATGTTTGATCCTCTCACTATCCACACCCAGCTATCGCAGTAGAGTCCACCTTAGTATGTTAGACGCCAGGCATCATCTTCTTGTCTGCAACAGCCACCTCGGCGGCGCCGACGCCTCCCGGCGCCCGCTTCGGTGTGTTATGTTGTGACTTCCGGAGAGATACAGACAGCTGCCTCCAGGGTTTAAATAGATTAGAATATCCCCTTCCTATTCCCACTGTGTGGAGAGAGTAATACTCCTCGCTAACCTGTTGTATGAAGTCACGATACCAACTTGCAGTAATGACAGTTCAGTTTAAAAAAATAGAGGTGTATTTCTTTACAGGTTTTAACCTGTCTTCCATTGAATAATGTTGCTTTCGGTCCTAATTCAGTCGAGGCTACTCTATCCATTCTGTTGGGGCCATTTTGTTGAGTCAAGCTAACAGGTCGGTGTTTGGCCTCTGTATCAATCATGGATTAGTTTCTAAACCACTTCCTCTGTGTCCTCTAAATTTGTTCCGTTATGGTTGTGAATATATGATGCAGTTTTCCATTCTTAAGAGATGTTGTCCCCATATTTCGATTCTACTTCGATGTTCTCTTGCAGATTGCAAACCAAACATCCAAACATTAATTAACTTTTTTTTCATTTCCTATCGAATCATCTAATGCTTTTAACTCCTATAAAAAAGTTCATTTCGGCAAACCGTATTGTTGAACAGTATCTGGTTGCTGATTATTGTGACTCGTAGCTGTAAGATATTCCCATGTGTCTGGATAAGCTTCCACAAAATATGTGAATATTTTACTAGAATTGTTTCATTCTTTTCTTTACTAAAAACTGTTTCACAACTGATTTATTAAACATTTAACTTCACTTTAATAATATTTCAATTTTCTTATACATTAAATTCAACTATTACTTCCGCTATTTTATATATATATATATATATACACTCCTGGAAATTGAAATAAGAACACATTGACGCCGGTGTGTAAGACCCACCATACTTGCTCCGGACACTACGAGAGGGCTTTACAAGCAATGATCAAACGCACGGCACAGCGGACACACCAGGAACAGCAGTGTTGGCCGTCGAAGGGCGCTAGCTGCGCAGCGGTTGGGCACCGCCGCAGTCAGTGTCAGCCAGTTTGCCGTGGCATACGGAGCTCCATCTCAGTCTTTAACACTAGTAGCATGCTGCGACAGCGTGTACGTGAACCATATGTGCAGTTGACGGACTTTGAGCGAGGGCGTATAGTGGGCATGCGGGAGGCCGGGTGGACGTACCGCCGAATTGCTCAACATGTGGGGCGCGAGGTCTCCACAGTACATCGATGTTGTCGCCAGTGGTCGGCGGAAGGTGCACGTGTCCGTCGACCTGGGTCCGGACAGCAGCGACGCACGGACGCACGCCAAGACCGTCGCATCCTACGCAGTGCCGTAGGGGACCGCACCGCCACTTCCCGGCAAATTAGGGACACTGTTGCTCCTGGGGTATCAGAGAGGACCATTCGCAACCGTCTCCATGAAGCTGGGCTACGGTCCCGCGCACCGTTAGGTCGTCTTCCGCTCACGCCCCAACATCGTGCAGCCCGCATCCAGTGGTGTCGCGACAGGCGTGTATGGAGGGACGAATGGAGACGTGTCGTCTTCAGTGATGAGAGTCGCTTCTGCCTTGGTGCCAATGATGGTCGTATGCGTGTTTGGCGCCGTGCAGGTGAGCGCCACAATCAGGACTGCATACGACCGAGGCACACGGGGCCAACACCCGGCATCATGGTGTGGGGAGCGATCTCCTACACTGGCCGTACACCTCTGGTGATCGTCGAGGGGACACTGAACAGTGCACGGTACATTCAAACCGTCATCGAACCCATCGTTCTACCATTCCTAGACCGGCAAGGGAACATGCTGTTCCAACAGGACAATGCACGTCCACATGTATCCCGTGCCACCAAACGTGCTCTAGAAGGTGTAAGTCAACTACCCTGGCCAGCAAGTTCTCCGGATCTGTCCCCCATTGAGCATGTTTGGGACTGGATGAAACGTCGTCTCACGCGGTCTGCACGTCCAGCACGAACGCTGGTCCAGCTGAGGCGCCAGGTGGAAATGGCTTCGCATGCCGTTCCACAGGACTACATCCAGCACCTCTACGATCGTCTCCATGGGAGAATTGCAGCCTGCATTGCTGCGAAAGGAGGATATACACGGTACTAGTGCCGACATTGTGCATGCTCTGTTGCCTGTGTCTATGTGTCTATGGTTCTGTCTGTGTGATCATGTGTTGTATCTGACCCCAGGAATGTGTATATAAAGTTTCCCATTCCTGGGACAATGAATACACGGTGTTATTATTTCAATTTCCAGGAGTGTATATATATATACACATAAGAATGCTTTCCGCTCTAGCTTGACTTTTGAGTCATTTTAATTATACAAATCTAGTAGAAATCAATGATTTAAATTTGAGTGTTTCTGTTATCATAAATCATAAACATATCATAAATCTGTTAGTCATAACTGATGCTAAAAAAAATAGTAAACAAATTAACTGTGTTGATTTTGTGATTAAAATGCCTTCATTTGGTCTCCAGCCTACTTCAAATCTCAAAGATCAATATGCTCTTAAAATAATTGTTCAGCCACTTGCTTTTTCTGGAACTAAATCGAGTTTGTGATACACGGCCCAATCATTTATATGTATCTGGGGTAGTGACACCTAAATTTCTTTGTAAGCACTTGCGATATAGACGACAACGTAAACCCTGAAGCATCATTGGTTTGTTTATATGTAAATGTAATGTATTGAAGAAGTGCACATGTGAGTTTCTGTATTTCGTGCTTTGAAGAAATCTTCGAAAGGTGAAACACACAGTTTTGTTAACATCCAGCAGAAGCTGACACGAGCACTCTTCACCCTAAGAACGTAGTAAAACAGAGTTTGAAAATGAGAATAATTTCTCTAAACGAGTCACGCTCGCAATATATTAATAAAGAAATTAGCAAAACAGATGTACAGTACAGCCAACCAGTTGCATCGATAATTCTAATAGTCTTTACCGGTTTCGACCAACATAAGCTCGTCTTCTTCAGAAGCACCTACTATCATGCTAATGGGCGGAGATGAACATGTGCTTGTACCAAGCACACTGCGTCAACTCAAAATCATAAAATTAGCAAAACTAAATGTGTTGCAGAATAATCATTTGTTTTTCTTGCTGTGGACAGATATTGTTTACCTGGCTGCATTGGTTAGGGATCCACAATGGATTGAAATACTCGGTTCCTGTGATCCTGACTGCCAATTTTCTTATTGAATTGCTGAGAGCTACACTGAAGAGCAAAGAAACTGGTACACCTGCTTAAAATCGTGCAGGGCCCCCGCGAGCACGCAGAAGTGCCACAACACGACGTGGCATGGACTCGACAAATGTCTGAAGTAGTGCTGGAGGGAATTGACACCATGCATCCTACAGATCTCTTCTGAACAGCACGTTGCAAGGCATCCCAGATATGCTCAGTAATGTTCATGTCTGGGAGTTTAGTGGCCAGCGGAGGTGCTTAAACTCAGAAGAGTGTTCCTAGAGCCACTCTGTAGCAATTCTGAACTTGTGGGGTATCGCATTGTCCTGCTGGAATAGCCCAAGTACGTCGGAATGCACAATGGACATGAATGGATGCAGGTGATAAGCCGGGATGCGTACATACGTGTCACTTGTCAGAGCCGTATCTAGACGTATCAGCGGCCACATGTCACTCCAATTGCACACGTCCCACACCCTTACAGAGCCTCCACCAGCTTGAACAGTCCCTTGCTGACATGTAGGGTCCATGAATTCATGAGGTTGTCTCCATACACGTACACGTCCATCCACTCGATACCATTCGAAACGAGACTCATCAGAGCAGTCAACATGATTCCAATCATCAATAGTCCAATGTCGGTGTTGACGGACCCAGGCGAGGCGTAAAGCTTTGTGTCGTGCACTCAGCAAGAGTACACGAGTGGGCCGATGATGTTTCGTTGAATGGTTCGCACGCTGACACTTGTTGAGGGCCCAGCAGCATTGAAATCCGCAGCAATTTGCGGAAGGGTTGCCCTTCTGTCACGTTGAACGATTGTCTTCAGTCGTCGTTGGTCCCGTATTTGCAGGATGTTTTTCCGGCGGCAGCGATGTCGGAGATTTTATGTTTTATCGGATTCCTGATATTCACGGTGCATTCGTGAAATAGTAGTACGAGAAAATACCCATTTCTTCGCTACCTCGGAGATGCTGTGTCCCACCTCTCGTGTGCCGACTATAACACCACGTTCAAACTCACTTAAATCGTGATAACCTGCCATTGAAGCAGCAGTAACCGATCTAACGCCTGCGCCAGAAACCTGTTGTCTTATATAGGCGTTGCAGGCCGCAGTACCGTACTCTGAGTGTTTACATATCTCTGTGTTTGTATACGCATTCCTATTCCAGTTTCTTTGGCTCTTCAGTCTATATCCGTACGCAGCAATTTTTACGTTTACGTTGACTAAGGTGGCAGCCATTAGTTATGTGGGAGGGGGCGGGGATTCAGCGAAATCTCACGTCATATTTTTAATTCGTTGAAGAACAATAGAGTTAAAAACAAAAAAGGATCTACAAACGACGTCGATCCCAAGGTTAGTTAAAAAAAATGGCTCACATAAGATCGTTGCTTTTTTTTTATTATCTTAGTTAAGAATATACATATTCTCTTTTTGCCTTTGTGATTTTAACATTCATTCACCGCATTCGAATTTAAATAATTCAATGTAAACTATTGGTTTAAATGTACCTAATTCTTGATGCCCATGTTTCGAACCCTCCTCAAGCGTTTAGATATGTAACCAACACCTAAATAGTAAGTTTACCTTCCAGTAGTATGGTCTAGTAACTGTGCTGTGAATGTAAAATGTATATGAAATTATTTTACATTAAAACACCTGCCGCGTGGACGACATACCAGGACAGAATATCTACTCGGATTGGTAATCACATGATGGAAATAAATGCCATGAAAAGTTCCGTTACTAACAGACAGAAGAATAAAGGTTTGGTAGGATTATGAGGTGGAAGAGCAATTGTTTGTTAAATGCATATTATAGGGTGTATGTCTCGGCATAACATTTGATAATAGACTCATTTGAGCAGGGAGTACGAAGAGTCCTGCATTTCCTGGAGAGGGTGACCGAGAGGTGAACCAGGATTGGGAAGGAGCCTTCGTCAGGAGGTTATTTATGAATGTTGAGATAATGAAGGACCCTCAGTATGGGTATCAAAGGAGATTAATAAGTGAAAACTACAGGAACGCAGTAAGTGACTGATATGAAAAAGGAACTGGTTAGAGAGTTATTAGAAGGGGAGACGAGGAAGGGGCCGTTAGTAGCATGTAAGGGAGATAAACGGTGATGATGCCTGGGGGTAAGCTGTGAGAAAAATCAGGATCAGTATGTAGAAGGAAAAAGATGACCACGATCAAAATAGAAGAAGTGGGTAGAAAAATAGTGTCGTGGAATTTAATACATGTTAATTAATTAATAATACTAATTTAGCTTAGGGTAATTGTTTTGTTAGCTTGGGAATTAGATCAGAAGAATTCAAATATATAGATAAGATTTGATATGGATGATGATAAAACCAAGTAATAGAAATGCACTACTGTAAGCATGCTATTTAAGTACTCCTATAAATATGAACATTTTAATAATGCGTGAAACATAAAGTGAAACTGGAAGCTAAGAAATTTCATAGTACACAGGTAGATTTTGCTATCCGTAGATACAAATCTCTATTTACAAGAGTTTAGCGAAGTCATTATAGACAACAGCCTGGATGGTTTCTCCAAAAAACCTGCGCTCGAATTTCTTTCAGTTCCTCGTCTGCCATCGCCCGCTGGGTATACAGACATCGTTGTCGATGATCCATAAAATTCAAATGAAAAAGAATAATAATAAAGTTTTCACCAAATTAAGATTGCAGTAAAAGTTATAAGAAATCTCTGTCTTTTTTTTGTTTTTTGTTTTTTTTGTTTTGTGATAGCATGTAGCTAGATGTGTCTTTGGTTGGGTTGGGTTGTATTAACAAGAATAATGTTAATCTGAATGTACACTGAGTGATAAATAAAGATATCATGTAAATGTAAGAATAAAAATCAATAGAAGAAATAATATTCTTACAATGTCTATTAGGAATGTCTCTTTGAAATACATCATATAAAACATTATTAACACAGGTACCACAACGAAGATCTGAAATAAAATGGTAGGTCCGAAATAAATCACCTTGAAATAAAATTGCCAGTTCATACAGTTGGGTCGTCAGTTGCTTATGATGAGTGAAAGTTCTTTTATATTTCAACGAAAAATTACTTGGCATCTTACTGTCATAAAATAGCAGCCAACTCGGGGCCTCCATCCAGAAATAACTCTGAGGAAGGTCACAGGTTGGGTGCCGAAACGTTGACAGCAGCAACAACATTCACGCAGTTCTAAATCCAAAAAGTAAGAGTAGTTTCACAACATGGTGCCTGAAAAACGCACTTAATTTTATATAATCTAATTATCATCATACAATTAGATATTGTAAAGGCTGAAATATTTCATGAAGTAGTGGAGCCACAAGTCAGAACAGTATGCAAGCACGATCATCAGCATGAGCTGTTAATTGGTAATACTCTGATTAAGAGGACATCGCTCCGTATAGTGAAGCGTGCACAGCGAACCATACTTGCCCTCACTTGTCAGTATTTCCCAACCAGTCACTATGGAGCTATACCGTGGTGTCTCGTTAGCTTGCCTAGCCACCATGCATCCATGATGTCAACAGTCAGTCTACGCAGCCGAGATGCGGCTCAGTCAATAATTATTATTGGCTATTGGGTGTTCTCCTTGCAGGTCGCACTCTCAACTGCATTTATTTAATATTTTTTGCTTGTCGTCGTCGAGGTCATTAGAGGCGGGATGGGACTTAGGACAATAAACGGGAAGGAATTTGGCCATAGTCTTTTGAAGGAAGCATTCCGACTAACGCCTGGAGTGATTTAGAGAAACAATGGAAAACTAAAATCTGGATGCCCGGATGGGGATTCGAACCGGCGTCCTCCCGAATGCGAAGTATTCATATAGTCTTCAGTGGTCAATAAATGGAACTCTCAAGACGTTAGTCACCTCGCATTATTTATTAGGTAGAATCTCAGATAGCTAACCAGTTTGCCCCGGCCTTTTCCTGCTTAACCGGTTGTCCAACTGTAGCTAATGGAGTGGTGTCAAT
Source organism: Vandiemenella viatica (assembly GCA_031002005.1). Lineage (NCBI taxonomy): Eukaryota > Metazoa > Arthropoda > Insecta > Orthoptera > Morabidae > Vandiemenella > Vandiemenella viatica. The sequence goes on from CM061914.1 coordinate 5,349,125, forward strand.
TTAGTCCTGACAAGTAACATCTTTCTGTAGCCCTCAAGACATTTCTTAGATCAGCAGAAGATCGAGGTGTCTAAAGAGTTCAGAAGACATCTTTAAGTAAGAAGATAGCGCAAGAGGAGGCGTCCCCGAAAATCAGTTAACTTCCACCCTAAAGTCTGCTTCCACCAAAAGTCCACAAATTCACCCCCCATCCGCTGAGGCCATTTTACAACGTAAGGTGCCCAATTACAACATAACCAGAAATTTTTATGCAGAAAGCAATAAAACTGCTCCTGCGCACATCCAATCGTTTACGTTCCAAGAAATGTCTAAATACTGAAATATTATCACAGATAGATCACACACTGTGAATAAAACACAAAATAATAGGACGACCGACAATTTGCGCCTACTTTTACAACACTGTACGAACAGCTCATTCAAGTTTCATAATTTTTGTACATGATTGCCTCATACACGCTGTATATAGCGAGCTGCGTAGCAGTTTATTTTCGCTAAGAATTGTTTAATTTATTCGGAATGTTAAGTTTGATTAAACTCGTAGCAGGTGATTTAGCTGTGTGATCCGATTTGTGTTTCGCTGATTAATTCCGCACTAGGTTTGAGTTATTGCAGCTACCTCTGAGGGAGCTGTTGTCTTGGCTGCGCCTACACGTGTCTCCACTTATAGAGTTTGACCTCTTTTACGGAAGCCAATTAACGGTGCCGTCAGGAGGGCGCGAACTTCACGCCTGCGCAGTGAACACACCTCTCAGACTCACAAAGCGAACCGGAATTTATTAATTTGTGCCGGAAGCTGCGGCAGAAGCTGGCATCGCTCAAAGCTTACTTTGAGTTTTAAAGAACTCTACATCTGTATTCATGGGCGATGCTACGTCCCCTTCAGGAAAACTGCGTACATCTTTGCTGCGGAAGCACGAGGCAGAGGTGAAATGCTACTCTGTGAAACGCCTTCTGGAATATCAAACGAATGGGATGAACCACTTTTTTTTTAGAAAAAAAAAGAAATCCATAAGCGAAAGACGTTTCTGTATTCACAAAGCACAGCTTTCTAGAAGATTATTTCCTTTGACAGTATTGTAACATCAATGAATCCATTACAAATTAAGCTACTCGTTTTTACGTCATTTAATTGCGATTATTTTAACTTCGCTTAAAGTATGACACAAATATGTTGGTGAAGAAAATTTCGATTTCATCAAATTTCTCATAGTCTTCCGACTCATACCGTGCATTCTGCCACCCTCTAATACCAATGACTAACCTCTTCATCTCAACACACTTATTAGAACAAGAGTTTAAGTCATTGCCGTCACATATTCTGCTATTTGTCTTCCCTTGCAGCATAGCTTCTCAATCTGTTTTGACTTACCACCCCTTTCCCAAAACAAAAACAAAAAAAAACAAAAAACAAAAAAAAAACAAAAAAAAACAAAAAAAAAAATAAATAAACAAATAAAAAAAATACTCAGCACCCCCTTTAAGAAAAAAGTTTATCACCATCCCCTTTTCAGAAAAAAAAACCTCACAGACCCGTCTCTTTGCAATAAATAATCTAAGCCATAACTTTTTTTGGCTTGTAGCTCAATTTTTGGATCATTGGTTGGATCATTGGTTTTTAGGTGAAGTGTACAAGATTATATGTAGAAAATCAAGTACATATTTCTGAAATTGCTGAATTAAAAGATATGAACAGTATCGGTGCATTGTTCACAGTTTGATTAAAAAAATATATTATGAAAAAATATTATTAATTGGAGGGCTGAGCTGGCTATAATGATACTAATGTTTCGATAAATGGTGCTTTAATTGTAATCTTAAGTCGTCGTGTCCTACCACTAACAATTTGTTTCTTTTCTTAGGAAATAAATTTTTGACTATGCTAAATCCTTTCTTTGTTAGAAATTATCATGGGAATACGATTAGAAACCTCTTTGGTCATATAACACCGAAATGCAGGACGGCGCTGCTTGGTCTTCAACACTCTCTCAATCTCAGAGACGCCGCTACGGTCTCTTCAATGCCCACCGCTGGGAAGTACCACCCCCCTGGGAATAACTGCCTACAGTTTGTGCCTTCGATTGTTCCTTCAAATACGAAATCCCTCACGTTTCAAAATACGATCTGCCATTCTGTAACTTATTTCTATGAAACTCTTTCAGCGCATTTGTCGCCTCATCCTCCAACTCCATTACATATTATGTCATTTATTTGGATCACATCCGGAATAATTCATATCTCAGCTTTCTTTTCTTCCGAAATTTCTTATGTCTAGCTTTCACTTCCAGTTCTCTGCTTCAAAGGATCTCCCGAAATTTATGTGCAAATTTTAAACTAAATATTTCTCGTTTTGAAGAAGGTTCTTTTATATAAGGTGTTGTAGGAAATGAAGATGGTATATTATGAATGGCATCTAAGTAGGTTGTCTGTCAGACTGCCACACCTCACGTCTACATTGATTCAATTTCATATATAAAGGAACGGCATGATGTCAATTTATTACGCAACTGTCAGGTCACCGGCTGGTTTCCGTTCTGGCCTCGCATTCGGGAGGACGGCCGTTCGAAACCCCGTGGCCGAATTTCTTCCCATTCCTTGCCCCCCACCATCCTTTCCCGTTAAGAGACGTTAAGCAGTTTTTTTTTTTTTTTTTTTTTTGTTTTTTTTTTTTTTTTTTTTTTAAGAAAAAAAAAAAGGTGGCCGGCTTCCATCTACTCCTCGGTTTATCAAACAGACACTTGCCAATTCGACCGCCACCCAGCACCACCCCGCAGCTCCATTCAAGCTAAAATATTTCCTGAAGGCGTCGGTGGTAGTAAGTTGTATCCCGAGTGGGTAAAACACTAATTAGGGGGAGTGAAGTGAGCCCTTACACTAGGCGATGAATTTTACACTTTTGTGGTACAGTTTTTGAAAAAAACTACCACACATCTAGACGTAAAATTATACATAATAATGCAAAGTCATTTCTAGATGTGTCCTCCATCATTATTTTTGCAAAAAAAACAAAAACAAATAATTGCAATAATTTTTATTAGTAATAACCTACATTTGTACTTGACATTTATATGTAAAGTGCTGCCATCTGTGGAATTTTTGTGAAAACAATTTTAACCGAAAATAACGTTGCTGCAAACTGAACTGTTGAGAGAACCTTAACAAATAATTAAATTATTTGTACAAATAAAACACGTGGAGGTTTTCATAACTGTTTAACGGGAGAAACATACAGCCTGCATTTCAGTGTCAAACGAAATGGCTCTGCAGCCAAGACCACCGAGCCACTGGTTAAACTATCGACTAATTTCTGTCGGTAAAGTGCCCCTGTTTCCATTAGCCTTGTGTTGGTATGGTAGCTCAGTGGTTAAGCCTTTTGTTTTCAAAATATTATTGCTCTGGTCTCCGGTTCAAATCCCAGTGCAGCCAGGAATTATTAATAATTGTATTTTGATCACAGGAGCTGCACCAGGACGATCTGTGGTTATGATTCCTCGTTAAATTGTAGGTCCCAGAGGGAAGGAACTCCGCGTCCTTCCTCTGACGCAATGGCTTGGTATGCCTCCTTGGGAAGGATCCAACCAACTTTTTTTTTTTTTTTTTTTTTTTAACAGTTTAACGTCCCTTTTTAACAACGTGGTCTTTAGAGACGGGAAAGGATGGGGGCAAGGAATGGGAAGGAATTCGGCCATGGCCTTTTGAAGGAAGCATCCCGGCATTCACCTGGAGTGATTTGGGGAAACCATGGAAAACCCAAATCTGGATGCCCGGACGGGTCCAACCAACCTTCGGGTTGACGACTATGTTGAGTTTTATCTTCATAAAAATATTCCTTGTTTGTCTGTATTGTTCTCCTCTCATTTCGAATGCCCGGTATTGCGTGATGATTACTTACGTCTTCCATGTCCCGCTATTTAGAAATGTTCTACAGTAAAATTGTGCGTCATGTCAATTTGGTGTAGTGAAATGACGAGTTGCGCTTAAGATATTCGAGGCTTCTGATACAATTTATATCGAGGTGAATGATAACAGCGGAAGATTTTTATTTGACGATGTTCTTTGACAGGAGCAGTTTCCGTCTTACATCTACATCTACATCTACATATATACTCTGCAATTCACAAAATTGTGGGTGGCAGAGGGTGCTCAGCACCAAAGCTAATCTCTTTGCTGTGAATTCCAATCCCTAATGGTACAAGGGAAAAAAGAATTCATATAAGAATCAGTCCGGCACCTTATTTCTCTAATTTTATCTTTCCTGTCCTTCCGACTCAAATAGGTTGGTGGAAGAAGTATTTCACTACACTCGTGAGCGAAAGTGGGAGTACGCATGTTTACCAATAAGTTTAAACGAAACGTGCGTCGTCTATCTAATAGAGACTCCCAACCTAGTCTACTAATCAGTTCTGTGACGCTTTCATAAGGACTGTAGCAAGCGGTCACGAATCGAGTGGCTCTTCTCTGTACTTTCTCTATACTTTCGATCAACCCCTTACGAAACGGATCCCGAATGGAACAACAATAGTCCAAATGTGGACGCACAAGAGATTTGTACGCTATCTCCTTTGTTTGTTCATTACAATTTTTCAAGATTCGACCTATGAATCGCAGCCTAGAATTTGCTCTACCTACCAACGAATTAATGTGTAAGTCCCATTTCATGTTCCTTTGTACTGTTACTGGTAGTTACTCTGCTTTCAGACAAGTCCTCTGACTTTTGACTCGTAATCTTTATCTGCCACTGCTGGTAATAATTTTTTGAGGAGCTGACGAACAAAATTTGTACCGTTGAAGCAACAAACGCATATTCCTGTCCGTCTAACCATGATTCAAGCATTGGCCATACAGAAAACAGAAAAATAATATGCGTCCACAGTTGGTGCAGTTGACTTTACGGTATCTGTTGTTTTTTCTAAAAGAAATTGTATAAAACGGTCGGTAGAGGATTTCATTTAGCTCACAGTAAATACGCATAACATTAAGGTCACACGTTCTATATCTATGTTTGAAGATCAAAGTATGTGAAAACAGTAGGAAATTTCTGGACATAAATGAAGTTTAAATTTTTGTAAGTAATTAAATCGATATAGTGACATTCCTGTCATCTGGTGCATTTTCCCATCTGTTCGTGGTTCATATTAAACACATTCGGTGATTCTTCACTTGCGTAGGACGCGGGTTTAATACGCAATCCAGAATTAAATTCTTTCGTTTTTTCTGGTAGACGTCTTTACTGTAATGACATTACGTTATCCTTTTGTTAAAAAGTGCTTAAAACGGCTAATAACAAATTCGCTGCTGTTTTCAAAATAAATAGTTCAATAATGCAATCCAAATTTTTAACAGGAGTAAATAAAGCATTTAGAGTATTCAGTTTACATACATTTGATCAATTTCAAGAATAAATTCACGAATTTAAATCTCTGTTTATAGATGAAACGAGTATCATTGGATGCAGTCTTTTGAGGAAATTGATTTGCGATTACGAAGAGCTATTCCTTCAAGACAAGATGAACCATTTCATGGATTAGTTATTTATTATGACGTCTTGCTTTAAAATTTAAGGAAATGAATTCCTCCTAGAAGGAAAATAAGTATTCACCTCAAAGATTGACAAATATCGTTTCTTATATGCATCATTCCAACAAAATGAATCTCAACAAATAATTCGAGATATATCTGATTCGTGAGATTACAATGGAAAACTGAAAAATTAATGACACGTAATCTACAAACTTTTTCATCACGAGAACGTAACATTTTCAACGATGCCATTATACCATTTGCAACAAACATGAAAAGGAATTGAATCATTAAAAATTAAAACAACTGCGTCAGTCTGTTGCTTATATTCCAGCTGTGCATAATCGTTCTGCAACAAAACCAGCATGCACTGAATTATTAAGTGGACTGGAACCATTTATAGTTTGGTCTTTTGGATCTAAAGTTATGTACGTTCTAATTTATAGATGGAAAAAGGATTAGTAAATAGACCATATGGTTATGTTGAACATTTTTTTAAGAAGAAACTCTAAGTCTGCCTGATCAAAAACCGCAAGTGATAATGGTTCGTTTTGAAAATTATTTTCATTCAACTTATGAAAATAATGGTTGTGATCCGATTCCACCGACAACTTAATTTTGTAAAAGAGGGAACATCACTTTTTGATGAAAACAATTTCCGTTACAATTAACTTTCGCAATGTCAATTCATAAATCTCAAGGTTAACATTGGATAATGTTGTTATAGATATTGGAGAAAAAGAAACTTCCATTGGTTTAACATATGTTGCGTTATCAAGGGTAAAAACGATAGAAGGCTTAACATTAAAGATAATATTTTCTTATGACAGAATTAGTAATATTAAAAATTCGAGTATGCTAAAGTTTAGAAAACTGGAAGAAAATCGAATCAGAAATTTTGTGCACGGTTAAAAACAAATTAAATAAATTTAATCGTTTCTTTTTTTTTAAATATTTGTAGATTGCGTCTTATTATAAATATATCTAATTATTTTTTCTTAATAAACTAAGAATACTATTTTTGATAATACTTAGTGAAGTTTAAATAGTAATCTGCATCATCATTATCGTTGGGAACCATCTCCAGTTTCCCGGGTGTGGTTTACGAGCGTTGGTTTTTGTAGACGATCGTTTTCTTAAATATTAACCTTCTAATGATTATTATTACTTCTTTATTTGTATTTATTATTTATGATAACAAAAATTCTTCGCGAGCCACTACAAAGCCTTGCTTTTAGCTAGTTTTAATTAATACGTAATTACTACTGCGAAATTTTCTACGTAGGCTCTGCTGTGGATCTTATCTCAATTTTTTCCAGTAATTAATCTTATACCATAGGTAGAAGCACTTTAACATTGGTCCTCGGTCGGCAGTTTCACGAAGTATGGTGCATTGTCAATTATTTTATGGGCCCACACTTTAACTGAATGTCTGAATGATGATTTGAAAAGTCCATAGCTGAACTTCTTCACATTCTTTGCCCCACCTTGACTTCGAAGCCGCATGACTACCACAGTCAGTTCCCAGTTTACTACTTCTCCACATGGAGACTGAAGGTTCCACATGGAGACTGCGTATTCATTTATTTTTATTAACAAAAGGAAAAAAGAAATGGGAAACTTTAAAAAAATTAGTAACAGAACATTTTTAAATAGAGTTAATTTTACATATGTTTTTTTTATACAACTATAAAAAATTTGGATGAATATTATGCAAACTTTTTTTTTAAGAAAAAAGGTGGATTACGATTTTAAAAGTTTTAAATTATTTGTCTAATGAAGAGGTCTCAACTCTGTTGGACAGTAAAAACGCTTTTCAGAAGAGAAAAAATTACATATATTAGGTAGCTTAGAAAAGAGTGTAAAAGTATCATACGTCGCAGAATCCTTAGATTTAACTGAACCAACAATCTTTCTACGAGGAAAAAAAAAAAAAAAAAAAAAAAAAAAAAAAAAAAAAAAAAAAAAAAAAAAAAAAAAAAAAAAAAAAAGCCGTTGTTGGTGATTGACATGACGTCAGAGAGATCGTCTATTTCTGAATCTTTTCAAGCCTTTACACCACCTTAACTGTGACTTCCCAACAAAATAGTCACATACACAAACTAAATGATTACTAATCTGAGGAGTATCGACACGGTAGTAAAAGGTGTTTCAAATCAGTGCTTTAAAAATCACTACATCTTTTCCTTTGTTGTTCGAACCAGGTGAAGAAGTTATTACTGAAATTTCGCAGTCGTTTGTGGCCATGAAGCGCCGTTCTTGAAAGCCATATTTTAACCCCGTTCCTTAAGTTTTGTAATTTCCAGGTATGTGTTCATTATTAATTCGATCTATAAGAGGATATTGTCTGTCAGCTAACCCGTGCCTTGAAAACTAATGTGTCAAAGAGTGACTAATACAATTCTGAATATTCTTACTTACGAAATCATGTCATGAAATGTAAGTACTGGGTACTTAGGCTATATTTGACATAGATAGGATACGAAGCTTCAATCTTCATATACTGAGCAGAATGAACATGTTGGCCATGTATTCCAAAACACACATTTTCTAAGCGGCTATGCTGATGGGCCCTGAAGAACAAAGTGTGTGTCTCAGATGAGCTTGCGTTCCCTCCACATATTCGATCTGGGGCCTTACCTGTCCTAAATCATCCGGCGTATGCACATTCTTATTACGAGCATTGAAAAATACAAAAAAAACTTGGTCACATTCAAATTTTGGTTGGTGTGCCCCCTTTGGCACTCAAAAGTTCAAACTTTGATGGCTGAGAGATCATTTCTTGAGAATCGGGATATGAATGTTGATAGATTCTAGAAAACAGACAAAACCCAAGACCTATGCGATCAAGTGCATCGTCTCATAAACGAAGAAAAGATAAGCAAATCAATGAAAACTTCCTTAGACGAATTCTTTAAACCAGTTCCTTTAGTCTTAAAAGCATCTCTACTCCCATTTGTTCATTCCTCCTCAGACGAGGAAGAAAACGTTGCTGAAGATATATTAACCAAAGAAGACGCCAATACGTAAGAAGGCATTTATCCCTTTTTATGTATCATTCAGGTTAATAAAGTAATTTACAAAATACAATACTGTATAGTGTATTAGATGATCCAGGATAAATATGCAGTTAACTTTAAAGTTTACCATACTTAAATGGGAATGAATAACACGGTTATTTTAAAATGACATTAAATGACGTCTCACGAAGAATTGGTGATACTGACGTCTATATGGTCGGTAGGAGGGTACTAGGCTGGCATACGTGAGGTAGTACGAGGGGGCATAACGCGGAGAAAGCAATGTTATTTTTTCATGTGGAATCGTTTCGTGCGGCAGTGAGTCCCCGCGATGTGATTTCTGGCCGGAATTCACGTGATGCGCGCGAGGCAATTTTACCCTATTACCCTGGGTTACCGGAGTAGAGTGGGAAATGCTGCCCAGCCGGATAATTGGTATCCCGCTTATCGGAGCCGTGACACACAGCGGGATATTCTTGTCGATCAAATTTCACTGATGTCATACAAGAGAGACGGAAATTGTTAGCCACGGGTTGTACTGCAAGCAGAGAGCCAAAATAACGTTTATTATATATTACGGCACCGTACGAAAAATGTAAATTTCAAGGTCCAATGCATAATTTATTTGTCTTAAAAATTAAGCTGTTACTTTTCGGCGAGTGGTGAATCAGGATGTTGACTGATTATATAATGTGCCTATGTTAAATTTTTAATCACATCAAATCCAATACAACACACGCCCTCAATTATCTACTTCGCGTATTCTCTGTCTTCCTTTGCAGTCATGTCTTCCATTGATCTACCTAGTAACAAATTAAACCACCGGAATTATCTTAAAATGTGACTCACCATAGTATTTCATATTTCAGGTGACACTACTGAACCTAATCCTTCACTCAGACATAATTGCAAGGTCTTCTCTTAATATTTTATATCTTTATACCATTGCGCCTTGCAAACGTCTAGGTCATTAGAACCGGAAAGAACTGGGAGTAAGGAACGGGAGAGAATTCGACAATGTATTTTTGATGAATCTATCCCGACATTCACTTGAATTGATTTTGGGAAACCATGGAAAATACAAATCTTGATGGACGGAGATTAGAACCCGCGTGATACCGAAAGCAAGACCACAGCATCGCCGCTTACCCAAGATTCTTCTATCATATATATTATTTCTATAAGGTGTTTTTTGTCACAAGCCATTATCTAATCGAAATCGATAAATGAGGTAGTATCATTTTAAAGGTAAAGGTATCCGCTTTGATTCTATAATACTTTAAGAAAGGAATTTTTTCTAATTCGACCCTTGAAGTGCAAAAATTTCAATATTTCTGAAATGCTTTTTTTATGTTACAAGTCATTTATCTCCTTTGATACCTCACTGAAATCGTTAAATGAAGTAATCATTTTAAAGATTAAGATCTCCGCTTTGGCGACACCAAATATTAAGAAAGGAATTTTTCGGAATTCGACCCTTAAAGATCAAACGTAATAACTGTGAAAGTCGCGCGTATGAGACAGTTCAGAGCCAAGCAGCTAGATAGCAGTAGCACATATCAGAGAGATATTAATAAACTCCACCACTGGCGTCGACTTTTGTTACGTACTTATTGCACTAATTAAATAAACAATTTAAACAAATAAGGTTGTTTTTCCTTACATCCTGTATTCGAGAAATTTTCACATGGGTCGTCTAGTAAAAAATAATTGTGTAATTTAAATGTTTCTTCTGTGATATTCAGAAACAGAGGTAAATACAAATGGCGTTGTTGATCGGGAGATGTTGAATGGCCGCTGAGTGACAGAGTTTAAATTTGTTGAGCATATCCACCGCGACTTCCAGGAGCTAATACTTCCGGGTAATCGAAACTTACAGTTTCGTATAGAATCCGAACCGCGCACCTTCTCTAAAGAAAGCGAAGATGAAAACAGTTTAAGAGCCGATGAAAGTTTCGGACGATGCCGGTATTTGAAGCGTGGACCTCTGAATAACCATTGAGCCATCATTCCACTCTGGACTCACACATTCCAAGTTTTCTTTCGAAACTGTTCTGTTTTCGATACATATTAACTGGCTAATTGTTGCTGTTTCAGTACTACTCGTAGGAATGACTGACAAGTTGATTGATCGATTTGTGGTAGAAATTTGTTTGTATACACGTGTTCAAGCTGGTATTGAGGTCACGGTAAAGAAAGGCACTTCGGATAGCCTACATTTGAAACCTGGTGCGTCGTTCTTGGAAGGCACACTAATAATAAGCACCAACATCAAGCTGTCACGCGGTCAGGTGAACCAACAGCTCAGCGAGAACAATGTGACGGCAGAACGATTGAATGCTTAAAATGAGTGTTGATGTAAAATCATCCATCTCGAATTAAAAACAGGTGACAGGCTTCTGTCATTTGCGGAAGAGTTCGTTGCGCATCCGATAGTTAGTAACTCTTAATTGGTCAACTTGTCTGCATCAATTTATCGTAACCCCAGTCCATAATTGCTGAAGAAAACTCTGTTTTTAGGCAGTGAGGAATTGTAAGGCAGCACATTGTAACTAATCATACATTTATCAAGTTGTCATTCCTTTCTTCTGTATGTAAGCGGGATCACATTGAAGTTATTATCGCTGTTGTTTCTTGCATGTGACCATTAACGTCTTCATTTGTGCTTATTTCTTCATTTATAACCCTTCAAATTGGCCTTTTTCGAATTGTATCGTCTTGTGTGTTTGTCAATCCATGATGTCTCAAATATTCCCAGGAATTCGAATTGCTTATTCTCATTCGTATTTACTTTTGTAGTAAACGGGGGTTTATTGGGTGGTGTTTATTAATTACTCGCTTTGCATAAATAACCAAACTCCCTCACTACCTCCACCGATTCGGGAGTTAATACGTCTGCTATTCTGCATATTTTGGAAATTACCCTTCAACTTCAATCTGAAATTAAGATAAAAGTTTCTGGGAAATAGGGTGAAACGATATTGTCGTCTTTATAATATTAAATTGCATTGATTGCCATTTATCGGGTACTCTCTAAGAAAACAACCATAGAACTGGTAAATTGTAAAATAAAGTTGGCTAACCTGTGACAAATATCGCAATAAAAAGATTATCGCTGAGTTTAGTATAAGCAACGTTATGTTGTTGTTATGGAAATAATATATTGATAAGTCGAGTCTGAGGACTGAAGATCTCTTTCTCAATGAATAAAAAGTGTCATTACAAATTGTTTAGTGAAGTGAAGTTAATAAATGTATCTTCAAATTTAAAAATGTTGATTAACATGATGCAGTTAAATTATTAGCAGCAAGGAAGCTAACAATTTGGTGTTGTGTACAAATGCAGTACGGGCTGCAGGAAAGCGAAGTACATCCTTGCAGAATTGGCGAAGTCTCGACAGGACAAAAAGCTGCAGGAAATAAAGTTTAAACCCTCGCAAATCTTACGGCTCACAGACAGAGGCGAATGTGTCTTTAGTACGAATACAATGAACATCATAATCAAATACAAAGCATACCTTGTCTTACAATTGCCAATAAACAAACAAAAACAACTAAGGAAATACGAAACATTAATGGAAAAAGTAAACATTATGAAACTTTACAAGAAATAACAAAAATTCTTCACCTGATCGATCTGATTTTTCCTTTAACATACAGGGCTCGATCTTCACGTTTTGAATGATTAGATGCAATGTTAAAATAATTAAATTAGCATCAAACGTCGGACGCGAGGGTATTTTTACAGTGCCCACCATACATGGTGATTGAAAGTTCACAAAAATTTGTCCATCTTTCATTATAAAAATTGTTAAATAGGTTGCGGCTTTTAAACAAACATTAGCTCAGTTTATCGGAAGCGATACTCTTAAGCGTTCAAGATCTCTTGACAGGACCGTTACTGAGGTAGTGTCAGTGACTTGACGAAGTACATATTGTTAAAGTAGTCCTGCTGTTACCGTCAACTGTGCAGACTGCTTCGGCGTCGGCGATGGCTCACTACAGCACTCCAGTCTCCATTGATTCACAAAAATTAGAAAATACTCAGGGGTTTTGACACAGGTCGGTACTGCAAGTTACCCTCTTCCTCAGTTCATCTTCATCTACGTATATACTCTGCAATTCACAAAATTGTGGGTGGCAGAGGGTGCTCAGCACCAAAGCTAATCTCTTTGTTGTGCATTCCAATCCCTAATGGTACGAGGGAAAAAAGAATTCATATAAGAATCAGTCCGGCACCTTATTTCTCTAATCTTATCTTTCCTGTCATTCCGGCTCAAATAGTTTGGTGGAAGAAGTATTTCACTACACTCGTAAGTGAAAGTGGGAGAACACATGTTTACCAATAAGTTTAAACGAAACGTGCGTCGTCTATCTACCAGAAACTCCCAGCTTAGTCTACTAATCAGTTCTGTGACGCTTTCATAAGGACTGTAGCAAGCGGTCACGAATCGAGCGGCTCTTCTCTGTACTTCCTCTATGCTTTTGATCAACCCCTTTACGAACGGATCCCAAATGGCACAATAATAGTCCAAATGTGGACACACAAGAGATTTGTACGCTATCTCCTTTGTTTGTTCATTACAATTTTTCAAGATACGATCTATGAATCGCAGCCTAGAATTAGCTCTACCTACCAACTAATTAATGTGTATGTCCCATTTCATGTTCCTTTGTACTGTTACTCCCGAATATTTCATTGAATCGACCATATCAATAACTGAATTGCTTAACTCGTATTTCTGAACAATTGGATTCTTTCTGTTAGTTATGCTCCATTCTCTTGCACTTTTTACAATTTAGCGTAAGTTGCCACTCAGCGCACCAAGCCATAATAACATCCAGATAACGCTGAATTTATAAGCAATCGGCCAAATTCCTTACTTCCCTATAAATAACCGCATCATCAGGAAACAATGTAAAAATGCTTTTCACTTTGTCTCCGAGATCGTTTATAAAAATTAAGAAAAGAATTGGTCCTGTTACACTTCCTTGAGGTATACCCGACGTAACATCTAGATACTGGAACCGACCAGTTAGAAAATCCTTTATCCATTCACAAAGCAGATCCGATATAACGTACGCTCGAAGCTTCACTAAAAGGCGGTTGTGTGGCACAGAGTCAAAGGCTTTCTGATAATCTAAAAAAAAAAAAAAAAAAAAAAAATTGCACCTCGTACTTGTGAACCTGCATCGATAACTTTCATTACGTCGTGTGTAAATAGGGCCAGCTGTGTTTCACATGATCTTTTCTTCCGAAATCCATGTTGATTTGTTGTAAGCAAATTATTTTTATCTAGAAAATTCATGATGTTCAAGCATATAATATGCTCCATAACTCTACTACAAACAGATGTTATAGATATGGGACGATAGTTTCCAGTATCACTTCGATCACCTTTCTCGAAAATCGGGGTTACTTGGGCGATTTTCCAGTCTGAAACTATTGTAATATTTCGGAAGCAATCGTTGCTCCTCGTAAACATTCGTGTGGCGAGCAGAAAGTCCCCGAGGTGAGTGGCCTTCTCCGTGTTGTTCCCAGCATCGCGAGACACTTACAAGCGAGTTGGGCTCCACACCGGCGAACAAACGATAGCTTATTGTTCTGCAGGTAGTACCCGCCTGCCACGGTGTGGCGTGGGCCTGCGGGGGCTAGCACGGGACCAGAATGTTCGGTGTGTCTCTAGGCACGAAACTTCCCTCTAACAAGCTCCTTTCTCCACTTTGGCCATTGCATTTTATATTAATAATAAAAATTGTACAGGATGACCCATTATGGTAATTCCACTATGCTTTGGATTCCTCATGACAGACTCATTCTTTGACAGTAGGTAATTAACATGTAAATCAGCCATATCTCTCACTGTATTTTCGAGCATGGAAATTAACTAGTTCACAGCCATCCGTCTTAAAAGGTCATAATTGTTTTCAGACGTGGAAGGCTTATAGTTTCGTATCCTTGTAAAAAGTTTTTTACTGAATGCTCAAAGGAATAAGGCTGACCGCGTGTTGAGGTAGTCACTCTTGGTGGAAGAAATTATTGTTATCCATCCACAATGGATATAGAAGAAAAGAAATAGCAAAATATATATAATTTAAACTATGGACCCGAAGTCCTTCTGCTCGAAGACTCCCCTTGGTGGAGCATATTACGCTTTCGTCGAAGGTCGTAGGTGTGGCGCTAGCTTCGGGTCGCCTCTCGTGCTAGTTGATTCGTGCGACACGTGCTGCGTACACGCGTTTGGGTCATGGCCGGAAAGCGTTACAAATCACATCCGTTGCGGTTGGCCCGAGAGGATCGATTCTCGATCAGGTCGATACGGACAGCGCTCGACCTTCATGTTTTATGTATGTCGCGACCTGCAGGTTGCCGTCCGCACAGGGGACGCCGCTGTCCTAACGGCCAGTTCCGACCACAAGCAAACGGTACCCTGCTCCTATACCAGCTGAAGCCAGTGAATAGGGGCTGCTTTTAATACTTTATATATAGGAATTACAACTATTTTACCAGCGGTAGTAAAGTGTAAATATTTGTGATCGTAAAAGTTTTTTTTGCTTTACTCCTCGTCGACGTCGAAGTAATTAGAGGCGGGAAAGAACTGGGGCAAGGAATGGGAAGTAATTAGGCCATGGTCTTTGAAGAAACCATCCCGGAATTCGCCTGGAGTGGAGATTTCAATCCAAATCTTCCTGAATCTCAGTCCCGATCGTTACAGCTCCCCTACCGGGCTCGGAAAAATATGTTCAGACTAGCCTGTTAGCCCATTAAAACTAACATTCTGAACCTAGTGTTCTGGCAAATAATTTATTTGAGGTAACCCAATTAAATAGAATTGTTATAACGTGACGCCCAATGCAATTCCTCGTGCCTTGCGCTGCCACGCAGGTCCAGGTTGCATTTCATTTTTAACCATAAACTCAAACAATGTCCTCAGTAATCTTTTAATTTTTTTTTTTTTTCGCCGTCATCAGTCTCTCGACTGGTATGATGCAATCCTCCATCCCTTCCTATCTTGCACTAGGCTTTTCATCTCTACATACCCCTTACAACATACGTACTCAATTATATGTTTCATATATTCTAATCTGTCTTCATCTGCAGTTCTTACCTTCAACTGTTCCCTCCACTAACAAGTTAACCAATCCAGCATGTCTCAAAATATGACCTACCAGCCTGTCTCTTCTTTCCGTAAGACTCTTCCAGAAATTTATTTCCTGACCCATCATTTCGAAAGCTCGTTAGTTTCATACTTTGCCAATAATTTTCAGCATCCTATAGCCTTCTGTAGTACCACAATTCAAATGCTTCAATTTTACTTCTTTCTAGTATTCCTAAAGTCCATGCTTAACTTCCATAAAGATGTGCTGCACACATGGAGTTTTAAAAAGTTCTGTTTGAGTCCTAAATTGATATCTGAAACTAAAAGATTTCTTTTTTCCATGAAGGCTCTTTTTTCTAATGCTATTCTGCCTTTAAGATCGTTCCTGCTTCAGCCATCAGTTGTAATTTTACTTCCTAAGTACCAAAATTCACTAACTTGTTCTATGGCATCCAACCCTACTTTTATATTTAATCTACTATTATTGGTATAATTTCTAAGTAATATAACATCAGCGAAAGTAAATGAAATTAAAAATAAATCTTAAAAATTTACGTTATACCAATTAATGTTAGTTTTAATCCTGTCAATGCCACATTGATCACGATAAATGTGTAACTACTAACAGAAAACAAATTACTTTAAAAAGCTTAATCATACCATCTGCGGGGTAATTCAAATCTAACCATACTTCCACTAACATTGCTGCTCAAAAGTTGAAGCTTTTATCTTACACTAGCTGTGCCCGCGACTTCGTCCGCGTGGAATAGTTATTTTGGGCATCATATTTATTTTTGCAAATAACCTCCTCAGCTTTATAAATTATAGCAGTTACCCACGACTTTGTCCGCGCCAATTTCTGTTATTATTTTAGAAAATTTTTTGCAAATTTAGTTTTTAAGTTTTTAAAAGAACATAATTATTTTAAAGTACTTCTGCGTAAATTATATTTTTAGTTTTATTTTCTTGTGGCAGAAGAACATATTGGTTTTCTCCGCAACCCGATCTTGACAACGCGACATATAGTTGGCCGTGTGAAAAGCAGTCTTGACGTAAATCGATTCCTACGTGTTTAAATGTTTGCCCCTGTGATTTATTAATTGTAACGGCGAAAGATAGCTTAACGGGAAATTGAATTCTTTTAAAATTAAAAGGTAAATCATTTGGAATCATTGGGATGCGAGGTATAAGCACTGTTTGACCAACTGCTGGACCAGTCAAAACTATTGCAACGATCACGTTATTGCGTAGAAATTTAATTTGAAGTCGGGTTCCGTTACATAAATTTGGTGGTTTGAGATTTCTAAGTAAAATTATTGGGGCACCTATTTTTATCTTGAGGGAATATGGGGGAAGGCCACTTGGGTTCAAAGAATTAAGAAACTCTTGTGGGTAATGTACCGCATCTTCTTGATCCATTACGTTATCAATAGATGTGTAGGTAACTATGTCTCCTGGAAGTTTACTTAAAATTAGGTCATTAATTTCGTCCACGCTACTGTTTCTCGCCTTTGACACATCCATTGATGATCTTTATTTTCTATTTCGCTGATTTCATGGTAAACTTTCGATATTAAGTCCTCAATGTTACTTACTCTTTCTCCTAAATCGCGATCAATTTCAATTTTATTTTCAAAATGAGGTACTTTCCCGTCTCCTATTAAAAGTAATTACCTCTCCCCAAATTTGTTCTCATATTTGTAGTTAATTTTAAAATGTTAACAAACTTCCATAATGGGGAACTTTTAAGGCAAGACTTTACAATGTCTGCTCCAGTTCCCATTACTATTACTGGTAAAGTTTGTCGAAAGTCCCCAGCAAACATAACAGTAATCCCACCCATGATTTTATCACAGCTTCTAATATCTCTAAGAGTCCTATCTAGAGCCTCCACATGAGCTCTATGGATCATGGTACATTCGTCCCAGATTATTAAACTGACATCTTGTAAAACTTTTCCCAAAGGACCATTTTTACGTATAGAGCACACGCTATCTTTCTGTAAAGAAACAGTTAGGGGCAGTTTAAAAGTGGAATGAGCTGTGCGTCTACCTGCTAATAAAGTTGCAGCGATACCTGACGCCGCTACTGCCAAAGCTAGCTTTCCCTGAGACCTTACTTTTGCTAATATAAGATTAGTAATAAAGGTCTTGCCGGTTCCACCGGGAGCATAAAAAAAAATACTTTTCCTTCATTAAAACGAACACTTCGCATGACACAATTACACGCGGTCACCTGGTCATTAACTAATTTTGGTTCATTTTGAGTAATATACTCATTTAATTCATTTAGATCATACGGTTTTCGCAACGCTACTTCTAACGGATACAGATGATTAAGTGAATTAATCCTTTTTGATACAGGAAGCCCAAAATCGGTTAGTGATTTATCGCAAATCTCATGAATTTTATCTTCAATTATGATTAGTCCATCATTGTATATATCATTATTGTATGTTAATGTCATATCTTGATTCTCATTACGCATTCGCTGCATACAACCGTTCAGAAGGGAGCCGACCGCGCGTAATATCTTCTAAGATGTTCATTGAAATTAAGTGATGCCAAAGACAATTTTGTTCACAATTAAATACTCTTAATCAACAACACATTTATTTGGATAAAGATTAATATTATTATGTTGATACAACTCTAACAAATAATTGGTAATAATGCATTAATTTCGACCAAATTTGATTACCATAAAAACGGTTCTAGTGAGTTAATCTAAAAAGATAGACATATACTGTCGCGGACATTTTTTTAGATCATTTCAAGAGGAATAATCCTTTCCTATATATTTTTTTGGTATCTTGAACCGTTTTCGAAGCGCACGCAACGGAAGCCCTCAAAGATGAATAATTTTCCCCGTTTTTTCCACATTTTCCATTGTTTCTTCGCTCCTATTAGTCGCAGCGTGATGTTATATAGCTTAAAGCCTTCCTCGATAAATGGTCTATTCAACACAAAAAGAATTTTTCAATTCGAACCAGTAGTTCCTGAGATTAGCGCGTTCAAACAAACAAACAAACTCTTCAGCTTTATAATATTAGTATAGATATGTATGGGCAAACAGTTTAACGAAAACATGTTCATCGAACGAATATCAATTAATAAAAACAATATTTTAATCTAAATCAATAAATACTTTTCTTTCAGTAGTTTGTTAATTAATTTCTTGGTGGATAGTTAAATAAATACAACTGTTATTAAATAAAGCTCGTAACCTCCAATGCATAATAACATCTGTGGATGATGTAATCCAGCGACGAAGGATGGACACGATGACCAAGCTTAGCCTTTCATTAGTACTGCAGACAAAAATTTACAGAAATAAGTACCTGTTAAAGCTTTTGTCTTACATATGTATGGGCAAACAGTTTAACTAAAATATGTACATCGAATGAATGTCAATTAATAAAAAACAATATTTTAATCTAAATCAATAAATACTTTCTTTCAGTGATTTATTAACTAATTTCTCCGCGGATGGTTAAATAAATACAACTGTTAATAAATAAACCTCGTAACTTCCAATGCATAATAACATCTGTCGATGATGTAATCCAGCGACGAAGGATGGGTACGTGTCATCGACTTTATGGACACGATGACCAAGCTTAGCCTTTCATTAGTACTGCAGACAAAAATTTACATAAATAAGTACCTGTAAAAAGAAGTATAGTTTTACTAAAATAAGAAAATTAAGGGTAATAAAAAATGTATAATGAAGAAATCATAAAATATTACACCATCCAGATTGGGGATGTTATTATGATTGTGCTAATCCATTACATGCCATGTTTCGCCGTGTTTAGTATAAGATGCGCGTTGGTGTCGCGAGGTTGAGGGAGTGATTTGGCAAGGAGCTCTCACTGCTCTTGGGCCGAGCCACTTGTTGTATCGCAGTGGTGCTGCCATCTGCGCTCGATAATCCTGCTCGGGATTGGCCGAGAGGCAAACTTGCCGACAAGATGCTCAGCTGCTGCGTGGAGAGGCCGCGGGATTGAAATTTACGGCGGTCCCGCTCTTGGAGTAACGAGATCCGGAGACAAATATCGCCCTCAAAGGTCCCGGCGACGACTCCGCATGTGGAAGCGCACGTGACTCATGTGGCAGCTCAGACAATGCACTGGCGACATGTGGGCTGCGGCCGCGTCTGCTTATTGAGGAATGCAGTGTGGGAAAAACTTCTCAATATTTGTCCGTGTGCGTTAAAATGCCCTCATGTTCCATGTGGGAAGGCATAATGGGACACGTTATAATTTCATGTCTCGCATACTTATCCATCGTGACGATTGTTTTTAGGCAGTTTTCTGAAATCGTCTAGGTGATTCTGGAATGGTCATCAATTTGCGCCTGAAAATCTACAAATTTCACGCCAACTGATTCAAAAGCATCACACAACAAGCAGCTGATAAAATTCCGCACTTGTACTGTGTGCAGGAGTAATATTCTTAAATACTAGCTCGTACCCGCGACTTCGTACGCGTTGATTAAGAATTTTTTGCCAGAATTGAATATAGAAAGTTGTTGGTAACGGAGGATTGGACCCAAACAACACCGAGTCGGCAAAATATGACAAGAAAGCTATCACTATATCACTCTACCGTCGAACCAATCTCTTGAAGAGAATCAGTTTCCAACATATTCCGTCACCATTCGATAAGGTCTTAAAATTTCGTGACTATAACTATTAAACATACCGAAAAATATGTCCTGTGCCCTTTATACAGATCTTCTTGTCAAATTCCATCAACATCGATATAGCCATTTGGTCGTCAAAACGTAACAAAAGTGCTTTAACCACTGAGTTGTCTGACCGATATACGGAAAAGCAGTATACAGACGTCCATATCCAACGCGTCTGTCTGTCGCCATTCAGAAGTATTTCGAAATTATGAGACAACATGTATTATTTATACAGATAATTTTTCAACCAAATGTAGACAGTATTTTTCTCCTTGTTTCAAACGATAAGTGTGCAAAGTTTCATCGAGATCGGTTGAAAACTGTGGATTTGTATGAAGAACAAACAAACTAACAAACAAACAAACAAACAAAGATACATACATACATTCATCTTTATATATAAAGATATAATTGTATATGCTGTAATGTCTCATTTTGTGAGGTCCCCACTCACCAGTCATTACTGAGTTATATTATTACATTATAAATTGATTGTAAATAAATTTATATTTTATTTATAGTATAGGTCTTCCAGCATAGTAGTTTGTGTAGAACGGGGTAATTATAAGTTAGTTTAGTAATTTCATGTTGCGAGAGTTGGCAGTACGGTATGGTTGTGTTGTCGCGGAAGGAACAAGCCAATATGGCGGGAGAGAATGTTTTTGGCTAGCATAGCGTGAACATGTGGAGAAACTGATTTCGGCTAGCGTACAGAATATTGTTTCAGTGAATTTTTGAGTGTAATAAATTGTGAATTATAGTAAAAGTGTGGCGAAAGTCATTTACATAGCATTAGAATATCCGTTGCGCAAATTGAGAGATGATTGAGGGTTTAGTAATAAATGTTACTTTATATTAATACAAACGGCGAGGTGATAGCAACTACCGCAAAAAGGCATATTAGGGCCAAAAGGCACATTAGGGCCAAGTGCCAAGGGCCAAATAAAGCGGGATATCAATCTTTCTTGTCGTAGTCTAAATAATGGAAAAGGAGGACCTCGCAATTTGTGCGTGTTATTCTTAACTAGATTCTAAGCTCGTAAAAAATGAACGGAGTGCTCTAAAATCATTTCTTCACATTTGCTTAACTAAACAAAATGGTTATTAATCAACTCTCATAATCCTGATTTTATAACGCCACACGTATTTCGATCGTAGTTTACGTAGCTATGCATTTGGCACTACTTACATGCCTCTGAAAATTTTTTAAATTGCTTTATGTCTCTTAACAGCGAGGTCTTTAGAGACGGGAAGGGATGGGGGCAAGGAATGGGAAGGAATTCGGCCATGACCTTTTGAAGGAAGCATCTCGGCATTTGCCTGGAGTGATTTGGGAAACCATGGAAAACCCAAATCTGGATGCCCGAACGGGGATTCGAACCGCCGTCCTCCCGAATGTGAGGCCAGAACGCTAGCCGTTACACCACCACGATCGGTATGCCTCTGAAATAATGTCGGTAATATATCGTCAGTGGAAGATAAATAAATCTTAACGACTTACGTTATGCCGCGCAATATTAGTAACAATCCTGGTCCAGGGTGCATGGAATGCAATAAACGTGCAGCTATTTTAATCAAGTAATATTTTCAGTAACATGACGCTCGTGAAAATTTAAATTATTTTTTGAAAATGACCGTTGTAATTTTGACCAGGCATTAATTTCAATCTAATCAAAATTTACATACAGTATCTATGATCAAAGAATTTAAAGGAAACTTCTCGTTGGTCGAATATAAATAAATAAAAACAGTGACACAAGCTTAGCCTTTTATTAGTATTAATGATTATGGCAGATTAAGGACCAAGATATTTAATTTCACTTACTTTTAGATTATAGTGTTGTTCCACAGACAGGCAAGCATGGGTACTCCCATGACTGGCAAAAGTTTAAAACACAAGTAAAAATTATTGTTTGGGTTTAGAATGAAAAATGTAACGCATACAAAAACTACCATATATTGATCATATAAAACGATGTTAAAAACTAACAGTCTCAATCAATTAATTCATTTAGACAAATGAAAAACAAAACATTTGTGACCCGTGACAGCACCGGTAGAACATGAAAAAAAGTAATCTGCAAAAGTTACTGACTTTAACCCAGCCATGGCGCGAGTATGATTTTTATACATGTGAAACAGTTTTCCGCGAATTTGAAAGCACGTAATCGGTGACTTTTAATCCCCTCAACCTGCCGGTGATGTTCCCGACTCCAGCCGGTGTTTTGTTTTCTCTGGAGAAACTTGTTTGTATCAAA
This sequence comes from Vandiemenella viatica, assembly GCA_031002005.1. Taxonomy (NCBI): domain Eukaryota; kingdom Metazoa; phylum Arthropoda; class Insecta; order Orthoptera; family Morabidae; genus Vandiemenella; species Vandiemenella viatica. The sequence goes on from CM061914.1 coordinate 5,371,713, forward strand.
TTAATAATTGCGCCAATTAGTGTGATTTTTCGATAGTTCAAGATTACAACTTCTTTTCGATTCAGGATTCTCGAGGATATCAAATTTTCTTGATGCATCCATTTGTAAACACCAATGGTATCAAATTGATACTTACGTCTTTCCGTGTAAGTGACCATTGGATTTTCCCTTTTTTTCAGTTTTAGATGTCTGGAGGGGAGAGAATTTACAATTTGGCTACTCCAGACGACTTGCAAACCGTGCATGACATTTTCTTTGACGACAGAAGACATGACGCCCCAGATTCTTCAGATGATGAGGTTAGTGACACTGGTGAGTGCGAACAAATAGAAGAAAGGGAAGGAGATTCTGAAATTGAGATAAGTGGAGAATCTAGTGAGGTAGAAGATGCTAATAACGATAAAAACTTTTACATTACTTGTGAGAAATAAAGAGGGAAGGTGACTGATGAATGGAAGTGGAATAAAAACCCAATGAACACTATAAAACGAAGAGGGAAACTCAACATATAGATGCATCTTCCCGGTACCATAGGACTTGCGAAAAATACTTCTGGTATATTAGATACGTGGAGCTGTCTTATTCGATAGTGATATTATCGATAAAATTGTGGTGTGTACTAACAAATACATGTACTTCAATCCAGACAAATTTTTCGAGAGCAAGAGGTGCCAAATTTACCGATAATGTCGAAATTAAAGCTTTTATTGGGCATCTTATACATTAAATTGATATTAATCACTAAAGTAGAAAAATTCTGAGTTTCTAACGGCTGTATCATTTTAATAGTTATACCGTGAAGTGTGACTTTTGGAAGCTCGCCTGTCGCAAGGTTAAAATTGGCGCTCAGGCGTTACTGCACTGTTGTCTTCTCCTTGGAGTTGGTGGTGGTGTAAGATCTTCTGTCCGGCTGATCAGACGAATCACACGGTACTAGTGACCTTTCGCGGCTTCTTCACTACTTCTGCACCGTTGAAAACTATGTACAGACACCAGACACTACGCACATGAGCTGGACACTGTTCGATCACTTAGTTTGTGCCTTTACAATACCGTTTGTCCGCTGAAAACTGAATAGTTACAGGCTGGTCCAATTTGAATTAACACCAATCTTCCACAATCACCTCCAAACCTCCTTTTTAGAGAATCGAACCATGTCCTGACTAATCGTGAAAGTCTGCAAAACTCTGAGCCTGGATATAAATATTTGCTGTTTCTCAAGGACTACCAAAACGGTCAGTAAAATTCTGGTAGAGACATGGGGTAGGTAGGTGCAACAGCTTTTCATCTTCTTTATTGACTCAGGAACACCACAAGCAAGTGTTTAACTCGGGGCAGGCAGCCTGTCCCTTTCCATTACAGCGCATAATCCCACTCTTAAATATGACCAAGTACATTTTCTGGTCAGGACATTACGGCTCGGTGACGTTGAGGTCTTTAGAGCCCTGTTTTCTGATACCACTGAAAAATTAAATATCTGGATGACTGGACCGGAGATGGAACTATCGCCTCCCAGTGAGTTACGTTACTGCTCGTGAGTCAGTCGGTCACGTGGTCAGGACGGCGTTTGGAGCTGTGAACGAGCAGCTCGTAAAGGCGATCCCGTGGAGGGCGGTTTGTTCGCTGACACAAAAGAATTATCAGACGGCGCCGTGGCAAATCGGTTTTGTACACGCGCACCTTCTTGCCTAATCTTGATTGTCAGCCACTAATGTTACTGTTTCCTCTCTTTTTTAGAAAGGCAATAAGGGGAGGGAATACAAAGTATTTATCCAGCGGGAAAACATACAAACCGGCAGGAGATGGTCTCAAAAACCACTCCCACCATCATGAGCTGGATTTTAAATGGTTTTCTTAGGTCATTCCAGAAATATGTTGGAATGACTGCTTAATATGGCCCATGAGAACTGCGCAGTGATATATGAAAAGAGCAATGCTATGGTTTACAAGAAGAGAAAGGAAAAGGGCCGTGCATATTCGTTCAAGAACCAAAGTGACAGACATGATAAATGGGCTGGTCATATTGCTTGCCAAAGAGTTGGCAGACGGCAGTGCTGGATTGGAAGAGTCAGAGGAAGGCCCCTGGATCGCTGGGATAGAGACATACATCGAGTTACAGGCGTGAATTGGAAGAGAGTTGCTCAAGATCGATCAACCTGGAAGGAACTAAAACAAAACTATGCAGAATTAAATAGTAATATATAGCTCATTTGTCTTAAAGAGGCTACATCCTAAAATAAGGATCGATAAAGCTGAAATAATAATAACAGTATGTCCGCCAGGGCGGCAGTGCGTGTTTAGGCAACGCCGCGATGGTTCGGGGAGGTTCAACCACCCCTGGGCCCCGCGCACAGCCCGTCCTGATTGCGGCGTTTAAGCGGTTTCCCGTAATCATCAAAGTGAGTGACGGGACACCTCGGCCTAACACAGACAAAAAATACACTTACTACACGCGGAACATAGGTACTCGTTTCGCAGACCGATGAATACTCATCCACTTTCCTATAAGAATACGTCGGGCCTGGAAAGCCGGTAGTCTGAACGATTAATATGCTTTCAAAATAACCACAAGAGCAAGGGCGAGGACTGACCCGCGAAACTGGAAATAGTCCGTAAATCGGATGGTGATGACCAGCCTTCAGGTTTAAAGTTCAGAACAAGTTAGTGTTACTTGGACAGACGACGCAGCGTATTGGGACAAACGGCAGATTTTAGGTTAGAATCTGAGATTTATCTTTTTGAAAAACTTCCGTTCAGTAATGTTCAGGTTATTGCCGATCGTAGATAAATCACCTTAAAGCTGATAATAGATTTCCTGTGCCGGCTAAGATAACATACCTTAAATTTTAAGGCTGTTCCTAAATTTTTACACTTTAAAAACTCCATCAAGAAGCAAAACTGTCGCTTTACCGGTTTATAATTCTACCCCTCTTAAAATCAATAAATTCATACACAAGTAGCAGCTTACTTCCAAAATTGTAACCAAGAAAATTTTTTACCGCAGAGCTATGGAACCAGGTATCCACTTCTGATTAGTAACCAATTCGATCACTATGACAACACCAGGAATCAAACTTCGGTTCAGTGGATGGCAAACCATAATTTTACCTCTTCCCCCGACAGGCTTTGTAATTCCCCAGGAACAAAGAGAAAGGTATTTATTCAATTCTTCGCGGTGTCCAAACACATTACGTTCTCTAAATAAGATGAAAACATCACTGGGTTGCAGTAATTGAACAAACTATGGCTCGAAATCTAAAATCATTTTCGAGGTTCACAATATTCACCGCGGGCAACATCATCTGTTACAAATGCTATATTTGGTAAACATGTCGTGCTTTAATTATGGATTTCAGAGTAGTTTTTTGAACTGGACCGTAAGATACTGCGTATTATTCAAACACGTGTGTGTATTGTGCATTAAATAGAAAACAGCTTTCCCTTTCTGCTACCACGTCGTCTTTAATATCATGATTGATTATTTATCCTATCACTGAAGAAATTTCTGCAGTAGCTCTGACATTTGCTCAGAAATACGTTTTCACATGGGAGACAATGAAAGCAATACTAAGTTTATTCGTTTATCTGGCTTCTCTACCGTAGCATGACTGATGTTTAATGCCCACCACCGACATTAACAGAAGACGCGCTGGCCTGCACGCGATCAGCTAATCCTTATACTTTTACATTTTAACTTTAGTGTTTTTTGTTTGGCCGACAATTATACAGCCATCCAGACCAAGACACTTCATTTGTTTCAGAATTTTCAGAATGGAAACATTCTGCTTCAGTTTTAATTCAATAGAATTATTTCCGACTCTAATACCCTCTTCGTATCATATAAAAACCATCACTGGCAACAGTAAAAGCGGTTATAACAATAATAAGACTAATTAAAAAACTATTGTAGTGTTCATACTTGCTAAGCACGAGAATTAATTTAGTTGCAATTTCAATACACGTCTACTTTCCCGCTTAATGTTTTCTTTACAATAAATTCGTTGCGTGCCATATAGCTTCCCACCTACAAATTTTAATGTTAAATTATTTAAATATGCACTAACAAGTTGACTATAGATTTTTTGCTTACCGTGAAAGTTATTTTGAGAATCTATATTTACGCTAATTACAATTCGCTATCTCTTTTTTAATATTTAGCACGGAGAGAGATTAGCGGGATAGAAAGTTAGGTTTAAAGTTGCGACTCGCATGTGGCATCTGCCGAAGGAAGCGAAGGAAAAGCTATTGTGTGTACGATGTCACTAGTTCCGAAGTTTATAGGCCTAATATCAAATGAATTTGATATAGCACCAAAAAAGATGGAAATCTAGGAAACACACGTATGTACGTTAAAAAATGACAATCTGAACTTAAGTAGACAAAATCCTGTACTACCACCACACAACTTCCATAGCTTTTAACATCAAATCTGTCTTTGAAATTTTCTCTGATGGCTAGCTCTAAGCTTCATAATTTTTGGTACTGCTTTCGCGTAATATATACTATTGTGTACACGTCATCAGAAAGTAATAGACCTATATTTGATCTAAGCTCATTATTATATGCGAAAATAATACGAAACCTAGAAAGATTTAATACGACTTAAAATGTATTAAATGTGACATTGAAAACATCCTCGTTAGATGATTCAGATAATGCATAGAAGTAATTTAGGCTAGAAACTGAGATTAAAAGTGCTGAGCATTTTGTTCTAGAAATTTCTGAAATTCTTGAATTTCTTGAATTTTCGAGATTTAATATTGTTTGTTGTTTATCATTATTTTAACTGATGACTTTCTTTCTATAAACTCAGGCTAAAGTTGTATTCATGTATTAATTACACTTTATTAAAATTCATATAATCTGACACATTTAAAAAACAGTATCGGTTACAAGCAGCGGAAATTGAAAACGTAATGCTCTCATAACTAATTAAGATTTTTTCACAGTTACTCGAAGCATATAAGAATTTATTAGAAATGAATTGGTCGATGGCCTTTCCTCCGTAGTTGTTTGTTAAATGTTCGCCCTTATGGATTAGGTATCATCAGAGAAATTTTTTGTAGATATGTTCCTCTGGAGTAGATATGTTTGCACTTGTATAGAACCCGATCTGTTACTTTGCTTCAACATTGAATTTTCGTGGGCGTCACTATTAATTCGTTTTTGCATTGGCCGAACATTCTGCTCTTCTTTGGCATCACACAGCTAGTACGACATTCGAAATGGTTTCTAAGGTTATTTAAAAGCGTAAAGATTGTTTAAAACCTTATAACAGCATATTTGTGTAATAAAAATAACTTTTCTATACTGTCTTACACACACAAGGAAATAACTAAATGGAAAGTAAGACTAAAGAACAAGTAATTACACTTTCTAGTGGTGAGATTGATTCAAGACCTTATATTACCACCTTTTTAGTTTTTAATTACTATTATGTTGACTTCCCGGTGCACCTATTTTAGCATTATTTGGTTTTGAATTTTAAATTATGACAATATTAGACGTAACTTGGTTGGCACAGGTTGGTATTTTGTTGCAGCCTGAGATTCACCTATCCATAAACTAAACTTATCCTAGGATTATCACACAAATTGCCTGCAGCAAGCATAAAGCAAACCGGGTAATATTATTATTGATACACAATATTTCGGCGACATATTCAGGTGTTGTCAGTCGTAAGACTTGAAGTTTGCCTAGAGGCACGACAACACCTGAATATGGCGACGGAGTTTTATGTCGCCGAAAAATTGTGTATCAATAATAATATTACCCGGTTTGCCGAGAAAAATTGCATTGATATATAAGTATAAAGCAATTCCCATCCCCCTCCACACACACACACACACTAGCATTTATGTCTTAGAATTTTTGACATATTATGTTTGAAGTTATCACCAACTGAATGGCGTCACAGAATTTACTGGTACACGGTTTACATGCTTTTTTAGGTAATAATAGAAAAGTATTAGACGTGTCCTCCATTTAGTACATAAACTTATCTTTTCTTTCTACCGTGTAGCTATATAGTTTTTATTACTTTTCCTTTGTGTTGTCCGATCTGGTCAATCAGTAGCCATAAAAGATTCTTTATTGTTTGAGATAAGAATACAATGACCACTGCGGCTCTTGACGTTAAGGCCATGACCATAAACAAAAGTGTTGTATAACTGTCGCGAGCACACGGTAGAAGTTAATTACAATGATATACGGCCGAAACGCTGGCAGCTGTCTCACGAAGGATCTGCTGATCCATCTCTGACTGTTTTATAGCACAGCAGTATGCATTATATGACGCGAGAACACAGAGAGGGCAACGAAGTATTTGTTCGCCCACCACGGCAGCGCGCTCGATCCACTGCTGTTTGTGAGTTCTGGACAGTATATCCTGCATTGTACAGTAGATACATTTGCTGTAACGTGAATCAGTCGTCGTAAAATGGAAACAGAGTTGTATGACTCTACGTCACAATATGATTTCCGCACTGAAAATGGATGGACTGAGAACAGGTCAGCAAGGGTCGGTATGACGAAGACTTTAAATCTCGTATAGGCCGAAGCAGGAATGATGTTAAAAGCAGAATAGCACTAGCAAAAAGAGCCTTCATGAAAAAGAAGAAACCTTTTAGTTTCAAATTTTGATCTAGGAATTAGAAAGAACTTTTGAAAATTCTTTGTGTGGAGCACAGCACTTTATGGTAGCGAAACATGGACTTTAGGAATACCGGAAATAAAGAAAATTGAAGCATTTGAAATGTGGTGCTACAGAAGAATGCTCAAAATTAAGTGGACAGACAAAGTAAGAAATGAACGAGTTTTGGAAATGATGGGTGAGAAAAGAAGTTTGTTGAAGAAGCTTACGGAAAGAAGAGACAGGCTGGTAGGTCATATTTTGAGACATGCTGGATTGGTTAATTTGTTAGTGGAGGGAACAGTTGAAGGTAAGAACTGTAGAAGAAGACAGAGATTAGAATATATGAAGCAGATAATTGAGGACGTGGGCTGTAAGGGGTATGTAGAAATGAAGAGGTTAGCACAGGATAGGAAAGGTTGGAGGATTGCATCAAACCAGTCAAAAGACTGACGACAGCAAATATATATATATATATATCTTATATTAACATCTTAAAAAGAGTCATGACCCAAAAATGGCAATGGGCTGGTGATATTGCTCGCAAAAGAGATGGTAGACGGCAGTACTGGATTGGATACCAACTAACCTGAAAAGAGCAAGAGGAAGACCCCCGGATCGCTGAGAAATAGACATAGGTCGAGTTACTGGCGTGAACTGGAAGAGAGTTGCTCAAGATCGATCAACCTGGAAGGAACTAAAACAAAACTATGTAGAATTAAATTGTAATACTTAGCTGATTTGGTTTAAAGAGGCTACATCCCTGTGACTGTATGTAAGGGATATGTTGTCTATTAGGTCTGATTGGATATTGGGTGAAGAACTGCAAAAATATGTGGATGGTGAGAGCGGGAAATAACCGTAAGTTAGCAATTGATTTTAAGTATAATGGAGTCTTCGAAAACACTTCTATCTGTTGTTCCTGTTAGTCATTCTTATTCTCAGACATCAATGAATAATTTTATTTGCGTTGCCTATCTATTTTCATCCTCCGGCGTCTTTTCTCTTGCTGACTTTTTTCTACTTTTACTTCCTTTTACTTATCCATTTTGATATTGGTAGAACTTTGCAGGAGTCCCTTATGTTCTGAATTTGTATCCTATCTTGTCATATCTCACACAACATTTTTCTTAATATAGTCACGGCTATGGGTTGTTCTGTTCTCAATGTTAAGATTAGTTAATCACCTGTAGACAATGGGAGAGAGTGAACCCCAAAATTAGGATTTTCTCGCTAAGTTTGGTTACCCTGACAAAAAACACCTCTTCTCGAATTCAGGATTGATGAGTGAGGTAGACCAAGAATTGATCAAAGAACTGATGGATTGCTGGAATCAATGAATGGAATGAAGTTGCAGAAGTAATTTAAATTATAAATTCCCATAAAACACACTTATATGTATGGGTATAGTCCTCAGTAGTATAAGCTCCATCACAATAAAAAGAAAAATCATGTAATGGTAAGTAATTTCGATATATGGTTTTGGCTTAAGATACATTGTAAGAACTTATTAATTTCGAGTTTGTGTTCTGTGTGTTTTCCATATTTGATTACTTTTCATAAACTTTTTAATGAATTTATTATAATCAAACAGTTTGAGTTCGTTAAATCGCAATCAAAACATAACATTGATAGAGGGATAATAAGAAACCGTTCCGCCGGTGAACAAGCCAATCCTGGTTCTTTGTATTTTTTCTTGATAATTAGAGCAGCGTTTTTTTTTTTTTTTTTAACCAGAGGGCCAATAGTGTGAAAAATAATGATGCGAACCACTAACTTATATAGGTCTGATGTTTTACTAATGTATCTATGATAAACATCTCGGACATGCTGTATTGTAACATTATAACATAATCAATTTAAAAACATGTTTTGAATTTCTGCGAAAATACGGTTAAGAAACCGGAAGTGAACTATTAAAAATTAATTACATATTGAGCAAACTCTGAATATTTAGTAGTCAATTGAATTATAACGTTACTATAGGCTGGATGCTACACGATACCACCCACCTACAGGTACAAAATAAAATAAAAGACACCTGACCTTACACTTTCTAATTTTGTTTACTTCACCCCTCTTATGCATAGCTTGCACAGTTAATCCAAAAGTTAGCTTCGGTACTCGTTAATCCGCTACTTAAAAAGTTAACTTCGATAATCGTTAAAGCGTTACATTTTTGCAAATTTAGCGCAATTTACAGTTATCCGTTAAAGTTGAGAACCAACAACATAGCTGCCCAATGTCCGTCGGATTCTATAACATGTAGTACTGTAGAATTATATTGGCAACGAAAAACTTTAAAGTGCATTGGTCCAGCAGACGAACTTGGGATAGGCTGTTGTCGCTAACTACGATCCCAAAGGTTCACAAATGACCTTTTGCTAGCTGATGGTGATGGAAAAAAGACTTCTGCTGCTATCTACATCAGGGGAGTCCACAGGATTTGAAATGTTTTTCCTTTTCCAATGAGTTGATCCTGTTTTAATTTTTTTTTTTATATACGGTAAATAGTTGGATGTTTGGTTCCAACTCGTGTGTTGTTTAAGATTATTAAGTCTAGAAACGTGAACCTTGAATGCAGAAAGTTTAGGCAAACACAGTTTGAATTCATAAATCAGTTGTTCTCCTAATCTTGATTTAAATTCAATATAACCGCATAAATGTGGCCAAGAATTTTTAATCTTCTCGTTGCTATTGTTAGCGTTTCTGCTTTCACTAATAGTTTCTAGATCTTCCGTTTCCATGAAGTAATCATGTAACGAATATCAATTTCTTTTATTTCACTAACAAACTCCAAACCAACACAAACTAAAAAGGGCACTATATTAGTAAAAACGTTAAATTATGTTAATATTAAAATCAATCGCTGACTGGATTTGCAATGTGTAGCCGGTTTGTAGACGTTAAATACAAACGCTCTATAGACCTAGCATTCCTGCTCGCAGCCACGCCATGCCTAGCGTAACAACAAATGGATTACACTCGCACTTGCACTTCGCGATACCTAATTTGTTCCCTATTCGACTCGCCTAAAGAACCACTGTGCCGTGGCACGCTATCCAAACAAACAAACAACCAATGTAACGGACTACATTTAACGGAAGTTCAGTTTAACGAAAGTTAAGAAGAGCGTTTTTTTACGTTAACTTAAAAGTTAATTTTTTGCAGTTTTGTTAACTTCGTTAGTTAACGATTAACGCATTAACGATTTTCTGCCCAGCTGTGCTGTTATGTTACCAACACCACCAGGCCCGCCGCTAGCTGTTCGAACACCCGCGGGCAATACCGATTATGCCGCCCCTAGTCGAAACTACAGCCAGAGGTGGATCTATGAATTTTCCGAACCGGGTCAAAAAACTGTGGAATTGCCGCCCCTTCGAACATTATTTGCCGCCTCCATTGTTGCCACCCCGAGTGTCGCCGACCGCCTGAAGCAGCAGTTGAGCTTAAAAAAAGGTCACCCGCTACATAATTTTCTAACTGGTCGGTCGCAGTATGTCGTTGTAGACGGGGAAGCCTCTTCTAAACTAGATGTTACTTCGGGCGTTCCTCAAGGAAGTGTAATAGGACCACTTCTTTTCTTAATTTTTATAAACGATCTCGGTGACTACGTTAATTGCAGGATGCGATTTTTTGCTGATGATGCACTTATTTATAGGGAAGTGGGGTGCTCTGACGATTGCTTAGAAATACAGCGCGATCTGGATGTTATTTCGAACTGGTGCCGTAAATGGCAGCTTACACTTAACTGTAAAAAGTGCAAGGCATTGCAAATAAGTAATAAAAAGACCCCGTTTGCTCACGAGTACAAAGTTAACAATTCAGTTGTTGACACGGTCGATTCCCTGAAGTATCTAGGCGTAACAATACAAAGCAACATGAAATGGGACTTGCACATAACTTCAGTCGTAGGCAAAGCTAATTCTAAACTACGTTTTATAGGTCGTATTTTGAAAAGCTGCAATGCTCATACAAAGGAAATAGCGTACAAAACACTAGTGCGTCCGCATTTGGAATACTGTTGAGCAATTTGGGATCCGTATCGCAAGGGATTGATTGACACGTTAGAGAAAGTACAGAGGAGAGCCGCTCGATTCGTGACCGCTAGTTACAGTCCTTATGTAAGTGTCACAGAGCTGATACGTGGGTTAGGCTGGGATTGTTTCGCGGACAGACGACGTCGTTTTCATTTAAATTTGTTGGAGAATATGCGAAAATCTCTAATTTACGAGTGCAACGAAATACTTCTTCCGCCAACCTATTTAGGTCGCAATGACAGAAGGGATAAGATTCGAGAGATAAGATGCCGTACTGATACATTTATGTATTCTTTCTTTCCTCGTTCTATTCGGGATTGGAATACTCTAAAATAGGATTGGTGCTTAGCACCCTCTGCCACCCACAGTAATTGTGAATTGCAGAGTATAGATGTAGATGTAGATGTAGATAATACACTGCAAATTTCGTCGCGGTTACAATGGAGTGGGAACGATCGCGGGGCGGCGACTGTCGATCACTCGATTTGCCGCCCCTCTCGACATGCCGCCCGCGTGCTGTGCACGCCTTGCACGCCCGCTTACGGCGGCCCTAAACACCACCACGTACCGCGATACCTCACACCTACTACAAGACCGCCAGAAAACGACCAGTTACTTAATTCTTAGACGAAGGGTGCTCTGCTATGATGCCAACTCAACATAAGTAGACTACTGTAGGAACAATGCTGTCCTAGCTTCATTCTAGAGATGCCAGATTTTTGTCTGGTCAGTGACATGTTCGTGGCTTTTAAAAAGTTGGACTTATAGTTTATACTGTATAGCCTTATACAGTATCTGAATTTATAATATTCTGCCTAAGGACCACCTGAACCATCTTCGCGGAAACACTGACCTGTAGAAATGCTAAACTACGCATGGTGTGTTGGCTACACTGCCCCGCTCTATCTACAGATGTTTGCGCTACGCCCACGCGCCATATGCCATCCTCCACTCTGCTGCTATCTGGCTATCTCATATGTGGTCACTGCAGTCTGTGTACACTGATGACTACCTGCTCCCGCCGGCTTTTACGACTGATAACAAACATTGATAAATTGCGATAAGACAGCTAAACTAACTGTCCATCACTTAGAGCGTGCAATCTTCTTTATTTTGGGATCGCCAATGTTGGAGGATGTTGTGATATAACGCCGTGCACCAAAGAACGTTTAAATTTATTTTCTTTAAATTTTTGTTATTATTAATTTATATCCTTTTTTTTTTTTTTTTTTTTTTTTTTTTTTTTTTTTTTTTTTTTTTTTTTTTTTTTTTTTTTTACAAATTCAGGGTATGGTGGTTATATAACATTCACATAATAAAAAATTCCAGTTTTTCCAAAGACACAACTTCTTAGACCATTCAAACTCTTATCTATTTGCCTGTCCGTCTATTTCTTATCTATTTGTCTGTATGTTTGTCTGTAGTTCTCTAGATTTTGCTGTTGTTATCCAAAATGACACTGCAGATCCTCAGTCTACCTGGTTGTTGGTTATTCTGTTCTCATTCCCTTCGGTAGCGGCCTCTGTCTATTTTCACACATCCGTTTCAACCACATGATCAGCCAACTCCTGTTTCCAAAGTTTATACCCCCTTTTGGAACATCTTGTATTTCTGTTTTATGGAAAATACCTCTGAAACACATACTTAATAAACTTCTCCTCACATTTTTAGGCAAAATGCATATTTCTTCAAAGATCAGCTTTCAGCTTCGAATGTGAAACTGGAGCTAATACCATCCATCTTGATATTAAGAATGTGACTGGCTGATAAGTACTGTTGCCATCTATTTTGTACCTTCAGGCTGATTACTTTGTCCTGCCTATTCAGGAAGGAAATCGCTGACTCAAATAAGAGTTGTCCTCGATATATTTAATCTTGAAGGTTATTTAACATGACCTGGGTGAATGTAGTTGAGTCAACATTACTTGTACTTCCCTGTGAGACTATGAAAAAAAGGAATATATCATCCACATAATACGTAATTGCTATATAATGGACAACAATCTAAACCTATATGTTTTTGTATACATATGTGATCTATTCCGCTGATTTCTGGCCGACTTAATGGAAGCGCTGGATTTAAAACTCCGTCACTGTTCCACGGTTTCCCAAAGTTACTCCAGACAAATGCCGAGATGCTTCCTTCAAAATGCAGTGGCGGATCCAGGATTTTGTTTTGGGGGGGGCTAGGATTTGGTTTGGGGGGGGGGGCTTGACTCGGGGGAGGAGGGTTTCGCCGACAGAAATCTCATTATTCCAGATTGCCGCCCTTATTAAAACTGTAGAGAGAAAGAGAAAAAAAAAGTCCCCGAAATCCATGTCGTCAGGGGTGACCTTGGTGCTTTTGGGGGGGGGGGCTTAGCCCCCTAGCCCCCCCTGGATCCGCCACTGTCAAAAGGCCATGGCCGAATTACTTACCGTTCCTTGTACCCTGTCCCATATCGCCTCTAATTACCTTAGCATCGACAAGGCTTAAAGCCATAAGTTAAAAAAAAAAGACATTTTATCAATAATAAGGGTTTGTTCAGAAATCGTATGTAAGAATTGTTTAGTCCACACGAGTAATTCGATTCGCCAGATCTAAATTAGCATGCTTTTCTGAAATGTTATTGGTCTTTTAGAGATTATATGCAGCCGGCATGTCTTGTATTATTTATTTAATGCATTTAAGAATAAGCTTGATTTTATTTATATTCTATACTGTAAGAAATAGTCCTGTTCAGTATTCTGCAAGTCTCTGCATCAAAGTTTTGTGGATATTTCCTCTCCCCGAATTTGAAAACTTTCCTGTTTCGTTGTTACTTAGGGATTTAAAGTATTTTAAACAAGATTTTTTCAAGTGGAATCCGTAGTTATATTTTTCGAAAATTCCTGATCTTTAATTTACGCATCCACGGCGGAGTAAGTGGTTTTACTAGTTTTGTATTCTGGCCAGTGTGACTGAGACTAAATGCTAGATACGGGGAAATATTAATCCCACTACTGGATTACGATCTAAAAGTCTAAAAGACACAGATGTTAATATAGAAGCGAGAATATTGGAGACACTAGGCTGGTATCATCCAAGCTCACGAAGCAAATAAATCGGGAATATTACTCCTGGCACAGTCTGCTGTAGCGTGATACACAACTGAATACAATACGTAGACTGAATTCAAATCCGCAATGAATGAACTTTTTCTCTAATTCGCAGCAGTGTCACAAAAAGAACCGATGTTGAAACAATAGAATTCCATAACAAGAAAGAAATTGAATCCCTGTTAGATACCGAATCTGAGTTTCCAGTACTAAAAAATTCTTCCGGGCAAAGAATGTAGAAAGAACTAGAAGATTAACGCCACCATAGTGAGGAGAGAGATCATCTTTATATTTTTAATGCATTTAAGAACACAAAGCTTGAATTTATAGATATTCTATACTATAAGAAATAGTCAAACTGTCTTGAGAGTTCAAAATAAAATAACTGTTACGATGCACTGATAATTAAAGAATAAGCTAAATGAAAGTAATGTTTTGATGTTTAGAATTAAAAGATATAGGCCTATTAATAATCGACTGGTTGTAGTAGCATCAAAAACTGTATGTAGGAGCGAGAAAGGAATTAGGTCATGGCTTTTTGAAGGAATCTTCCTTGTATTCGTCTCGAGTGTTTTTAAGAAACATTGAAAACCGAAATCTGGCTGACCCGACGGGGATTCGAACCCGTGTTCTCCCGAAATGGGAGCCTTACCACTCACTCACCACGTTCCGTAATGATTTCATAACTAGCATTTTGAATGTATTATTATCAAAACACAAATAGATACGCTATTAATTACAACGGAATAAGATTTTAATATACAGGCTGATTCCGTGATGATGTTACAAACTTTCAGGGATATCTATTAATTTGAGGTAGAGAATCTTGGTCCACAAACGATATAGTTGAAAGTTATAAGCGAAAGTAGTTCTGATACCTCTCACAGTGGAATACATGTGTCGGTACTGTTGCTGCTTAGCTGGTAGGGTTCCTGGAACATACCACACTTCTTATTCGTCAACGGATTTGGTTCCGGCATAATGGAACCTATAACATAACATACGTCTGAGCCATACAGTAATATCTGTGGCCAGCGTCGTCAGTAAATGTGATTGTCTTTGTATGGTAGGAGTGAGTCTTTGACCTCCGTCAGGTGAAGGTCTGACGCGCGAACATTTTTCGGTCTAATAGTAGAAATTGTGAAAAATTCGGTGAAGTGGATGGCGGATACTTGTAATATGTGGAACTCACTGTGTTAAATGGAATGCTGTGTTTTCAAGTGACTGTAGCGTTAAGAGGACGATAGTGAATGTGGGAGACTATTTTGTCAGTCAACCTCTCTTATCCCACGAATCTGTGGTTTTCGAAGAACAACTCCGATTCCTTGTTGGTATATTGTTTGGTGGTGGTACTTTCCGTCGGTGAGGATGCAGAGGTTAATGAACTAGAATAAAGTTTTTTGGTAGATATTCACTCTAAACTGTATGACTCTCTCATTTAATAATCCCGACGTAGAACAGTACCTAAACCTGGCGACCGCGGCTCAAGTAACCTTTTATTTAATTAATAATTGTTTGTGTTCAATAAGAGACTTTTAATTAAAATCAATAATCAGCCAGAAGGCTCAATTTGGACTCAGGGTTCGTGAACACCTGGGTCAGACATTACCTGAAAAGTGGCCAGGTAGAGGATATCCTGTTCTGTGGCCAGCACGGTCATATGATCTCACACCACTCAATTCCTTCTGATATGTCTCGCGTACAAGACGCCTGTCGATGCAGAAGAGGACTCTCGCAGACTGCTACACTGCTCAAACGGCACCGGGGACATTAGCGAACTCTGTGTCTGCGTTGACGCTGGGTAACGCCATTTTGAACAACTATGATAAACGTAGCAACTTGTGAAACTGGTGCAGGTAAATTGAATTAATTATTACTGCACCGTAAACTTAGGATTTACGGTTTCTCTCTCATCAAGTTACGTGCGCCATTACTAGTCTATTATCTGAGGGTGTCGCGGAGTATTCAGCGGGAACTCTGTACGACATGGTGAGGGTTTGGAAGTTGGGGACCTTAGTCTGAGCGTTTCGCGTGGCTAAGGCAGAACTGCTTATAACTTTCGACTCGTCGTTCGTTTTCGGGACACGGTTCCTTTACTCAAATTGATACATTTACGCTTGTCCTTCATCTCTGAAAGTTGTAACACCGTCAAGGAATCACCCTGTATGTATGGTTTCTTTAGTTTGTGACCGCTCCAACTGTTCGATCGATCAGAAGGGATCCGCCCAGGGTTGGTCAGTTGTACAATAGGCTTATCAGAATTCACGCTGTTACGCCCTATTACCAGATCCAACGCATCACGGGAGATGCACTAAGCTGCTTCCTGCACACACACACACACACACACACACACACACACACACAAGGCATCGGAGAACTGACAGTATCGCAGTCCCTACCCCAGACACCACAAGCAACCGCTCCAGTCAAAGCGTTCTTATTTTGGAGATAGAATTTCTAAGTGGAAAACATGTTCTCATATCGTTAAGTCAGATTACCACGAACTGCCTGTTTTGTGCCTTGGGTAAGCACTCTGACTCTTTGCGTTAAGCATACCCAGGGGGTACCAAAAAATCACCGGAATAGCATTACCGTGAGCGGAGCTTGTGTAGTACGCGTTTCTGCCTCTAGCCGTTTATAGCGCAACTCATTGCCACTTCAGTGCCACCTGTGTTGTCGACCTGGCTTGTTCTGTTAATCTGCAGTGATTGTTTTTGCTAGCGCTGTTTCGTTATTGATGATGGCAAGTTTAAGTGAACAACGTGCAGGAGTGAAATTTTGCTTTCTACTCAGTAAAAATGCTGCTGAAACTGTTTTAATGTTGAAAATAGCTTACAAACAGCTGTACCGCGCACCTTACTCGCCTGACCTGGCTCCATGAGACTTTTCCTTATTTCCACGCATGAAAAGGGGCATGAAAGTACACCTATTTAACAACAATGAAGAGGTCAAAAAAAACACGGAAGAGCTGTCTACCATTTCTAAAGATAAATACAGAAAATGTTTTGAACAGTGGAAGCACAGGTGGGACAAACGTATTAGTTGGAATGGAGAGTATTTTGAAAAAGATAAAGTTTTTCTGTAAAAAAAATTGAAAATATATAGCTTTTAAAAAATAATCCCTTTTTTTTGGGTAGCCCCACTCGTATGCAACAGTATACGAAACGTAATGAGTTTTAAAAAGTAGTTCTGTATGCTGTTTTCTTTTTGGTCCACAGATATCGAGTCACCTGCATCCGCTCTGACCTGTAACTCGAGTTAACATTCTGGTTTCAAAACTGTATAAGCAGTGTGGCTACACACAGCAGGATGTAATTAAAATTTAAGTAAATGACTGTGCGAGATCATAAGATGGCGCACAAAGAGTTGCATGAACGCGGAACAGATGTCAGAAGCGCGACAGCTTTTCGCTGCGTCGAGACGCCAACTACATTCACAAAATCTCAAACAAAGGGGTCTATTTTTGTTTGCAACATTTTGGCATAATCCGAGGAAAATCGGAGGATACTTATAAATATCCCGCAAAAATTTTCTTGAATTTGTTTTTGACTAGGACTTAGCTACAACCAGTACACTCGTTAATGTAGATAAAATTATTAATGCGAATTATACTCTAAAAATGAAATCGCTTGCAATTATTATAATTCCTATGGGGGAGGTGATTTCGTTTTCTAATTTAACACCAGCGGTCAATTGTAGAAGCAATATTTGAAGATATTACAGTAACGCCAAAGCCGAATTTTCACTTCTCATAAAGGAGTGACCATACTCTAGCGCTTAAAGTTTTTTTTTTTTTTTTTTTTTTTTCTTCAGCCATCTATGGACTACGACTACGCAACTTCAATTCCTCTTCTGAGTTTCCTTCCTCCGTCGCCAGCACTCTTTCATTCTCTGGCTCACTCTTGCTTTTTCTTCCTCTGAAAATGCCCTCTTTTTCCCAATAGGTTTTTCTTCAGTCAGATCCTTTACTTCCGCAATTTTTTCCTCTGAAAAATTTCCTGTCTTGTATGTTCCCACATCTTTTCAGATCCTGATGGATCTCCTTCACCCATGAAAATTATTTCCAAATCTAATTTACAGAATTTAATATTAGGTTTTCATAAATGAATGCAGTTTTTCTCGGCGTTGTTTATTTATATACGTTTCTCGGGAAATAAATCGAGTAATGTTATTATTGATACAAAATATTTCGGCGGCATAAAACTCCGTCGCCATCTTCAGGTGTAGTCGCAAGACTTGAAGTTTGCCTTGAGCGTGTTCTTTAACAACTGGCATGGCAACGACAGACTTTGTTACGTTGCCTAGTAGCATCTCCTAGGCAATGTAACAAAATCTGTCGTTGCCATGCCAGTTGTTAAACAACGTGCTCTAGGCAAACTTCAAGTCTTGCGACTACACCTGAAGATGACGACGGAGGTTTATGCCGCCGAAATATTTTGTACCAATAATAACATTACTCGATTTATTTCCCGAGAAACGTTCATAAATTAGGTTTTCATGTTATGTTTTATTCAGGATAACTTTTACTTATCAGACAACCGTAAGTAGGAGATTACATTTTAATGAATCTTTACGCAACGTGAAGGTTCACAAACGGTCGAACACTTGTGTTATTAGATAAACAGTTTCGTTTTGTCGTAGAAGTCGTGGTTAGGTTGAAATACGGCCTGGACACAAGTGAAAAAAAAAATACGAAATTTTGGCTAATCGGCATCCAACACGCAAATGGCGTATTTTTTTCTTTTTCTAATGGAAGCAGTCGATTATCTCTGGTTGCTATGTAAAATGGCGGGCATCGGCGTATTACAACTCGGATAAATATTGGCTGTTTGTCAATTTTGAGCGACTTTTAACAACTGAGTAGAGCTGAAAAGGCATGAAAAGATTACAACAAAGGATTAAATCTACATTTTAAGAGACTGTCACTGATTTTTCAACGCTGGCGGCATCTAACGGCTCTGCGAAGTTGTCATATTTCGGCATTTTTAATTAAATTCATGGCAACTTTTCCGCAATGTATAACCGCAAAACGTGAAGCGGACATGTTGACGAAGCCACTGATGTAAATTTCAACAGTTTCTGGAAGGTTACCAAAGTCGTGCAATCCCCGATAACTATTTAATTAAATTCGAGGAGGTGTTACAAATAATTATTTCAGTTAAAAAAAACCTTGAGTAAAATTTAAAATCCTTAAGCAACTACTCGTTCATTTGTAAATATAAAAACTACAGATTTGGGACGAGCAATGTGATCGTAAAGAACGTAGAATAGGATCAAGCGCTTTGTGTAAACATTCAGCGTAAGAGATTCAGCATGTCCCATAGATACAGACAAGCGAGGGCTGCCCAACGAATGTGAACTGACGATTAATGTTCTGGAGGATCGACGATGGACAGTTACTGACTCTCGAAAATATCCATTTTCGAGAAGCTTAATGACAATGTAATATTTACAGATAATGTTGAAAAACTAAACGTAAAATTAAATTAATAATGCAGTTTGAGAACACTTCAAGCAGAAAAATAATCACAGAATAAAATAAGACCCGTATGACAGTAACATAATGAAACATTGATTTATTCACATGAGATAACAATTAGAAACAATAATTGCTATGGTTCCTAATAGACGTTTAAGGCAATTCTAGCTCAATAACGATAATCCCATAGAAAATTAGTTATCTACATCTGTGCTTAATGAACGGTGTTGTGACAATTGAAAAAGATAATAA
Source organism: Vandiemenella viatica (assembly GCA_031002005.1). Lineage (NCBI taxonomy): Eukaryota > Metazoa > Arthropoda > Insecta > Orthoptera > Morabidae > Vandiemenella > Vandiemenella viatica. Next base: position 5,391,193 of record CM061914.1, read on the forward strand.
TATAAGGATTAAGCAGCTGATTGCCGAGAAACATCTGAGTTACCAATCTGAACTAAAATATTTTACCTTTACAATGGTTACTCAACTATTTTTCTATGGTGCATCAATAACTTTAAATACTGTATTTACGTGAAACAGATAAATCTATATTACGTGGTTACTATAATTAAGATATTTTCTGCAATCGCAGAGAGCTGAATTTAATTACAAACTCCTCTACAACAGTTCCATGATTTAAGCCGACATAGTTTACTCGCATACCTATCTTCTTCTAAATCTTATGTAAAGATAATTGCAAAATACACTTAATACCAAACAGGCAACAACACTCAACTCTGTTAAGCACCATTCTGTTTAAAACTGCTTTACGTGTTCCGTGATATATTTTAATTGCTGCGTTTTGTTTTCAGACAGAACTTTGACACCTATTAACCTCAGAGTTTCAAACATTTTCCGATGCTTGAATGCAGTCTGTAAATTAAGACTAGAGAGAATTTCATAATCATCTATCTTTATGCTGATACATTTAGACAGCTTCACAAGTTGCAGTAGCGTTCCGGAAACCAAACTGTAATTATCCATTTGAAACGCAAGCGTTCTACATAATCTTTAGCACATGAGACATTCAAGTGTTCGTGCGGTGCCAACTACACTGCGACGAGTTGGTTTTATTTGGCACATCTGTTAATGTTGATTTGTGGATATCGGTTGGTATCCTACCTGTGGCAGGAATTATGCATTAAAGAATGATATTAAGAGACTCTAACCTATGCTACCCTGTTCCAACATTGCTACCGCAGCGTAAAATAGTTACTGATGTGTTTTTTTTTGTTTTTTGTTTTTTTTTGTTTGTTTTTTTTACAGATAGTATAATTGATTAGAATTGACCGATAGCAAAATTGAGCATAGGAAACGAGGACAAAACGAACAATGCAATAGGTATATTTTCATTCAGATAAATAGTTAGAAATCTCCGATGATATCGTGTCACGCAGTGAGTATGATGTCCCCGTCCGGGCATCCAGATTTGGGTTTCCCGAAATTAATACAGGTGAATGCCGGCATGCTTCCTTGAAAAGGCCATTGCCGAATTCCTTCCCGTTCCTTGTCCCCAGTCCCATCCCGCCTCTAACAACCTCGACGTCGACGAGGCGTTAAAAAATGAGTATGATGTCCCATGTTCACCGCACAAGCAGCTAAAGGATTAACTATATATCTCAGCCTTTCTTCAGTGTGAATAGGCTTAGTTAGGTAAAGGGTACCTGTGCGGTAGTCAGTTCCCTATAATATCGTACTCTTTTCTCTTGAGAACTTTCCGGCAAAATTCTTATTAGGGGTCGTTTTAAGCGGAGGAAAGTTTGTGGCGGTAGGTTGCGAGCTAAATTGGAGACATTTTTCCTCGCCGTTGACGTAAGCACATACCCGGCTAATGGAAACTTGGTGGCAGCTCGCTCTTAAGCTTAAAACTCGCCGCCAAAAATATGCGCATAATTCTTCTTGCGACCTGTCACGGAGAAGAGGAACAATTGCAGTAGCCAAATATCCAAAAACTTTGTTCATAACAACTGCAGAAATAAAATAGATCCGGCCTATTATATTACACTAGTCGGAAGTCGGTAAAAGAATTCCTGAAATCTTCAGTGATAGCTATGATATTATCCAGGGTTCCAAGGAATGAAAGGAAAATAGGTCGCATTATGTCCCTACTATATGACAAAATTTTATTCTAATAAAAGTCTCACCATTTTCGATATATTGATTTTTTAAATATTTTTTCGAAACATTTTTCTACAAATTAATACCCTGGTTTTTTTTTTGGTTTTTTTTAAATTTACTCAAAGATATTTGAGTCATTTAAACAATGTTATTTTTTCCTTCTTAAAACGTTAAAAACACTTATAAAAATCTTAAATGGTATAAACATTTTATACTTCCTTTAAAATAGTTGTTTTATGGCAGTTCAATCTGCTAAAGAGACCATTGTTCATTTTAAACATGTAGTAAAAGAATGACGATAATGGTTTAGATAAAGGTTTTTGGTACTGTGTGCGTACAAATAATAGACAGAATAAATGCAAGTAATATTTTTTATTTCGTTAATTATGATAATTGTTCAAAATGGCCACTATTTGCTCATATGCACGCCCTAAATCTTTTGCTACGTGATCTTTTCATTCCACGAGCATAGCCTTTGGTGTTAATGTGTTCAGCAGTTGGTTTCATTTTCTCACGCAGCTGTGTAATCGAACTTACCTCCGTCGCGTTAACTAAATCTTTCAGGCAGCCCGAATAAAAAAGCAAGAAATTCATGTGCGGCGATCATGGTGGCCATAACATAGGGCCGAGATGCCCGATCCTACATTTTTTTTTTAATGTTTTAAGAAAAAAAGAATATTGTTTTAGATGACTCAGTCACCCTTGAGTAAATTAGAAAAAAGAGTTCAAAAGTCTTAATTTGTAGAAATAACATGGAATAAACTGAACAAAGTCACATCTTTCGAAAAAAAAAATAAAGTAATCAATACCTCGAAGATGGTGAAACTTTTACTAAAATTAAATTTTGTCATGTAGTAGGACATGATGCGACCTCTCTGTGGTTGCAGGGTTATCCTTTCATTCCTGTACTCCCTGTATAATAACTATTACTCAATAAAACACTGGTATAACTGTTGTTTATAATGCGGAATCTCTGTCCAGGTGTCCAGTGTTTACTAGACTATGTTTGTAGTGAAGAAATTTTCTACTCAATGTTTTGTTTGGAAATTACATTAAAATGTAGGTACAAGCAGAATATCCGGCGTTGCCCGTTCTAACTGGGATTGATTTACCTGCACACTACTTTATATTTCCGATGTGAATGATGTGTACCAAGTTTCACTAATTTGCCACGAGTCATTTCCAGAAGTAAACTAAACATTGATATACCCGAACAATTCCCAGAACGGGGCGACCGGACGCTGTGATACTGAATATCAGTTTGAGTTGAGTTCCCAGCCCACTCCATGGAAACATGGGTCATATCGGATTGGAGTCACCACCATCTTGCACAGTGCCTTTGTGACAACTTTCGTGGGTTTTTACCATATTCTGCTCAATAAATTCAGAACAACTTAATAATTATTTTCTAATTAATAACTCTCGGGTTTTCTGCCGGTTAATTGATTTATTTAGTTCTTTTTCTTTTAACAACGTTTCGGCAACTGCCATCGTTGCCTTCATCAGGTTAAAAGAAAAAGAACTAAATAAATCAATTAACCGGCAGAAAACCCGAGAGATATTTATTTCAACAATACGCCGGGAAAAACTAAAATGTCAAATTATTTTCTAGTTGTTCAATATAAAATATCGAACACCTTTCGACAGTAATACACAAAAGGTTAATAATAAGACCAATTTCGTTTTCTGATAAGAAGATTAAACAAGCTATCAGTAAGAGACACTTGACAACTATCAAAAGAAACACTCAACGTTTATCAGAAACCAATACCCGAAGTTTATCAGAAAGCAATACCGAATATCGAGAGGAGAGATATGTTGATGTATTCAATATAATCTTTGCGCGTTCGCCGGGAAAGTCTGGGATGTTTTAATATATGAGGAAATATTGACTAATTTTCTCCTTTGTTCCTCGAAGAAGACAATCTTTCAATTCTCAGACTGATTATCTGCTCTAGGTTATTTCTTAGTCCGTTTGTGTTAATTACTGCTTCAGTGTCTCTTTCCAGCAATTATAAAGTCGAATGAATCGCTTACAAAATTCTCATGACCAGATCCTTCGTTTCTTCTCTTCAAAGTGCCAGTATCAAGAAAGGACACAGATAAATCTGACAAACAATAAGACAAGCACCAAATGAGCATTTTAAAAGTAAGCGACAAATGATCTGAAAATTGGGCAGAATGTCTTACGACCGTCTGAGATAAAAAAAAAAAAAAAAAAAAAAAAAAAAAAAAAAAATGTGAAAGGAGTATTTAAAGACTTAGCGTACTGCCAAAGAGTGAAAAGCGCTGGCCAGGTGACTGCCCTTTTGACTTATAATCCAGTCAGAGCAGTTACGTATGACTCTAACTGCATAGTAACTGGTATCGGCGATTTTCAGGCGAAGAACTCCGTGTTCGAGAAATTTATGATTGACAATTCTATCTCACTTTAACGTGATTAATTTGTTTGGAAAGATGTCTCATGCAAGGTGGATACATCCGGAGAGATGAACACTTAAAACAACTGTAATTAATATTTAAAGCATTATTAACAAATCATAGATCAGTATTTCGTATAGTCCTTCATAGTTATTTCGTTGGGTTATATGTTCACAAATATACCTTTCTTCGGACAGCGAATTTTAAACTAGTGATGTAAACAAAGCATCGGTAGCTGTGTAGTTGGCACCATGGCACACGTTTCATAGAAATTAATAATAATAGTAGAAACGCAAGCCGGGCAAGCATTTTCCAATCAAATACAGTCATTTCTTATGGAATGTATTTACAGAAAAGACAGAGAAGTAAGTTTCTTTAGTAGCCAACTTTCCTGCATTTTTATTTTGGGCTACAGAAAGCGCGATGCGATTGAATGTGTTTCAGAGCACTGTAAGACAACTACACATACTGTCAGCTGTTAATCGTTAAAATTAACCACATTACCACAAAATACTACTCCGTTCAAGAATTTTAACAAAATAATTAATTGTATTCAATATGACCTTTTGCAAAACTCAGTTGTAAAAATTAATGCTTATTTCTATTCTCTCTATTTGTCTTTGTAACGCATTATTGTTTTCACTTTCATTATGACTCATATTGTATGTGTGTGTATTAACCATGACATGTTTCACATCCCAGAGGTCCTTCCTCAGCAGGGGTCCATGGATAAAGTCTGATAAACAAATAAATAAATAAATTGCAGACATGGTATAATCTTGTCTCTGCAGTCGTGTATACCATCCATGAAACATGAAATTTTCTTGTCAGAAGTAAAGATCTTAGACGCGTTGCTGTAGATAATAACGAATTACACACGAAGTCCGTTGGACTTACAGTCTGTTCTTCCCTTGAGGGAAATGAATTGGACATTTCAATCAGCAGTAATGACAGAAATGACATGAACGACCGTAGACAATAGACGGCAATATCAATAGATTAAATATAAAAATATAAGAAGTAGAGAATTTTCTTATTTAGGAAGCAAAATTACAACTGATGGACAATGCAAGAACTACGTCAAAGGCATTATAGCAACTGTAAAAAGAGCCTTATTGACTAGGAGAAATATAAAAAAAAGTTTTAAAAAAACTATTTTAAAAGCACCTGATATCTGATGGAAGTGAATCTTGAACTTCAGTAGTACAAAAGAAATAAAAATTGAAGCATTTGAATTATGGAGTTTTAAAAGGATAATTTAAATAAGATGCGAAATGAACGTATTTGGAAAACGACGAGCGATGAAAGAAGTTTGTGGAAGATCACATTTTAAAATATGCTGTGCTGATTATCATGTTGGCGGATGCAATAGTCGAGGAAAAGACTCATAGGAGGATATAATTACAATATACAAAGCAGATATCTGAGGACGTAGGTTTGATGGGTATGTGCATATAAAGATATTAGTTCAAAATTGGAAGAGATGGAGGATTGCATCAAACTGGTACAGAAATAGATTATGAAAGGTTAATAGATTTTTCCAGGTGTTATATTACCTTTGCGACAGCTAGCTGGATTCGGATATTTTAGCCATAGAAACATAAAAACTACTTGAAAACTTTCGCCATCACCTATATCATCATTTATTTAAAATTTCTGCGATTTTTATAATATCGATACCTACGTTTCGGACACTTAATTGTTTTTGTATCTTTGCAAGAGGTCTGTCCAGGGAGGCAATCAAATTAACGTGCCTGAATCGATGTAAGCAGTGGCGATCAGGGGATACTTGTCGTAAATGTCTGCTAGAATAATACTACCAATTTCTTGTGTTCATAATGGCCTGGTGACAGGGTTTCTTAGGGGCTGCGCAATGCGCCCCTATCGCAGCTACCTAACCTTACCCAGTTGTCCCTCCGGGTATAGGGGACCTACAGTTTTACGTGAAATCCGATCCACGGATCCCTCCTGAAACTTCCAGCCGATGTTGGGTTTTGAACCGGGAAACTATCGACCTTTAGTCCGACGCTTTAACCAACGAGCCACCAGACCCGAGGGTCTATTAAAAAGCTGGTCATTAGGTTTTAGGAGCACTGGAATGAACAGCGACTGGGAGTGGGAAAGAGGAAGCGGGGGGGGGGGGGGTTACGCCGGACTGCAAGACTCGCTGGAAAACAAGATGATTGCCACAGAAACAAATTACTGACCTTCTTTTTTTTTACGCCTTGTCAACGGTGAAGTCATTAGAGGCGGGATGGGGCTGGGGACAACAAGGAACGGTAAGTAATTGGCCATGGCCTTTTGAAGGAAGCATCCTGGCATTCGCCTGGGGTGATTTGGGGAAACCATGGAAAACCCAAATCTGGATGCCCGGACGGGGATTCGAACTCACGTCCTCCCGAATGCTACTGACTTTTGATTTGCCATAGAAGTGCGGAGGTGAACTACGTTGCAGCCAATCATAGTAGAACCAACTTTTGTAGCATTCAGAGAACAGTACCGGGCATCTCTTCTTTTCACAGTGACTCCAGATGGGAAACTGACTTTTTGGCTGTTGTAACAGCTCTCATACCTGAACTTTAAATAGAATTGTATTTGTAGTGAGCTAAAGTTTCCTGTAGGTTTGTTTTTCAATTAACTGTAAATCAGTGTATATAGACTTTGTGTTTCGGGAAGAAATTATTTAAAGGCCATTTAATGTGTTTAAGAACAGAATTTTGCAAGAGAATTGCTTAAATTTTGGCAATTCCAAGTATTAATGCAAGTTACGATGTCTAAAGGACAATTTGCTACAGTTTAAAATGATTTCTGGAAATAATTTTGTGTTTAAGTATATTTAATTTCCATTTCTGACCATTTTTAATGATGATAAATGATTATGTATTAATTCTGATTGTTTCTAATATGTTTCAATTGTTTAAGTAATTGTTAATGTTCGAGAAATATCTGGCGGAAGCTTTTGAAGTGTTCTAGAAATTTCGATAGAGCCTATATAAAAAAATCCGCAGAAGGACAGTAGTAGTTTATACAGATTCACTTTGCGTATGCAAAAGTAGATGTGTTGTATGCAATCTTTGGATTGTATGAATGCTTGCAATGTGCATCGTTGACATCGTGTTCTTGATGAAAATAAACAAACTGATCTGTATGGTGGACTACTTAATTACTGTATTAATTAAACCACCAAGAATCTGACAGTTGAATCTGGTGTCGATTTGGGAAGAGACTTTTCAGTATGCAGCTTGTGTGACCAAGCATTCAGATTACTTCTCATCCTACTTGGTTCGATTATTAGTAAGACTTTTGATGTGCAAAACAGCGAGTCTTGGAGGCCTGATGGGACTTCGAGAGACTTGCTATCGACATCTTCCGATACTTACTTTGGGCCTTCGTGTGTGAGATCAGCCGACTGATGGACCTGCCGCAGATGAACGAGATTTCCACAGGCCAATGCGATCACAATGCGTCCCGGGGGGGGGGGGGGTTTCCCCTGATCTCCCATTCAAAATCGAGGCTTTATATCGGTAATAACCGGTAACATCGATTGGGAAGAATTACGTGTTCTCTCAATTTACGAACATCCTTCACACAGCCAAACGACCCTGTCGAGATATTCAACGTAACAACTTAGGACTGATAGCCTAGTACCATTGTATTTGCAAATCAGTTATTGTTCTATGACCTTGATTATTTTTTTCTGAATTGCAATCAACAGTCAGAGATTCATTCAGTTAACAGTATTGAATAAACCAAATACATTGTTCGAGAATTACCAGTCTGTTTTTATTTTTATTTTTAGCTATAATATTAGCTTTGCTACCAGAGATAATTTCAAGCATAATTATTCTCCGACACAGGTACACTGCAATGTTCTCCCTGCAGTCCAGCACAGGAACAATGTGTTGCTTCCCTGTGAGACTACCTCCTGTGGAGGTAATGCAATCACTCGCCGCGTCAGGTAAACAGTCTTTGGCAGCGGGAAGGCGAGCTAAACCAGTTTGACTTGTAAACCTCGTTTGCCACGGCTGGGTAACGACTTTGTCTCGGTGACGGCTTTATAGCCGGTCCGCTGGCTGTCCGGAGATGTTTAGAGGCTGATGGCTCTTCTCAAACATGATTATCGGTCCACGGAAGAGTAGTGCAACTACACTTTATCTCGTGTTCGAATAACTGATGTAGAAGACAACTTAACCTCATTTCGACAACAGAATAATACCGCTTAAATAATTCATTTTATCTTATATCTTTAAACGAGCAATTCTTGTATCGATTTGTATGAAATTTCAAATTTAGATAATGGTTTCTTTTAGTTTACCTAAATAGGTGTCTTCCCTGCAAAAACACGAATTTACAAACAAAAAAAAAACAAAACAAAAAAAAAAAAAAAAAAATGCATCTCTTGTATTTGGTATCTAGGAAATGGCGCTAACGACATCTCGTAGACGTTTCAGGTACCAGTAATTTTTCTACTCTAGCTGACCAGTGGAAGAAGTATTATGGTCAGTCACCGAATGGTAATGTAATAATGTGGAAATAAGCAAATGCAAGTATTTATTAAATAAAGGTACTTTGCTTAGAAGAGTAGAGTAAATATCTCTTTTACTGTAAAAAGTCGATATCATTAAATACTAATTTTTTAATTGTAAAACGTTTAAAAAGTAGATGTTTAAAAAGTAGATATTGGCTTTGGCAGATGTCATTTTTTCAATCTGCTTTACAAAATTTCTTTGAAAACAATGTTAGCCGTTAATCGTTACTTTTTGGCAGCATGTGTCCTTAGCAAAAAATAAATATTAATGAATCTACAATCTCGTGAAAAAACCGCGTACGGCTGTCCACAAATAATAATTGTAAAATAAAAAACCAGGTTCTGATAAATACAATCCTGCCTTTTGAAGCATCTGACCTTATGCTTATCATTTGGAAAGGCACAGTTAGATCAGAAGGTGTGATGTTAATGCGCAGTATAAGAATAGTTTTATCGGAGTTAATGAATTTAGCACTGATGATGTACTCGTCTAAATGAATTACCACTAATCTTGCACCATTAATTAATACCTGATTAGCATTAAGATTTCTATTTTTTAACATAATAATCGCATTTTTCTTTAAAGCAATTTATGCGGTGGTACACCAGACGATTTCGGAAATGGCTCAAGCGGTTTGGATCAAATTTTGCTTTTCACGATTTTACAAAAAAAAAAAGGAGCAATTCTTATATTAGGTTTCTCGAAAACCGCTCTAACCTCCTCTCCTAGAATTTTCAGGTACCAGTAAGCCTATTGATGTTAGTTAAACTTCTCTTTGGTTAGAACAAGGAATTTTGCACCTCAAAATGCCTAGGAAGCCTTCAAGCCTTTCACTTTAATCAAACTTTACTCAAAATCAAGTACATTGAACAGAAATCAAAAGATGCCGAGCGAAGATCTGTCGCCCAGGTACTATTACACGATAAGGCAGGCTGACACTAATAAAGGTATTTTCTTTTGTATAACATCTGTTATAACGATAGAACTTTGCTGTTTCAGCTCTTCTATGTCCAAGTGTTTATAAATCGGTCACAACGAGTCTGGCGACTAAGCGGAAATGCTCGGACCCTGGGTTCAGATTCCCGTGCGCCAATCCAGATTTCAGTTTTTCATGCTTTTATGAAATCACTCGATAAAAATTACAGGATGGCTCCTTACAAGGGTCATGGCCGAATTCCTTCCTCTTCATTGCCCACTCCTCTCCTGCATCTAATGACCTCATGCTTCACAAGTGTAAAACCCTAAGTAAACAAAAAAATATCGCATATTTCTGTCTGTGAGGTATGCTAGTAATCACTAATACATTTGGTAAACAATTTTCTCTCTTATTTGGACATACAGTATCCGCTTGGTGTGTATTTTACCATCCTAGATGAATTAGGTATTTAGCATTATTGATTTACTGAAGACGAGTATGATAGCTCAAAACAAAACAAAAAAAAATAGTTGTTAAAACGTTTGCTTACCAAGTTTAAGGCCCAGAGATCAAATCCCGGTGGGACCAAAATTTTTTAAGAGTTCCCTTTGATCAGACGAGTTACGCCAGGATGCTCGGTGGTTCGGATTCACCGAGCGTGGTGGTGTAACGGTTAGCGTTTTGGCCTCCCATTCGGGAGGACGGCGCTTTGAATCCCCGCCCGGGCATCCAGAATTGGGTTTTCCATGGTTTCCCAAATCACTCCAGGTGAATGCCGGGGTGCTTCCTTAAAAAGGCCATGGCCGAATTCCTTCCCATTCCTTGCCCCCATCCTTTCCCGTCTCTAAAGATCTCGCTGTTGAGAGACGTAAAAAAAGGTTCGGATTCCAGTCACGACAGGGACAAATCAAAACTCTGTCACGAATTTACGTGTTAATTTTTACTGAAATTATTGAAGAAAGGCATTATATAAGCTTTCTTCGTTTACGTACCAAAACTACCTGTATTAGAAATATATGTTTGCAGTGTGCTTAAGATTTGACGATCATGTTTTGTTCCATAAAATGTGTCAGCTGCATCGTACGTCTGTTTTAACTACGAATAACAGGAATTTTAATTGCAGCTAATAATTTAAAGCGAATGTAAAAGTTACGAATTAACTTTCAGCATACGAGCTCGTTGATTATATAAATTACTCAAACTTTCAATGCCTAAATACCCCATGATTTAATTGGTTTTGTGTTTCCAATTTAAGTCTCTCCGGCTTCAGATGCACTAAACAAGCTCTCTGCTGGTGTTAGATTTCGGCAGCCGTGTTTTCACGCCACTAATTATGTGTCTCGTGTTTCCACAGCAGTTGCAGTAACAATTTGTGTAAACTAGAGCACAACGTAAAGGTAAAGACTAAAAATGTTGTTTAGCCAAGAGGATAAGTATAATCTTCTACATCTACATCCATACTCTGCAAATCACAAATATTGTGGGTGGCAGAGGGTGCTAAGCACCATTCCTAAACCCGCTCATTCCAATCCCGAATAGTGCGAGGAAAGAAGGAATACATAAAAGCATCAGTACGGCATCTTATTTCTCTAATCTTATCCCTCCGGTCATTGCGACCTAAATAGTTTGTTAGAAGAAGTATTTCATTGCACTCGAAATTTAAATTTTTTCGCATATTCTCCAATAAAATCGAACGCAAGATACGTCGTCTGTCTTCCAAACTATCCCAGCCCAATCTATGTATCAATTCTGTGACGCTTTCATAAGGGCTGTAGCAACCAGTCACGAATCGAGCGGCTCTCCTCTGTACCCTCTCAACTGAGTCAATCAGAACCTTGCGATACGGATCCCAAACCCCTCAACAGTAATCCAGATGCGGGCGCACTAGTGTTTTATACGCTATCTCCTTTGTATGAACATTACAATTCCTCAAAATGCGACCTATGAATCGTAATTTAGAATTAGCCTTGCCTACGACGGAAGTTATGTGCATGTCCCATTTCATGTTGCTTTGTACTATCACCACCAGATACTTCACGGAATAATCTTGAAAATAATATGAAAATAAAATTTGCAATATATATTTCTGAAAGGCATATATAGACCAAATATAATTGCCTAAAAATCATACAATAATACTGAAACATTAATGATGTATTTCATTGCTTATGAAAATACAGTTTTCACGATTGCTTCCTTCATCAGAGAAGAGTCGTTGAAATTCTTCTTCTTTTCAAATTCGGCCCGCTACCTATCTTTTCATTGCTCACAATGTTTATCAGTCTTCCAAAGCTTTTTCCTTGTATGTCGTCTATCTAAACTGCTTTAATTGTTACTGTAGTGTCTGGACATTATAATCTATGCTCATAATAAAACTATATGCAGGAAAATGTCTGAACATGTGAGATATTTCTTTAAAAAAATTATTTGGGGTGCTGTTAATAAGCTACAAAGAAGAGACACGTTGGTTTCTTTTTATTTATTTATACCTGCCTGCGTTTGAATGAACAGAATTCACGCTAAAACTACAATCTGATTTTGACGTAGTTTCATTTCATCTACAGCACAGGTCTCGCCGGTAATGTAGAGTAACCGCTATGCTTCATTTTGAAGTGACGTCGAAAAAAATGAGGAATTAAAGACATTATTGTCAGTTCTTTCATGAACCAGAGTTATATAAACACTATAGGTCGGATTTTGACAGAGTTTCATTTAATGTACAGCCTATATTCTCGCTTAGTGTAAGTATCTTTCATTTTGCTGTTATGTCGAAAAATGAAAAATTAAAAAAAAGCGATTTACTCAGAAACTATTGCTCGGATTTTCATTGAGTTTCGACTAGTAAAAATCGATGATCTCGCGGGGAAATAGCGCTTGGAAAATAACGACAAATTTATGTTTTCGCCCTTTATTAGTAACTTGCTTAAGAGTTGCCTGGTGGCGTAGTAAGAATAATTAGGTGGCACGTTCAAAAATTTTGGGAACGATGTACGATGAATAGTGTGATTGGTGGTTTGTAGTGGGATAAAAAAAAAGAATCGACTCATTTGTAATTGCTTGTTTGTAAACTATAATAATAATCCAGTGTGGTCGTAATGACCTAGTCCGCCCCTGTCTTAGCCGCCTTGATCTAACCCGGCAATCCTACCGAGTACAAGGGAACTACAGTCTAACGTGGAACACGAACCACGAAGAGCGTTCTGGCGTACTTCGCATTACACAGCAAGCTGTACCAAAGGTGAAGGTTGGGTTAAGGGCCCATAAAATTCCCCTCTGAACCAGGGATTAGAACCACGGAACAGTCGATCCCAGTCAGATACCTTAATTACCAGATCGCTCGTTCGTCAACTGAAATTGATACGTAGCAAAACACTTACATGGTTGGACGAAACAATTAGAAACGATGAGATGTTTACCTAACAGAAACAAAAATGTCCGAGAAGTTCCTAGAAATCATGGAGCAAAGAAATGAGAGGAGACCAGGTAAGGACCTTCTCCATACAACGACGTGACGCCGAGTGGGGTAGGAGGTCGCCATATTGGTAGGGTCAAGAAACACAAGGAATGTATACAAAACGAAAGAATTTCTTCGTTTTTAATCATCGCATTAAAAAAAAGGAAGTCTTATGGAGTCACATTTATAAATACCCTAATTGATATAACCTACAAACATTAGAATTTAAGAAAAACAGACCAATGTTTTGAACTCACGAAGATGGCGGCTCCGGAGACAGGCTGCTTCACAGTTTAAGCGACACCTGGTCTCCCCTCTATTCCTACCTCCATGCTCTAGATATACGCAGTCTATTAGTATCTCTGTGGTATCTAGTGGTAATGCTATCATTACTTGTCGACGCTAGAGAAGCCTGGCGGCTTGGCTCTAAACTATCGCACACCTGAAACCTTGATTATTCGTAATTTTGCCGTATACGGGACAAATTTCGAAAAATTCTTTTTGTAACCAAGTATTATACCAAAGAGGAGAAATTTAAAACGATACTACATTTATCGATGTTTGAAGGTAGAAACATGGCTTTTCACAACAAAAAAAACACCTTTTAGTAATATTATATTTCATTATTTATTACTATTTTCATTTCATCGATCATAAAATGTAACCACCGATAAAATTAATTATAATGAACCCAGTAGCTCCGTATTATTGCACTCAGAATCTATATATACTGAATACATTTAATGCATCTAGAAGAAACTTTTCCATTGTTTCATTTTCTGCTGTTTTAGAATCTATTTTAAGTCTCTCAGTTCGCTAGCTTTGGTAACTACTAGATGCAATGGAGCCATTAGATTAACGACACCTACTCGACTGCACG
>CM061914.1:5406108-5436942 GCA_031002005.1 Vandiemenella viatica
TTTGGACGTTAAGCTGTCGGCCCCATCGATGTGTTTCGGGGGAGTAGGTCTCAATCGGCCGGCACCTTCTGTCTTATTTCATCTCTTATTTTACTGTCGTCAGTCTCTCGATTGGTTTGATATAAACCACCATCCCTTCTTATTTTGCACTATCCCCTTCATCTCAAAACACCTCTCTTAAAACACGTCCACCGTTATCTGCTTCATACATAACCAATCCCAAATGTATTAAAAAACCACCCACGAATCTGTTTTTTCTTTGTGTACGATTTTTCCACAAACTTCTTTCGTCAGCCATCATTTCCAAAACATATTAATTTCGTGGTTTAACTGTCCACTTAATTTTCAGCATCCTCCTATAGCACCACATTTCGAATTCTTCAATTTTCCTTCTTTCAGGCATTCCTGAAGTCCATGCTTCGTTACCATAAGGTGCTATGCTCCATACATACAGTTTTAAAAAGTTCTCTCTGGTTCCTGGGTCAATATTTGAAACTACTTTTTCATGAAGCCACATTCAAATTTTCCTCTTTTATAGCTTCCTCCACATATAAGTTGAATATTAGTAAGGATGGACTGCAACCATATCTGATACACTTTTCAACTGATTGGTGACTCTCATGATTCTCTACTTTTATTATAGCCACTTGATTCTTATATCAATTCTAAAATATTTTTCTATCTCGATACGTAAGACCTGACTTTTTTAAAAAATATTTAACATTTTGTCCCGCCTTACATTACGAAAAGCTTTTTTTCTAAATCAACAAACGCTATGAAAGTAACTTTGTTTTTCTTGATCGGTGATAAGAATTGATTCTCTTGCGGCATGGTTTTTCCAAAATTCAAACTGTAGCTACTGTATATTTTATTCCATCCCAAAGAATTTACATTATAATGTCTGTCTCAGAATGACAAGCAAAAATTTCTTTGGAAAGTTTAAATATTGCAAAGTCTTATAGGCATTCAATCAGAACATTGTAGGAGGAAAACTGAGGCATAAAATTGAAATTCAGTGCGGGAATGTCAGTGTGGTAAGAAACAAGGAAACCAGTATTATACGCTTTGTAAACACTACGTTTCCGTCTACTACGATATTTTAGAATTACACTCTAGCTGCGGAGAGTAGTACTGCCGATTTATAAAATTTTGTAACAATTAGCTATGTTATTGCTCAGCGTGATAATTTCATTCCAACTACCTCTTAATCTTTACTGAAAGACATACTTGAAAAAAAAAAAAAAAAAAAATAAAAAGAGAAAATATTATAGAGAATTACATCATAACTACATTGAAATTTCTTATTTTACCACATTTTACTGAGACTGCAAATTTATGTAGTTTTAGCATCCGGTTTGAGGTCTTTGCTCAAGTAGAATGTGAATTGGATTTTTTTTTTTTTAACATTTCTACGAAATGACTGAAATGTTACCTATTTGGTAACTAGCAAACCGATCAATTTTGCACACCGAGCGTGGTGGTGTAACGGATAGCGTTCTGGCCTCGCATTCGGGAGGACGGCGGTTCGAATCCCCGTCCGGGCATCCAGATTTGGGTTTTCCATGGTTTCCCCAAATCACTCCAGGTGAATGCCGGGATGCTTCCTTCAAAAGGCCATGGCCGAATTCCTTCCCATTCCTTGCCCCCATCCTTTCCCGTCTCTAAAGACCACGTTGTTAAAAAAGGACGTTAAACTGTTACAAAAAAAAAAAAAATTTGCACGTCACTTTTGGTTTAATACTACTTCATTAAACAACGGGATTAATATGACAATATCTTCCATATAAGAGGGAGGACTTATATTCACTTTGAATTTGATAGCTGCTAAAAATTAAAAAAAGTAACGGGTGTGGTGCGTGAACGGTTAACGTTCTGGCCTCGTATTCGGGAGGACGCGGGTTTGAATCCCCGTCCGGGCATCCAGGACTGTGTTTTCCATGGTTTCCCCAAGTCACTCCAGGCGAACGCCCGGATGCTTCCTTGAAAAGGCCATGGCCGAGTTCCTGCCCGTTTCTTGCCCCAATCCGATCCCGCCTCTAATGACATTGCTGTCAACGAGCCGTAAAGCCCTAGCAAAAAAAATAAAAAAGAGAGAGAGGGGCGGAAAGAGTAGAGAGAAAGAAAATGAAATTTGAATTGCGTTTCTGATTTCAGAGATTTTTTTGATTTCCCCCTCTCATCAGATGAACTCACTTCTGCAGATATATTTAAATTTACGATTTTTAACTTTTCAATAGATTTTTTAAATAATTTTATGGACGGCATCATAGACCAAATACGAAAGATATTGAAAAACTGAACCTAATGGCTGAGCGTTAACGCTATGGCTCCGCATTCGAGAGGAAGCGGGTTTGAATTCCTATACGGCTATCCAGATTTGGATTTTCCTTCGTTTCTCCAAGTCACTTCGTATGAATGGCGGGATTATTTCTTCGAAAACCCATGGTCCGAATTCCTTCCCATTCCTTGTCTCCATTCCCTTTCCACCTTTAACGACTTAGAAGTCGACGAATCGTAAATCCAGACGCATAATAAGAAATTGGTATAGTAATATTATTTAGTTTTTCGTCTCCTTGACGATGGTGCGAACTCGTTATAGTCCACCTAACGTAACCACACGACACTATTTCGACGATGTTGAAGCCCGAGAAGATTTCTTTCAGTCTTACCTCTGTGAAAGATTTCATAGTTACGTGTGCAGTTTATTAAGAAGCACTCGGTTATGCGTCTTTCCTTAAGTATGTTATGTCCTGACGCAAGCAGGTAAGAGTCGATGTTATATTTTACGCATAACGCAGTTGTAGGTTCGACTTGTTTAAAATAAACGCAAAAAAATAATTGGAAAACCTAGACTCGAACCGAGGACCACGCGTTTACAAGACTAGATGGTTAGCCACAAGCAAACGGAGCTCAGGTTCACAGACGGCTCGTGCAGTGGGTAAACAACCTTATCCTGCCTCGGAAGTCAGTTACATTCAACTGGCATTAGACAATTATCCTAAATAATCTCTTTATAATCGTTTCAATAGTTTTGTAGAACTTAAAAATCTGGATCTTTGAACATTTACACCCACTTCTCGGACCACACACCACATTATGTGTTGCATTATTGCAACTGATTAGCCACATCAATATATAAATAAATATCGTCATAATTTTACGCTAATCATTTGGAATAAAATGTATAACTAAACCTCATTTTTACTGCGCTTTATTGCAATCTTGTTAATTACAACTTTAACGATATGCTGAATTTAAGAAAAGTGTAGCTGGAACCGAATTTCGTCCGATTGAGCTATGGTCGGCGATATCTTGCCTAATATTACAGTCAATCCAGGGACAAGAAAATGCGTTACTTGTTTCAGAGATCGGTCAATAGCTTTTTACTGAAATGTGGGGAATGATAGATGAACTACCAAGAAGAATCGTCAATGGGCGGGCGGAGTCTTCCTGCTTTGTTCGAGGCTTGACTTAAGGAAATGAATAACAGATGGCGCTGAGTTGAATACGCGCAATGATGCCACATTGTGCGAAATAAGGGACTCAGGCGCGGACAGTCAATTTTTTTGCCAAAGAGTGTACGTAAGGTGTTTCAATATAACCCTCACACTTCAAACCTATACTTTCCATTCGCCAGCATAAACACGTGACCGGCCTTTCCAATACGTCAATGCTTCTCACTCCACCATTATTCCGTTTCGCTTTTGCAAAATAAATCCACACGTGTTAGTTCAAAGATATAAATCGCCGTGTTGGTCAGCTGCGAACAATCTTAATCCTTCAAGATAAGCACTGCTTCGCAATCGTCGAACAGTGGGCGATCTTTCCAGTGTTTGTCCTCGTGTGGAAACAAAGCTCGAACGGCACCATCAGCGATACTGCGAATCCCGGCACCTGCCTGAGCTCTCACTCATGCACAGACCGAAATACTACTTCCGTATGTATACCTATTTATCATCGATATATTTTTTAAGAACGTGGACCAACCCAGATGGGCTGTTTGAAGGTGACAATATGCAACGTTAATCATACTGGTGTTTTAAACCCCGTTATGAATTCTCAATCCATTTATCTAAGAGGTCGAGATATTTTTTCCTTCATAACTCAATATTAAGCTAAAGAACCACTTTACACGAAGTTACAAGTTATTGAAAAATCAAATTTTAGATGGACAGCCTACTCGGTTGTATGGAAACTTTACCCAACCACAACACTCGTTGAGAAAGTAACTGGCAAACCAGAAGCCTTAAATGATAGAATCCTCTGTAATATAAAGGTTGCTAACTGATTGTAGAGGTGACAATACCCCATTACTGAATAAATTTACACCAATGTAGAAATTAAAAAGTTGCGAAAATTTCACAGGAAGTATATGGCTTGATATGGGAGTAAAAGAATGACGAAAAATTCATTATGCTGCTAGTAAATTGATGCTGAAGCTGTTTTAAATAATATTGGAGAAATTTACTGTCGAAAGTAAATAAAGTAAAAGTCAACATTATGTTAGAACAAATTTACGAAGAAATTGTTACTTGCTAACACTTTGTATCATGCGCGATATAAAAGTTTATTAGAATGTACTACATACATGGTAAGATGAATTACTAAGACTTGGAGTCCTAAGGCTCTGGATGCCGAACAATGTCTGTGGTCCTCTGGCATTGTCTGTCTGGGAGGGAGAAAGCGACAAAAGCTGAGGTAGATAAGGGAGACAGCGACTCCGTGCAAGATACTGCCAACTCAGGGTGTTCTACTCTCCTGCATAGGAAAGCAGCACTCTAAATAAGGCCGCTATTACACTGTAAACATGTTTGTCAAAGATCTTTTATAAAAGATTTTACCATATTTATTTTATAAAAGATATTTTATAAGGTCCTTTGCACTATATCATTTTTTTTTACCACAGTTCTCAGAAATGAATAAAATAAACTTGTCGCAGTATGTGCAGCTGTCACAATATGTTTTTTATTGAGGAAAATGAAGAGAAGTGAACGTATTTGGGTTAGATCGTGGATTGCAAGCCTTGATATGAAAGGAATTCATCAAAGTTTAGTGAAAGAGGTGGAATGTGAATGCGTGTCATATTATAAAAATTATGGTCGAGGCTGCTGCTTAGGTCCAATAAATTCTTACCGCAATATTTTCAAAAATTTCTATATCAGAATTATTACCAAAGAACTTAGCGATATATACTGTTGGGCGTCTGTTATGAAGGTGTATGTGCTGTGGGTTGTACTCAATTGCTGGCGGCGGATCTACACCATTCTGCAATATAGCACCCGTATTGCTCAGCTATTATAACCAGAAACCTATCAAGTACTAGTTTCTTAATCCATTAATTTTCTTTTTCGCGTGATCGACAGCACAACCTTCTATCATAAAACTAATTGCCTTCGCAATCTTTGCGTAAGTGCCCGCCTTTTTTCCTATTATTAGAGTCTATATATTTCTGATTGACCAACATTTCCTTCTGTTTATACTCTGAAATCAAGATGTTCGTGGATTCGGCAGTCCTAACAAACTTCGGTAACTTTGCCTGCGGCATTTTCTTTGTTTACTTTGAAATCTTTTATTTAGCTTAATGCCAACGTGTTACATTTCATAAAAGAAATTTTATGAAAGAAATCTTTTACAAAATATATCCTATTACACTATAAAATATGCCTATTTTATAATGTATTTTTTACCAACGATCTTTTACAGTGTAACGCCGGCCTAGGTAAATATGAATAAAAATGTCTCTATTCTGGCTGAATAAATGTCTCCCGGAAAAGAAATAGCTATGTAAATGAAAAAAAAATCAAGAGTGAGATTACTTTTATTTTTTGGTGTAAATCATTGTAATTACATCGGAGATTGAACAATATATTGCATTGTTTGTGTTCAATTCGAAGACACATTACGAAATTATTGAGACTAACAAAAGGCACGTGATATCATTATTAAAACCAATAAAATTATAAAGTATTAGACGTCAGTAACTAACCATTGGTAAACATCTGATAATTGACAGTGTTAACTACTGGACGAGGGAATAGGGTGCCCTGTCTTTCTGACTACAGAGGAGTGTCTTATACCCAAAAGACATTCGCTTCCTGCATCCCTAACGTTACCCCGTCTCTGCTAAGAAGATATAAATTCAGAATTTTCCCTTCTTCCTGGCGAGAATCGTACTTGAATTCTTTCCAGTCTCTTCAGTATGTTTAGTCTTACTTATAATAAACTACATTATATTTTTTCAGCACTTTTCATTGCCTAAATTCCAAGAAGAAAATTGTTTCAGAATTAAAATATGTTCTAAAGTAGAATATAGTTTTAACTGAAGAAGAATCTTCGCTTATTATGCGTTATTTTTCAGTATCAAAACGTGGTGTCTGCCAGGGTATGGAAAGATCCCCAATTTCAGAAAGGATTTTGATCTTTACCAATGCTTGCTTTGTGTATGTAAAGAACGCTAGGACTCTTGTGTAGTAATACGATTCCATCTTAAAGTGTAAACCGGCCTTGTCAGATTAAAAACAGAATGTCAGAAGCGGACTACGCTGCCAGTCAATACCCACTGTTACTTGGATGGCCAAACCATCCTTCGCGATCTCCCGATCTATATTGTTATGCCCGTTATTATTATAAAGTCACTGTTTTCAGAATTAACATTTCATATCTAATGATTACTATATTTTCGCTGTATTTTGGAGGAGGGCTTCAAGATGATTGCTGACAGGAACTTCCGCTATTAGTGGCCGTGCGTGCTGACGGCGCCGACAGATTTGCAGCCTCTTTCTGGAACATTCTATCAAATACAGCTGCGACAGCACTCCAGCTGGAGTTTTTATCGCGCGTCCCCAGGGCGCTGACTCGGAAAACGAATTCAGGTTGAACGACCACTCTACCCTCCCGAGAGAGTCCACCAGAATCTCTGCATATGATGCGAACACATATATACATTAATCTCATTCCGCTGACTCCAGTCGGATTTTTCTCTCTACTTTACTGAACGATGTCAAGAAAATTTGTATCCATATCCATCCGCCCACAACCATACAGACAGATATGAGAATACTAGAAATACGAGATTTAGAAAAAGCTTTTGATAATGTTAGGTGGGACAAGATGTTCAAAATTTTAAAGAAGTCAGGTCTAAAGTATCGAGATAGAAGAATACTCTATAAACTATATAAGAATCAAGTGGCTGTAATAAAAGTAGAGAATCACGAGAGACACGCATGAGTTAAAAAGGGTGTGAGACAAGGTTGTAGTCTATCCCCGTTAATATTCAACTTGTATGTAGAAGAAGCAATGAAGAAAGTCAAAGAAAAATTTCCACTCGGCATAAGTTTTCAGGGAGAAAAAATCAGTATGCTACGATTTGCTGATGACATTGTCTTGTTAGCAGAGAGGGCTGAGGATATTAAGAAGTCATTGAATGGCATGAACAAAATACTGAAGGAAGATTTTGGACTGAATATAAATCAAAGTAAGACAAAAGTGATGAAATGTAGCAGAAATGATACCAATCACAGTAGATTAAATATAAAAATAGGATCGGATGCAATAGGAGAAGTGAGTGAGTTCTGTTACTTGGGAAGCAAAATTACAACCGATGGCCGAAGCAGAAATGATGTTAAAAGCAGAATAACACCAGCAAAAACAGCCTACATGAAAAAGAGAAACCTTTTAGTTTCAAATATTGATCTAGGAATTAGAAAGAACTTTTTAAAACTCTATGTGTGGAGCACAGCACTTTATGGTAGCGAAACATGGACTTTAGGAATACTGGAAATAAAGAAACTTGAAGCATTTGAAATGTGGTGCTACAGAAGAATGCTGAAAATTAGGTGGGCAGACAAAGTAAGAAATGAACGAGTTTTGGAAATGATGGGAGAGAAAAGAAGTTTATGGAAGAAGCTTACATGAAGAAGAGACATTCTGGTAGGTCATATTTTGAGACATGCTGGATTGGTTAATTTGTTAGTGGAGGGAACAGTCAAAGGTAAGAACTGTAGAGGTAGACAGAGATTAGAATATATGAAGCAGATAATTGAGGACGTGGGTTGTAAGGGGTATGTAGAAATGAAGAGGTTACTACAGGATTGGAAGAGATGGAGGATTGCATCAAACCAGTCTAAAGACTAACGACAGCAAAAAAAAAAAAAAAAAAAACGAAAATACTGAAAATTAATAACCACAGAAAACAATTACTAACAGTTACCAAATTCATAAAGCGACAGCAAAGTAAAAATGGACCAATACGAATTCACTAACTTAACAAGCAAAACATCCGACTTTTTATTTTTTTTTATTTTTTCTTCTCCAGGATAATATTATCTGGTCGAAAATAATATAAACGGTAAACGTATTACTCCTTACACCTGCGTCCAAGCAGTGTGCAAATGCTAGTTAAACGTAAAACGAAAAAATTGAGAAAAAATGACGTGGCATTTTAAAATATATATTTCAGATACATATTAACTTGTAAACACTCAAAGTTTTAAATCAGTATGTTTGTTAGTAATGCCTTTTAACGAAAACTCTCTTAACACTGCTCGGGTCCTTAGAAATCCTTACAGAGACATTTCACGTATGTCACCGGCAAACCTTCTCTTATTTTTTTAGAGGAAGATCTTGCGGAGATTTTTCGATAGCTGAGTGTAACATAGCAATTCATTAAGATAAATAAAATTACGAAATTAAATAGATAAAGGTCGTAATATTGGTTAAATAAAAGTTTAAGGAATAAATAAAAAAGATTAACAGGTCTAATAGAGATTATTTGCTTTGATATGCTGGAAAATAGAGTATCTCTGGAAAAAAAGAAGAAGTGAAGGGATTGTTGGTAGAAAAGGCGAACGAGTAAGAAAGGATAATAGAGCAGAGGATTAACTTTCGAAATAATAATAGTTGCATAGTGAGAAATGGAGAGAAATTCTGATACATCTTGTATAGAAAGAGAACATGTCAATCTTGCGGATCGAAGTTAGTTCAAGAATATTACGGACACGGTCAGAAGTTGTTGCTGGTATGAAAGGAGCTTTGAAAAGAACAAACAAAAGTAAATAAATGACAAAAAAAAAAAATACGATATTAATTCTGTGTATAAAAATCTTTAATGTAACAACACAATCGTCATAATATTGTAATCGTCATCTGGAACAGTTGTATAAGGATCCGGACACTGTGTGTATGAAGAAAAGCAAACACCTGGTGTGCGCAGGGAATGCCAAGTTTGTTTAATACGCAACGCAAATGTGTTGTATCGAGGTGGTAAAAGCAGGTCACGGGAAATGCCTAGAAAAGAATCGGCTTAGCTGCGTCGGGGCACAAGCACTAGTTTCACGGGAACTGTCAGGTAGAAAGACGGCGTTGTTTCAGATTGAATTTATTTGTAAATAACGAACAGACGCTCGCATATATGATTGCGCAGAAATACATCGTTCATTGACGAATTGCGTCGTAGTGACAGGAAGTACAAAATTACGGAAATAACGTTCCACTTGTATTTTTCCATTCCTCATGCCGTTAGAGATTAGAATATGCAGACCTCACACGTAGTTAAGGGCAAATAAATAATTTGGATCGTGTATTATCTCGGTTATCCTCGAGGAGTAGTGTCGATTTCTGACGTCGTACTGTGGCTTTAAGCAGAGGACTGCCGATGGAAGTCCTCTGATGATAGCCACAACACACAGACCGAAACGGTATGTTTTAACAAATCGACGCGGCTCCACCAATAGAACCAAGATAATACAGACAACGAACGCGATCGTCCACGCAATCAGTATCTTGAATCTTAGCTGAGTGATTCAATTTTTATCACTTAACATCAGTTTACAAGATTTATGTCCACAAACTACTGCTGATGGTTATTTTACATTCCATCTCTCTGTTTTTTGAATTGCCACCACAGCTTAATTCATTCAACTGGAGTTTCTCGGATATCGTCAACTTTTGCCTAGACGCTCTTTTTAGCAGCATCCGAGTTCTGTATTTCAGCTTGTCTTTTAGAAAAATATAAGGCTATATTAACTTAATAACGCATATTTTCAACTTTAACCTGATACAACTTCACAATTAAATATCCCTTGTTTCATACAAGAAATCGATAGACTGTAGCTGTCGACTGAGTACCCAACATGTGTAGAAGCTTAATCAGATTAGAAGTTTTGATGCAGTTTGCTGAGGTTGTTAAAATAACAAATTATGGTGATGCTAATTCTTCTGTCAAGCGCGAAGATACAGTCTTCACACATTTTAACGAAGTGTTACGGTGTCGTGAAAGATACTTTTATGGTATACGTTGATTCAGAAAAATCTTTTAATGTTAGGTGCAATAAGACGTTCAAAATTTTAAAGAAATCACGTCTAAAATATCGAAATAAAAGATTACTTACAATCTATATGAATTGAATACAATCAAAGTAGAGAATTATGAGAGACTTAAATCAATTAAAAAGATTCAAAGACAAGATTATAGTCTATCTCGATTAATATTCAATTTGTATGTAGAGGAAATAATAAAGGAAGTAAAAGAAAATTTGAATACGACATAAGTATTCCGGAGAAAAAATCAGTATGCTACGATTTGCTGATGACAATTCTATGTTAGCAGAACAGACTCTTGCGAAGTTACGTAATGTCATGAACAAAATACTGAAGAAAGATTTTGGGATAAATATAAAGGAAGGCAAGACAGCTTATGAAATGTAATAGAAATGATAGAAGTAATAGTAGATTAAATATAAAAATAGGATTGGACACGATAGAAAAAGTAAATGAATTTTGTTACATATGAAATAAAATTACAACCGATGGCCGAAGAAGGAATGGTGTTAAAAGCCCAACAGCACTATTGAAAAGACCTTTAATGAAAAAGAATAGAATAATGTTTTAGTTTCTAATATTGATCTAAATCTCAGAAAGAAGTTTTTAAAACTCTATGCGTGGGCACAGCACTTTAAGGTAGCGCAGAATGGACTTCATTTCTACCAGAAAGAAGGAAAATTGAAGCATTTGAAATGAGGTGCTAATAGAATGATCGTCAAAATTAAGTGGACAGATAAGTACGAAGTGAATGTGTTTTGGAAATGATGGAAGAGGAAACAAGCTAAAACGAAATCCGGATATGTTGGTCGTATAAAACTCGAAAACTACGGAGCAGATTTCGATGGAGTTGTCACCGTTTTAAAGCTTAGAATCTTAATTCAGTTGTTTGGCATGTCTTATGTTTCAACGCTAAGTAAAGCAGGAATTAACGTATGAAGGATTAGAAGTTCCATACTTCACACTAAACAGACAAATAAATGTCTCTGACCATAGCCTTTAATGAAAGCAATAAGATAACTATACAATAATAACTATTTTTCCCACTAAACAAAACATGAAGTATTATTTCCTTTAACTGGGGATATTCAATGTTTAATCGCCATAGATAGCCGTAATTTGAAGTCTTCATTCCTTTAATTAGGGATATTCAATTTTTGAACGCCATAGATAGTCATAAACAGAGATTTTCTTTAAGGATGATCTCTGTACAATGTCTTTGGCCATCAGCAATAGTCTTCCGTTTTGATATTTGTATAAAAGGCTGAATCTGCGAAGTATCTGGTGTTTCGAGGAAAAAGTATATCCACTCACTTCGCAATTGAATCAAATGTCTGTTCCTAAGATAATCTGGCGTTGTTCAGTAATGTAGTAAAGCAATTTCTTAACCAAATTAACGAACCTCGATATACTTATCTTTTCGGGCGAATGAAAATAGTGTTCGTGCAAATAAACTTCAACCCACCCGTTTCTTGGTAGGGGGCGGGTGAACCTAGCTTTGCTTTAATTCCTAATAAAGTTGGCGCGAATTTTATGAAAGTTTTATAAATGTTTTTCATTGCGGGAATAAAAATAGGGTACGGATAAATCTACGGCAACTATACCGGGCAACGCCGGGAACTCCGCTAGTATATTATATTTTTTCTGTGTTCATTTGTATGTCACTTATCGCACAAATATTTTCGAAACCATCGAAAAAAAAAATAATTTTTCTGTGAATTTTTGGAAAAATGAGTTTGTAATGCAATGCAAACAGCAAATAGTTATGAAAGAAAATGCTCGCAGAAAAAAAAAAAAAAATCGTTGTCAAGTGAGGATGGAACTTCCGACTTGGTGCATACTAACAGAACTCCTTAAAACCACGCAGCTATCAGATCACTTTCGTTTTACTACACACCTGCCTTATTCGCTCTTCGATCCCGAACTGCAACTGAATTAAGTGAAACGCGTTCAGGCTGCACAGCTGGAAGTGAAATTAAATTCACTGTTAGTAGTAACGGGGCGCCCATTGATTATGTATGTGAGGTCAGAGGTTATGGCAGGGTGGAAGGAGTGTGGCAAAATTTTACCGAGGGGGAAGGGGGGATCTATAGAAACCTCACGGAATTTTTTTATTTCAGGTTGCCTCCCATCAAAGAACAGTAGAACAAAACAGGGAAAAAAAGTCAACCTCACGTTAGAAAAGGGAGGAGGGGGGAGAAATCTGACCAGACATCACCAAGAAGGAGGGGGATGTCAAAATATCAGAAAAAACACGTCACGTGATTAATGGACGCCCCTCCTGCATATTTGATGGGTTTGAACATGAAAGTGAACTCTTTAAAACCTTTAGTTTTGGCGTTTCCAGTATTTTTGTAATTTATTTTTAAACAATTCCGTCTTCCTGAAAAAAAAATCAGTTTCTATTACTGCAGGAATCACTATGGTTATTTTGCTGAAATTTGGAACGTATGTTACTATTAAGATTGCTAAAAATATTGCGTGAATTTATCAACCCCACTTCTTTTCTGCTAAACCGTGGTTAGCCGTTGAAATAAGTTTAGAAACGGAGCGAATGTGATGAAATTAGATTCATAGAGCAGGAAACTGACTCTGTTATGAACTTCATTATTTACTGTGTGGGCAAATCAACCTGGATCAGACTGGGTAACGCTGGTAACTCTTCTAGTAATACTTAAATTGTAGATCCGCAGCATAACAGTCAGAGTTGTATTTCGAGAAAGTGTATATTTTCTGGGCCTCTACAAAATTGAAATATAGTGAACACAGCCACAATATTTAGTGGCGTGTGAAGTAATTGAAGCAACCATCAGTCGTGGGACATATTCTTTCACGTGACCAAAGGTTAGAAATTGAATTTGATCGTATGTTTTTATCAAAAATAATACATATTTCCTTTCAATTTTTTAGAATAGAATACCTTCCTTATGCAGCAACTTGCGCGCACGCCAACAATTTTTATTATTTTTCAGTACAGTTAAACGTCCTACTGCTGCCGACACTGTCGCGCAGACTCGTACAAACAACGGGTAATTTGACGGACCGGGGATCATGCCCCGCGAAGTTGTGGTTTGTATCGCCGTGCGATGAAACTTATTCACTGATGCTCATCCTAAAAGAAAAATGCACCCGTTCGCGGTACCAGGATTACACTTGTAAGGAAACATAGTCCCTTACATTTTTGTTTGGATTATTTCAGTTTTATTGTTTTATGTTTGTATATTTAAAGGTAAAAATTTTTTTGTGTGTTTAATTTATTTTCTTTTTGATAAAAGGAAAAGATACGTTAATAGTTACTATGTATGAGCAAAAAGCAGTGTGTTACAAGAACATCTTTGGCGGAGAAAGAAGAAGAAGCGAGTCCAGAGATAAAAATGATGGCGGGCGGAGGCATGAAATGGTATTCCTCGCTCGAATAGTAATCGAGATAATAAGAGAGAATATTGAGTTTTTAATGATTTGTTGAAGGTGTAATTTGTGAAGCAAACGATGAGTGAAATATATAGAAAAGTGAAATGAAGTTCTCCTTAGTTTATTGTATGTTGTTTGAATCATGCAGACGAATTAAGTAGCAGAAACTGCAAGATAATATTCCATGGATTCTGTGGTGAGTAATATCCACCCGAGGCAAATGTAGGAATCATAATAAAGGTCAGTTTTTTACACACTTCTATGCATCTGTTAAAACCAGACTAAAATCAGTTGCAATATTACCCACATTCCTCTACTTTTATGATTTACTAGCCTCGTACCCGCGACTTCGTACGCGTGGATTAAGAATTTTTTTGCCAGAATTAAATATAAAAAGTTGTTGGTAACGAAAGATTGGTCCCAAACAATATCGAGTCGGAATAATATGACAGGAAAGCTATCACTATATCATTGTACCGTGGTACCTGCCTCTTGAAGAGAATCAATTACCAACATATTTCTGTCACTATTCGATAAGATTTCAAAATTTCGTGACTACAACTGTTAATCATACTGGAAAAAATATCCTGTGCCCTTCATACAGCTTTCCTTATAAAATTCCATCACAACGATATAGCCATATAGTCGTCAAAACGTAACAAAAAGACAGAGACTTACTTCCGTATTTATATTAGTATTACTGTGGTTCACACTCACACACTGCCTGCGAACAACACCTGAGGGATCATTATAACGTAAAAAAGTGTACACCTACAAAATTGCAAGACAACCTATGATTTGCCTCGCATTGCAACCCTAACTTTATAATATCTACAGTTTAACATTCAATCCAAATAACCTACGGCCCAGGCCTGACTCTTACGATGAAAAACAATTTTTAAAAATCTCAGCTTTTACGGAGATTTGAACCGGAGAACACCACGTTCGTAAGCAAGCTCTTTAGCCATTGAGCTGCCAGTTCACTACACGGAAACACGGTCTGGAGACGTCCACATCCAACGTATCTGTCTATCGCCGTATTTCGAAGTTATGAGAAAACATGTGTTATTTATACAGATAATTTTTCAACCAAATGTAGGCAGTATTTTTCTCCTTGTTTCAAAGGATAAGTGTGCAAAGTTTCATCGAGATTGGATGAAAACTGTGGATTTGTATGAAGAACAAACAAACCAACCAACAAACAAACCAACAAACAAACATACATTCATCTTTATATATAAAGATATGATTGTGATGATGTTTACGTAAGTACTGATCGTTTGTAGCCGATAAAAATTAAGGACTAACATTTTCAGCATTAATTTTACGAAACAGAAACCAGTACAGTGCTATCATCAACAGTTTATTTTCATCTCTTTACATTTGATACTGCGCTGCTAATTCCCTTTGAGCATCTTCGTGAGCTTCTCGGTGGAGACGGACTTGGGCCTCTCTATGGGCGCGTTCATGGCCCGCAGCCAGACCAGAGAGGCCATGGTGCCCAGGGCGCGAGATAAGCCGAACAGCACCGTCAGGAACTCGGTCTGCTCGATCCCGAAGTGCTGCAACACAAACACCGTGACCGCGTGTCCGCGCACTCAGTAACAACCACGCGTCGACAAGCGAGCGACTCACCTTGAACAGCACGCCCGTGTGGCAGTCCACGTTGGGCCACGGGTTCTGCACCTTCCCTCCCTCCTTCAGGATTGGAGGTACTAGTCTGAACAACTGCTGCACAATCTGAAACAACATAACTCGTAAGACCCAGGTTTCTCTCGGCTCTGAGAATTTATGAAATACTCTCGGGTAGTGTTATCGTCATATGAGATTTCGGCGATCACAACACTGCCGCCATCTTCTACATCTACATCTATACTCTGCAAATCACAAATACTGTTGGTGGCAGAGGGTGCTAAGCACCAGGGGCGGATCCGGGGGGGGGGGGGCTAGGGGGCTCAAGCCCCCCCAAACGTATCTAGGTCCACCCCTGACATTGTAGTTTTGAGACCTTTTTTTTTTTAGCTCTACGGATTTGAGGCCCGAGGAGGCTATAAATACTACCTTTTTCGCGACTCGAGCCCCCCCCCCAAAACCAGAATCCACTGAACGCAAGCCCTCTGAACCAAAATTCACTCAAGCCAAGCCCCCCCCCCCAAAACCAAAGTCCACTCAAGTCCCCCCAAAACAAAATCCTGGATCCGCCCCTGCTAAGCACCAATCCTAATTCTGCGCATTCCAATCCCGAACAGATCGAGGAAAGAAGGAATACATAAATGAATCAGTACGCCATCTTATTTCTCTAATCGTATCCCTCCTGTCATTGCGACCTAAATAGGTTGGCGGAAGAAGTATTTCGTTGCACTCGTAACTTAAAGATTTTCGCATATTCTCCAGCAAATTCAAACGAAAACGACGTCGTCTGTCCGCCAAACAATCCCAGCCCAACCCACGTATCAGCTCTGTGACACTTACGTAACGACTGTAACTAGCAGTCACTAATCGAGCGGCTCTTCTCTGTACTTTCTCTAATGTGTCAATCAATCCCTTGCGATACGGATCCCAAATTCCACAACAGTATTCCAAATGCGGACGCACTAGTGTTTTGTACGCTATTTCCTTTGTATGAGCATTACAACTTCTCAAAATACGTCCTATGAATCGTAGTTTGGAATTAGCTTTGCCTACAACGGAAGTTATGTGCAAGTCCCATTTCATGTTGCTTTGTACTGTTACGCCTAGATACTTCGAGAATCCACAGTGTCAGCAACTGAATTGTTAACTTTGTACTCCTGAGCAAGCGGGGTCTTTTTATTACTTATGTGCATTGCCTTGCACTTTTTACAGTTAAGTGTAAGCTGCCATTCACGGCACCATTCCGAAATAACATCCAGATCGCGCTGAATTTCTAAGCAATCGTCGGAGCACCTCACTTCCCTATAAATAAGTGTATCATCAGCAAAAAATCGCATCCTGCAATTAACGTTGTCACCGAGATCGTTTATAGAAATTAAGAAAAGAAGTGGTCCTATTACACTTCCTTGGGGAACGCCCGAAGTAACATCTAGTTTAGAAGAGGCTTCCCATCTACAACGACATACTGTGACCGACCAGTTAGAAAATCGTGTATCCATTCGCAAATCTGATCAGATATACCGTACGCTCGGATCTTCGCTAAGAGTCGGTTGTGTGGTACAGAGTCAAAGGCTTTCTTATGGTGTAGTGAATGTGATCGCCGAAATATCGTGTGATAACACTTCCTTAACTCGGCTAGTTGCCCGAGGGCAATTCATACACATAACTCGTGGAATGGAAAGAACATTTAAGGCTAATAGCAATGCGGTGGATATACACTGATCGGTCAATACATTATGATCACCTGCTTATTAGTGTGTTGGTCCAACTTTGGAGCCCAATACAGCAGCGATTTGGCGTGGCATGGGTTTGGAAATTCCTTGTTGGGTTTCTGGAGTTCTCTGCCACCAGATGTTTATACACAGGTCAAGCAATTCCCGGCAGTTTGTGTGCGCGGCGTCTGGGAACGAGCATCTCTGGAACGGCGAGTCTGTTTGGCAGTTGGAGTGCTACTGTAGTGAGCATCTACCCAGAGTGGTTGAGGCATCCATCACCTTGTTGCCCAGTCGTGGTTTCATCATCCTTCAAACACTTTCCATAGATGCTCACTACAGGAGCACGCAAATAACCGACCAGCCTCACCGTTTTTGAGACGCTCGTTCCAAGACGCAGCACCCACAAACCACCGGGGATTGTGTAACCTGTGCATAGACATCTGGTGGCAGACACCTCCAGAAACCCAAAAAGGACTTTCCGAATACATGCCACGCCGAATCGCTGCTGTATTGCGCTCCAAAGAAGGACCAACACACTAATAAGCAGGTGGTCATAATGTTTTAGCTGATCAGTGTATTCTGTTATCATTACACACGCAAGAAGAAGTGGAAACATAGGAGCAACAGTTTGAAGTACGAACTGCGGGACAAAAACTAATAGTAGTGGTTGCTTTGGTTGGAAGGTTACTGTTTTCATTGAAAACAACCTGTTGCTACCCTTCAAACAATTTAGCAGTTGTCGATAAAGCCAGAGCCAAATTATACTCATCAATTCTACCACAAAAGGAGGAGTTTGATTTCTGTGCAAAATCCGATTCTTTTATAACGTGTTCATTAATTCTAAACATAGGTTATATATATCTTTAAAACCTTCACGAGATTGCAGCTGGATGGTGTTTCGAGGACATGTCCTGTCATCTTCATCAGCCGTGAATTTTCTGCTCGTGCACTGTTAATCACCGACGCGGATGGCTTTGTGAAACGTCCTCGCCTTCGCCTCTGAGTGGCTGCCAGCAGTCAAAAGGGCGTAGATGCTCTAATACACCGTGGGTAGAATAGTCCACATTCCTGGGAGACGTATCTTGATCAACCATCATAGACGACGACCTCAAGTAAGAAGTCGGCTACCAGCTCTATCTTCAATGCGTCAACGAGAATCAGAGATTCCACACCTAGGCCCTCCGCTTCTCACTCCAAGAACTCGAGAACTTCCTTGCCGAAAAAGTAAGATCACGGACGATCACACTTTGGGTGCGAGTCTGGAAAATTCTCCCACAGACATCAAGAAAATGCGTCATACATTCCGCAACAGGAAGTACTCGCACCTCGCAAAACTAGTCTCCGCAGAAGGGAGGGACTGGTCACAACGAGTACCGTTCCCGTGTATCTTCGCCGACGGCTGCGATTGCGACCAGTACTACGAGGAACTGTCATACAGGCTCTTCTCTTGGCCGGCACCAGCCACACCAAGCAGCAGGGAAGAATCGTCGCCCACCACGCCGAGCAACGAGGGGACAAGGACCACACCAAGGACCAGCCAACCAGCCGCGAAGGGACACTGGACCAGCTGCTACAAGCGGTCCCTCCTACACGCCACGCGGTGCCATGAAGTAAGTGCTCCGCCAGCTGGCCACCATCCCGACCAGTACTTGACCCGCACTCGCCGGAGTCCTAGCATCCAGCACCAGCCAGAAGGACACGGAGTCGGCCCTCGACGGGGAACGGAGGCCGTTCCACGCCCTGTCACCGAGAATCGCTCCAACCTGATAGCTGGCACCCAGGTGCCAGCCAGACGAGACAATAGGAAGCGGGCAGGGTGACCCACCACGAAGCCAGTTCTTCCACTGCAGCGTTACCGGCACCTAGTAAAGGACTGCCAGAGCCAAGTGCGGTGTGTACTCTGCGGTCGAAATCACAGCATCATGGTTTGCACAGGACCGCGTGATACCATGCCAACGTGTGCGAACTGTGGTGCTGAGCAAGCCGCCTGCTACGGAGGTTGTCCTGTGAGGAAACGACTTCAAGCCGAGGAAGAAAGGAGACTACCTCAACCCGGCCACACCCGACCAGAAACCGGAACTGAGATCAGGACAGCCCACCAAGCCAGCAGGACCACCCACTGAAAACAAATGAACCGGCAATCAACGACGACCAGCTGGTGCACATCGCATCCACCGACGGAAGCGACGAGCCATCGGCAACACAGGAGCTGCGACCTCGCTGAACCATGACAAAACCAGCTGGGGAGAGGCGTCCAGCTGCTGATGTAGCAGACCACGGCGATGAACCCCAGTTGAAATACGAACCCTAAGGGGTTTTATAATAAGCGCGCCTAAGGAGCCCAGTCCTTCCCCCCCCCCCCTAAAGCGTAATAAACGGAGTCCCCAAAATAACCCACAAACTACATAGTGACAAGTAATAGTAGAGCAACCCACGTTGCGTGACTATACAAACAGGGCCGCTGGGGCCGGCGCGCACACACACACACACACAAACCTATTACATTTCTGTATGATTTCGAAATATGGCGCATGGCAGCCGATCATCATATTAAAAAACTACAGGCACTGGAAATCAGAGAGGTGCACTTTATACTAGACGCCCTGTGTTACCTTCGCTGCTGGGTGGGAAGCGCTATAATCAGGCGGACATTACTGACTGAGCGTAAAGGAAAAAAAATCCACAGCTCAAACTCGTCTAAAGCCCTCATAACAGAAACAGGCCGAGAAACTGAAGAGGTGACCACGAAAACGACTAAACACCAAATACCTCCAACAGTGATAACGTTAATCCCCTCATCACTTGCATGTACGTTTAGACCCTCACAAAAAAGACGTCTGCATCCACCAGTATTATATATAAGTAGGTATCTTTAGTAGCTAGATTCCTCGCGACTATTTTTATTAATTTATACTCAATTACTTGTAATAATCTTATACGTATATAAAAATCAATGTTTGTTTGTTCGTCTTCTATGCATTCCTATACCATTTATCAGATTGCAATGAAAGTTTGGAAAGTTTCCGAGTGTGCGTCTGCGAAGGTACCTGTGAAAAAAAAAATTCCATAAAGTCACCCCCTATTCCCCGTAACACCCCATAATTTAGGCAATACCACATTTTTTATCCGATTTAGATAACAATTTGTACACTTATACTTTAAAACAAACAGAAAAATACTGCCTACGTTTGGTTTCCGAATATTCATCCCCTCTCCCCATTTCCAACCCCATTACGTTTTTACCCCATAATTTAGGCAAATCACATTTTTTATCCGATTTAGAGAAGAATTTTACAACTTATACTTTAAAACAAACAGAAAAATACTGCCTACGTATGGTTTCCGAATATTCATCCCCTCTCCCCCTTTCCAACCCCATTACGTTTTTTCCCTATAATTTAGGCAAACCACATTTTTTATCAGATTTAGATAAGAATTTGTACACTTATACTTTAAAACAAACAGAAAAATACTGCCTACGTATGGTTTCCGAATATTCATCCCCTCTCCCCATTTCCAACCCCATTACGTTTTTACCCCATAATTTAGGCAAATCACATTTTTTATCCGATTTAGATAAAAATTTGTACACTTATACTTTAAAACAAACAGAAAAATATTGCCTACGTATGGTTTCCGAATATTCATCCCCTCTCCCCCTTTCCAACCCCATTACGTTTTTACCCTATAATTTAGGCAAACCACATTTTTTATCAGATTTAGATAAGAATTTGTACACTTATACTTTAAAACAAACAGAAAAATACTGCCTACGTATGGTTTCCGAATATTCATCCCCTCTCCCCCCTTTTAACCCCATTACGTTTTTACCCTATAATTTAGGCAAACCACATTTTTATCATATTTAGATTAGAATTTGTACACTTATACTTTAAAACAAACAGAAAAATACTGCCTACGTATGATTTCCGATTATTCATCCCCTCTCCTCCTTTCCAACCCCATTACGTTTTCACCCCATAATTTAGGCAAAGCACATTTTTTATCCGATTTAGATAAGAATTTGTGCACTTATACTTTAAAACAAACAGAAAAATACTGCCAACATATGGTTTCAGAATATTCATCCCCTCTCTCGCTTTCCATCCCCATTACGTTTTTACCCCATAATTTAGGCAAACCACATTTTTTTATCCGATTTAGATAACAATTTGTACACTTATAGTTTAAAACAAACAGAAAAATACTGCCTATGTATGGTTTCCGAATATTCATCCCCTCTCCCCCTTTCTAACCCCATTACGTTTTTACCTTATAATTTAGGCAAACCACATTTTTTATCCGATTTAGATAAGAATTTGTATACTTATACTTTAAAACAAACAGAAAAGATTTGCCTACGTATGGTTTCCGAATATTCATCCCCTCTCCCCCTTTCCAATCCCATTACGTTTTCACCCCATAATTTAGGCAAAGCACATTTTTTATCCGATTTAGATAAGAATTTGTACGCTTATACTTTAAAACAAACAGAATAATACTGCCTACATATGTTTTCCAAAGCGCATCCTCTCTCACCCTTTCCAACTGAAAATAAATGAAACAGCAGTTTAAAATTTATATGTAAATATTTTTTCATTTAATCTATGTGCCTACTCAAGTCCAGCAATAGTGAAGCATTGCCGGGTCAGCTAGTACATAATAAATATTGATGATTAAATTAATTATTACGTTGTGCCCACCATTTAAAAAGTAAACATTACAGCCAATTAATTATTTTTAGATTTATACTAGTATAATTGGTATAAGTAGCACACTTTGAAAAGAATGGCTACGGCGATGTCGACGACGTTTCTTGTTGCAGACACCCTCCTATATGGATGTAATCCTGAAGTACCGGCGCACTGTAGCCGTCTAACTACTCCGTTTCTACTGACAGCTTTAAACTTGCAGCGGTCCTGTCTGAGGATTGATAACGACGGTTTCCACGTGTCTCTACTATAGTGCTGTCGTATTTTGAAAGTTTCTCTTATGAAAGTAAGCGGTCGAGGCGAGCACCTTCATAAAGTCCATTTTACAGCAACTGTCAACGAGACATTCAATGCAGGAGAGGTGCATGGGACGGCAGAGCGGACCTCATACGGAGCCATCAGTCTGCAGCGCATTAACAGACCACTCAAAACCTGCTCAAAAATCACGATACTTATTACGTAATGTTACAACGTTCTGTAAATTACCCCGATAGGCCAGCCGGAACACTCGACAGTTGTACCACATACCTTACTGTACGGATCATCGGGCAGGTGTTTGAGGGCGAACTGCTGCTGGCTGATGAACCTGGGGTCCGTCTCCTGAGCACGGCGTGGCCGAAGCCAGGGATCACATGCCCGCTCTTCAGGTGTTTCACCAAGTACTCCTTCACCGTCTCGTCGCTTGGGCCCTCGCCAATTTCTTTCACCATCACCAGAATGAATTCCAGCACCTTGAAACAAAAATGCCGATGACCTCTGAATTACCTACTAGAATACATAATCACATTATAATCTATATATTAGTACGCTAAACGAAAACTTATGTTACATTTTTAAGAATATTGCGCGCACGGAGAAGTCTGAGATTTGGCATAATTAAAGATTATATGGAGAAGAAATGAAGGAAGCTAAAATCTATATATAATATGCGTTACAAATACATTAAATTAAGTATAATAAAACGCTCGCTCGCCTACGTAGTTCGCTCAGATGGCTGGTAGATGGCGCAGCTAGCGGCCTTACTTTGTCTTCTTTGGTGAAACAAAGCAGTCGAAATTAATCTCTGAACTTATATAGAAGCAAGAAGCAACATTTCGAGGGCTGGTAGATGGCGCAACTAGCGGCCAGAATATTGGGCGAACGGAGGAACTTAAAGAAATACAGAAAGCTAAAATTATATATAATATATTTTACAAACCTTGGAATCGATATAAGCAGTCAGAGATAATCGACTGCTTCAGTTGTAAACAAATGCGCAGTTTGTCTCTGATTTGCGACATGGGCTGCGCAGAACTAATTTCCCGTAAACTTTTTACTCTTGGTCCAGGTCGAATTTCAACCTAACCATGACCCCTGTGACAAAACGAACCTATTTAGGATGATATGATCCCTGTACCGATAATTTTTCTGTGGTTTTTACAGTGCTGCTAACATTTCGCGGTTGCGGATAAAGTAGAGATTAATGTTTGAAGTTATGAAAGGAATACTTTGAAAAGGAATGTAGCGATTCTGCCAGATACTATATGGTCATTTGATTATTTAAAATGTTAAACTTTGGTTAAGTGTCTTTTGATTTTTTAATTTCAGTAATTTCATTAGAGAGAGAGACAAGAAATAAGGAATACTTATTTGCGTGAAATTCAAAATGATAATAGACCATATTTAAATAGCGAACACACAAAATGACGAAATTATTTTGATAGATACATTTAAACGCGCATGTTTCATGAAGCTAGAGCAGCTTTCCTGCCTTAAGTCAAAATGAATATTTTGAATTCAAATGAACCATCGATAAATACATTTCATCATTTGCTATGGTTAGATTAGAAGCTAAAATTTAGCATATAGTCACGCTTGGAGTGTATCGTTTTAATTTTATAGGTAATGCAGAGAATTACTAGATTATTACTCTTTCATGAAAGAAACTAAACAACTTAATGAATTACGGTCGAATTTCGATCGCTGGGCGATCACTAGTACTTTATAATTTACTACAATGAGAAAGAACTAATTTGGATATGAAATTAATATTACTTTGTAGTGAAACTCTTTCACAATATTTACAGATGCGCACATTTACAGAAAACTAATGGCATATGTTTTTAACTAATGTAGCGGCCTGGTACCTCTTACTGAAGATCGAAATGTCTGCGGTTCAAATCCCTGTCTCGGCGGGAAGTCGTTAACCTGACTTTCTCCTCTGAGATAGTGTCAGAGGTGAAGCACGCCAGAACGCTTCCACAATTCGGATTACACGTTAAACTGTAGGTCCCTTCTAGGACTAACAACCCCAGCTGTAACAAGAATGCGTACACAGCCAAATTCAAGCTAAACGAAGGTATAACATGGTCTTAGGCGGTCCGAACGAACATACATACATAAGCAACGTATACTCAGAAGATGAAAATAATTTATGTATACACTAGCTGGTACCCACGACTTCGTTCGTGTTTGTAAAGAACTTGTATTGACAGCTACCGACATCTAACAACCATAGTGCACGATGGGAGACGCGATGCTACTACCACACACAAATGCCAGTCATCTGCGCTATGTAGTTCAGGCAGCAAAGTAAAATTTACGGACACACATGTCTTTGGATGAAATACGAAAATATCCTTGATCGGCCACTTTCAACCACCATATCTCCCACACTACCACAGTTACTGAAATTCGGCCGATGTTGCGATCGAAAGCTGACTCTGTGTTACTACCACACACAAACGCCAGTGATCTGAGATAGACAGTTTTCGCTAAAAAGTGATACACCAAGACACATGCGTCTTTGGCAGAAATATGAAATTGCCGCAGGTCGACCACTTTCAACCCCCATATCTCCCACACCCCCATAGCTACAGATAACTAACAACCATAGTGCACGACAGGAGACACAATTCTGCTACCACACACAAACACCAATGGTCTTTGCTATGTAGTTGTGTCAGGAAAGAGAAATATAAGAAGACAAAAATTTTTGGTCGAAATATGAAAACGCCCTGCATTAGCCAACTTCAATAATCATATCTCCCACATCTCCACAGCTATCGACATTCGGCCGACGTTGTGCACGACAGGAAACTCCATGCTACCTCCACACACAAAGACCAGTGATCTGTGCTTGGTAATGGTGGCTGAAAAGTGAAATATATGAAAACACACGTCTATTTATATATATATATATATAAGATTTTTACATGCCCGTGCTTCGCGCGCGCACTGTTTCCTGTTTGCGAGGCAATAATATCTTCAGTTCTCTCCATTTCCGACTTTAAGTTTGAATAGAAACACCATTATTTTATGAATTTTGACTTCCAGTTTTGCTATATGTGCCGAAATGTAATACCTTTTAGAGCCTCGATGAGTTCGTCTGCTCTTGTTCCTCTCTTTACCTCAGGAAAATTATTATTCACACGTAAATTCAAAACTATCGTTTATAAAAATCATACCTTGATGATGTATATATCTGGAATAATAATAAATATAAACCAAAACAAGTAAATTGTTTAACTAATCATTTACTCGTAAATAAAATGAGATATACGTGTGATTTTATTAAAACGTTGCTTATGAATAGAAGACGCACCAAAAGCAGATTTTAAGAATTTTTATTATGTTGTCTCATCTCCGTGCTATTTATTTTTATCGATATGAGTTTATGAATTTTTAACATTTAAGTTATTGATCTGGTGAGGATCTTTAAAATATAAGCATACTAATAACTGAACATAATTTTTTTTCCGACAAAACGATGGATTTTATTTTGACATTACTAAATGCCATGACTGATCAAAGATTAACTATCACATTCTACTGCTACCTATGACGTTTTTGCTCTCTCTCTCTCCATCGCGTTGTTAGGTAGAAATGAGGGATGAGGTGAAAATACACCTTACTCGCATTTCTATTGGTGTGCACAGTACAGTGTTAAAGCTGCGAGGAAAGAAGGGGGCTTTAGGCCCCGTGACTTTAATGTCATTAGAGGCAGAAAAGGACTTAGAACGACGAGCGGGAAGGAATTAGGGGACAGCCTTTTGTAGAAATTGTTCCGATGTTCGCCTGGAGTGATTTCGACAACAATGAAAAACCTATATCTGGATGGCCGGACGTGGATTTGAATACGCGTCTTTTAAGGCGCGTTCCCACGATCCCTTGTAACGAAGGAGAGACGGGACGGGACCTCATTAGCCGAAGTGTAGGGACGACCGCGGGCCGCAGGTTAGTCCTAGCTTACCTCGCCGCCACCTCCGCACCACGTTGCCTAGTGTCGTTTGGCACAGAGCACTTTACAGCAACAGAAGGGGTGCGCACCGCCGCTGAAAACCGATGGCAACAGCGCACCGCTACACACGCCAGTGATGTTTACCGACTCATAGTGTGTAGCTGCGTCTCGTCTCCGCTAGCAGAGGCGACCCTGTTCCCATGGCGTGTGATTGAGTATTCGTCCCGTCCCGTCTCGCCTTCGTTACAAGGAATCGTGGGAACGCGCCTTTAGAATGCGCGGCCAGAGCGTTCTCTCTGTGGGGTCGTTAATTCCTCACCATCTGAGCAGCGAGTCCGTGGAGAGGGCCCGCCAAGCCGTTGATGCCAGCCGCGTACGACAGGTAGGGGTCACTCAGTGCGGAGCTGACCAGGTGCACGGTGTGGGCAGACACGTTGCCGCCCTCGTGGTCACTGCGCACAGACACACAGACACACTGTATACAGTGGACAACATCACTGTCAAAAATAATCTAAAAAACCATCTAAAAAATTCTGAAATATGTCTCCTCTTCCTTTATGTATATAGGTTAGATTAACATAATAGTGGGTCAGAAATAGGAATGGAGAGAAAAGACTGAAACAAAATCGTTAGAATCGAGTAAATACTGTATAGACTTTGAATGTTGTGCAACACACTTAGAATAAGATAACATCTATTTTGTAGAGCTGACAGCTTCTTCATTAAGCTTGAAAATGGTTATCATAAATTAATTATGAACAAAAGGGGTAATTATCCTCTGTGGTGACTTCAACATAAATTTTTCTGTAGAATGTTAGTACACAGATTATCTTCCAGGAACTTTTATATCACACAATCTCTGTCAAGAGTGAATTTCCCAACTAGAGTATAAGATCACAGTAGCTACACTAATGGACACTTTTATAGAAGAAAATAAAATCGCGAAATGTGAGGCAGTTCCAATGGAAAATGCTCAAATAACTTATTTTTATGCACTTGGAAAAAGAAATAACACAAAGAAAAGATTTATTAAAGATAGACCATTAAATAGCAATTAAAAAGATGATACAGCGAACTCCTGAATGAGGACGGGAACGTTGTGTTTAAAACGGCAGGAGTAAACAATAATTTATTTTCACCAGAGGTTTTTAGAAATTTATGAAAGGTGCTACCCTAAAACACTATTTCCAGTTAGTAAAAAAAAGGGTAAACAAGAATTGGATAACAGTAGATATTGAAATATCCTGCACGCATAAAAGAGAACTTAATGTAGAAGCAAGGAAGACCGATAATGTGATTCTAAGAAGGCTTTACAAAACTTACTGTAGAATTTTAACTAAAATAATTAGAGAAGGCTAAGAATTTGGCTAGAAGCATAGAGATTACCACGTTAGATAATAAAATAAAAAGTGTTTGAAACATAACTAAAAGAGAAACCCTGTATGATCTTATGAACATAAACCTACAACTTAAAACATTAACAATAAACTTCTAAATGACAGCTCTTCCGTAGTATGTGCTTTTAGTAACTACAGTACTGCTTAACATTCATCGGCGATACAGACGCTCTAACAATACTTCAATCCTTGTCTTCAAAAGCAGTCTGTATGCCTTTCTTTCCTACCAATGAAAATTAAATAGGATATTAAATCCTTCAAAAATAACAAGTAATTTTGTTACAATGAGGTTTGTTCCCCTGTATTCAAACAATATAGTGCCGTCATTAGAAGACTTATCGGTCACATTAATAATAGTTGTTTTGAAGAAGGTATCTTACCTGATTCACTCAAGAAATAAATAATCAAACTACTTTATGACAGGGATGATAAAGACTCAGTACTATCTGCATTTCCAAAGATCTTCTAAAAAGCAATATACCAAAGGGAGTAAGCACATCTACATAAGAAATATTTATTCTGTAAACCACGGTTTGGTTTTCGGCAATGTGATTCGAAAGAGTCAGGAATTTTTGCTTTACAGACAGCAAATTAGAAGCAGTGAATAAAAAATTAAATCTCTAGGAATCTTCTATGATCTAGATAAGGCTTTTGATTTTGTTGAATATAAGATACTTCCAGGTAAATTAAAACATTGTAATGACTTTTTTTTTTTTTTTTTTTTTTTTTTTTTTTTTTTTTTTTTTTTTTTGCTGTCTTCAGTCTTTCGACTGGTTCGATGCAATCTTCCATCCCTTCCTATCCTGTGCTAACCTCTTAATTTCTACATACCCCATACAGCCCACGTCCTCAATTATCTGCTTCATATATTCTAATCTCTGTCTACCTCTACAGTTCTTACGTCCAACTGTTCCCTCCACTAACAAATTAACCAATCCAGCATGTCTCAAAATATGACCTACCAGAATGTCTCTTCTTTCTGTAAGCTTCTTCCACAAACTTCTTTACTCACCCATCATTTCCATAACTCATTCATTTCTTACTTTGTCTGTCCACTTAATTTTCAGCATCCTTCGGTAGCACCACATTTCAAATGGTTCAATTTTCTTTATTTCCGGTATTCCTAAAGTCCATGTTTCGCAACCATAAAGTGCTATGCTCCACACAAAGAGTTTTAAAAAGTTCTTTCTAATTCCTAGATCAATATTTGAAACTAAAAGGTTTCTCTTTTTCATGAAGGCTCTTTTTGCTAGTGCTATTTTGCTTTTAACATCATTCCTACTTTGGCCATCGGTTGTAATTTTACTTCCCAAGTAACAGAACTCACTTACTTCTCCTATTGCATCCGATCCTATTTTTATATTTAATCTACTAGTATTGGTATTATTTCTGCTAAATTTAATCACTTTTGTCTTGCTTTGATTTATATTCAGGTCAAAATCTTCCTTCAGTATTTTGTTCATGCCATTCAATAACTTTTCAATATCCTCAGCCCTCTCTGCTAACAAGACAATGTAATCAGCCAATCTTAGCATACTGATTTTTTCTCCCTGAAATCTTATGCCACATGGAAATTTTTCTTTGACTTTCTTTATTGCTTCTTTTACATACAAGTTGAATATTAACGGAGATAGACTACAACCTTGTCTCACACTCTTTTTAACTGATGCATGTTTCTTGTGATTCTCTACTTTTATTACAGCCACTTGATTCTTATATAGTTTATAGAGAATTCTTCTATCTCGATACTTTAGACCTGACTTCTTTAAAATTTGGAACATCTTGTCCCACCTAACATTATCAAAAGCTTTTTCTAAATCAACAAATGCCATAAAAGTATCTTTGATTTTCTTGATCCGCCCTTCAAGTATTAATCTTAAAGACAGAATTGCTTCCCTTGTACCGCGATTTTTCCTAAACCCAAACTGATCTTCACCTACTATCTCTTCTACCACCCTTTCCATCCATCTGTATATTATTCTGGTTATTAATTTTGAAGCATGTGATGTTAGACTAATGGTGCGATAATTCTCACATTTGTCAGCTTGTGCTTTCTTTGGAGTGTGAAGATGATATTTTTATTAAAATCAGTTGGTATTTCTACTGTTTCATAACTTTTTGATATCATCTTGAATAATCTTCCGATTCCTTCCTCTCCTAGGGATTTAAGTAGTTCTGTAGGGATCTCATCAATTCCAACTGCCTTATTTTCTTTCATGTAATTCAGAGTTTTATTAAATTCTGTCCTCAAAACAGGATCTCCTAAGTCATCAATGTCGACATCGCCTTCCTTTTCCAATACACTATTGTCCAAGTCGTCCCCAACATACAGTTTCTCAATGTATTCCTTCCATCTGTTAGCTCTATCTTCTGAGCATAAAAGAGGTTTCCCATCGGCAGCTTTAATGTTCATACCTCTTTTCTTCATTTCTTCAAAATTCTGTTTGAATTTTTTATCTGCAACGTCTACTTTTCCTACGACCATTTCCTTTTCTACTTATTCACACTTTTCTTGTAGCCATTTTTCTTTTGCTATTTTGCATT
The DNA here is from genome assembly GCA_031002005.1 of Vandiemenella viatica. Lineage (NCBI taxonomy): Eukaryota > Metazoa > Arthropoda > Insecta > Orthoptera > Morabidae > Vandiemenella > Vandiemenella viatica. The sequence goes on from CM061914.1 coordinate 5,436,056, forward strand.
TCCTGTTTATTTGATTTCTAAATTGCCTTTATTGCTCTCTTCCTGCTTCATCCTGAGCATTTTTGTATCTTCTCCTCTGATCCATCAGCTCCAAAATTTCTTCTGTGATCCAAGGTTTTCTGATGTTAGTGATAGGTCAAGACTATAGTTTGAATTGTATCTAGAAAATAGAAAGCAACTTCTAACTTGAAAGGTTTTAGTATTGGGGAGGTCATAAACTCTCAACATCTAATCCACTAGCGTTCGTTTATTCTTGTTGTTGATTCCCCGGGAGCGGCAACGCAGTGAGCCGCCCAGGTCATCAGGAGGAGTTGGACTCCTGGAATACCAAGACGGCCCCAGCAGGCGCTCGAAGGATGCACACTGATTGATATAGATGGTTGTCGTACACCTTTCATCAATCATACTTCCTGCTTGATTATAGCATCGCTTCTTTCCCTCCTTGGATTGGTGTTCTCTTCTGCTGCTGAGGTTTTTGATTTTGCTCGGCACATTTCCTCTCTACAAATTTCTCCTTCAAAATCTTTGAGGATAGATCAGCTGCCACGTCAAGCAAATACGACAAGTTTTCGTCTCGTAGTATATAGAATGTTCTCCTCCCTTGCAGCCGTGTTGACGAGTCTCATACTGACTGCTATTCCACACTACCATACCATGTGCTCTGTGCACTTAATTCTGCAACATCTTCATTGATGATAATAGCTGATCACTTATAGCATCTCGTTCTTTGCAAACTCTTCAGAAGCATGGAAGGTATTTAAACCATATAAACATTCTCTAAGAATTATTTAAGAGGCAAGCCCTGTTTAAATATCTAGGTGTACTTACAACGTAGCACAGTATATATACTACTTACTATCTTTTGTAGTAGTAAATTCTGAACACTT